>CAWUFW010010329.1:0-335000 GCA_963921515.1 Calotriton arnoldi
TTGGTCGCCCTAAGTTGGCGGGGGTATGCCCAGACGTGGGTCCCTTTGCTCACTTTGCCACTGGATTCAAGCAAGCCTGGCTGATGACGGCTGAAATGCCAGAAACCGGTCCTAGGATGCTTGTTTCCGGTCCAGGGAAGACATGGCTTGGCAGTTCGGGCTGGACTGTTCCCATGAGGCACAGGGTCAGACTGATTTGCATATGGCCATGTCTGAACTGGGGTGGTGGAGTGAGCTAAAGAATGATGATGGATTAAACCCAGATCAGTTGACTGGGGTGAGTGTTTGATTGGCTCAAACGTTCCGTCCATCATCCCCTTTTGTATCGCTTTGGTCTGCCCTGTTGGCGGGGGTATGCCCAGACGTGGGTCCCTTGCTCACTTTGCCACTGGATTCAAGCAAGCCTGGCTGATGACGGCTGAAATGCCAGAAACCGGTCCTAGGATGCTTGTTTCCGGTCCAGGGAAGACATGGCTTGGCAGTTCGGGCTGGACTGTTCCCATGAGGCACAGGGTCAGACTGATTTGCATATGGCCATGTCTGAACTGGGGTGGTGGAGTGAGCCAAAGAATGATGATGGATTAAACCCAGATCAGTTGACTGGGGGTGAGTGTTTGATTGGCTCAAACGCTCCGTCCATCATCCCCTTTTGTATCGCTTTGGTCGCCCTAAGTTGGCGGGGGTATGCCCAGATCGTGGGTCCCTTGCTCACTTTGCCACTGGATTCTAGCCAAGCCTGGCTGATGACGGCTGAAATGCCAGAAACCGGTCCTAGGATGCTTGTTTCCGGTCCAGGGAAGACATGGCTTGGCAGTTCGGGCTGGACTGTTCCCATGAGGCACAGGGTCAGACTGATTTGCATATGGCCATGTCTGAACTGGGGTGGTGGAGTGAGCTAAAGAATGATGATGGATTAAACCCAGATCAGTTGACTGGGGGTGAGTGTTTGATTGGCTCAAACGTTCCGTCCATCATCCCCTTTTGTATCGCTTTGGTCGCCCTAAGTTGGCGGGGGTATGCCCAGACGTGGGTCCCTTGCTCACTTTGCCACTGGATTCAAGCAAGCCTGGCTGATGACGGCTGAAATGCCAGAAACCGGTCCTAGGATGCTTGTTTCCCGGTCCAGGGAAGACATGGCTTGGCAGTTCGGGCTGACTGTTCCCATGAGGCACAGGGTCAGACTGATTTGCATATGGCCATGTCTGAACTGGGGTGGTGGAGTGAGCTAAAGAATGATGATGGATTAAACCCAGATCAGTTGACTGGGGGTGAGTGTTTGATTGGCTCAAACGTTCCGTCCATCATCCCCTTTTGTATCGCTTTGGTCGCCTCCTAAGTTGGCGGGGGCATGCCCAGACGTGGGTCCCTTGCTCACTTTGCCACTGGATTCAAGCAAGCCTGGCTGATGACGGCTGAAATGCCAGAAACCGGTCCTAGGATGCTTGTTTCCGGTCCAGGGAAGACATGGCTTGGCAGTTCGGGCTGGACTGTTCCCATGAGGCACAGGGTCAGACTGATTTGCATATGGCCATGTCTGAACTGGGGTGGTGGAGTGAGCTAAAGAATGATGATGGATTAAACCCAGATCAGTTGACTGGGGGTGAGTGTTTGATTGGCTCAAACGCTCCGTCCATCATCCCCTTTTGTATCGCTTTGGTCAGCCCTAAGTTGGCGGGGGTATGCCCAGATCGGGTCCCTTGCTCACTTTGCCACTGGATTCAAGCAAGCCTGGCTGATGACGGCTGAAATGCCAGAAACCGGTCCTAGGATGCTTGTTTCCGGTCCAGGGAAGACATGGCTTGGCAGTTCGGGCTGGACTGTTCCCATGAGGCACAGGGTCAGACTGATTTGCATATGGCCATGTCTGAACTGGGGTGGTGGAGTGAGCTAAAGAATGATGATGGATTAAACCCAGATCAGTTGACTGGGGTGAGTGTTTGATTGGCTCAAACGCTCCGTCCATCATCCCCTCTTGTATCGCTTTGGTCGCCCTAAGTTGGCGGGGGTATGCCCAGACGTGGGTCCCTTGCTCACTTTGCCACTGGATTCAAGCAAGCCTGGCTGATGACGGCTGAAATGCCAGAAACCGGTCCTAGGATGCTTGTTTCCGGTCCAGGGAAGACATGGCTTGGCAGTTCGGGCTGGACTGTTCCCATGAGGCACAGGGTCAGACTGATTTGCATATGGCCATGTCTGAACTGGGGTGGTGGAGTGAGCTAAAGAATGATGATGGATTAAACCCAGATCAGTTGACTGGGGGTGAGTGTTTGATTGGCCCAAACGTTCTGTCCCATCATCCCCTTTTGTATCGCTTTGGTCGCCCTACGTTGGCGGGGGTATGCCCAGACGGGGTCCCTTGCTCACTTTGCCACTGGATTCAAGCAAGCCTGGCTGATGACGGCTGAAATGCCAGAAACCGGTCCTAGGATGCTTGTTTCCGGTCCAGGGAAGACATGGCTTGGCAGTTCGGGCTGGACTGTTCCCATGAGGCACAGGGTCAGACTGATTTGCATATGGCCATGTCTGAACTGGGGTGGTGGAGTGAGCTAAAGAATGATGATGGATTAAACCCAGATCAGTTGACTGGGGGTGAGTGTTTGATTGGCTCAAACGCTCCGTCCATCATCCCCTTTTGTATCGCTTTGGTCGCCCTGAGTTGGCGGGGGTATGCCCAGACGTGGGTCCCTTGCTCACTTTGCCACTGGATTCAAGCAAGCCTGGCTGATGACGGCTGAAATGCCAGAAACCGGTCCTAGGATGCTTGTTTCCGGTCCAGGGAAGACATGGCTTGGCAGTTCGGGCTGGACTGTTCCCATGAGGCACAGGGTCAGACTGATTTGCATATGGCCATGTCTGAACTGGGGTGGTGGAGTGAGCTAAAGAATGATGATGGATTAAACCCAGACTGCAGTTGACTGGGGGTGAGTGTTTGATTGGCTCAAACGTTCCGTCCATCATCCCCTTTTGTATCGCTTGGTCGCCCTAAGTTGGCGGGGGTATGCCCAGACGTGGGTCCCTTGCTCACTTTGCCACTGGATCTCAAGCAAGCCTGGCTGATGACGGCTGAAATGCCAGAAACCGGTCCTAGGATGCTTGTTTCCGGTCCAGGGAAGACATGGCTTGGCAGTTCGGGCTGACTGTTCCCATGAGGCACAGGGTCAGACTGATTTGCATATGGCCATGTCTGAACTGGGGGTGGTGGAGTGAGCTAAAGAATGATGATGGATTAAACCCAGATCAGTTGACTGGGGTGAGTGTTTGATTGGCTCAAACGTTCCGTCCATCATCCCCTTTTTGTATCGCTTTGGTCGCCCTAAGTTGGCGGGGGTATGCCCAGACGTGGGTCCCTTGCTCACTTTGCCACTGGATTCAAGCAAGCCTGGCTGATGACGGCTGAAATGCCAGAAACCGGTCCTAGGATGCTTGTTTCCGGTCCAGGGAAGACATGGCTTGGCAGTTCGGGCTGGACTGTTCCCATGAGGCACAGGGTCAGACTGATTTGCATATGGCCATGTCTGAACTGGGGTGGTGGAGTGAGCTAAAGAATGATGATGGATTAAACCCAGATCAGCTGACTGGGGTGAGTGTTTGATTGGCTCAAACGCTCCGTCCATCATCCCCTTTGTATCGCTTTGGCCGCCTCGAGTTGGCGGGGTATGCCCAGACGTGGGTCCCTTGCTCACTTTGCCACTGGATTCAAGCAAGCCTGGCTGATGACGGCTGAAATGCCAGAAACCGGTCCTAGGATGCTTGTTTCCGGTCCAGGGAAGACATGGCTTGGCAGTTCGGGCTGGACTGTTCCCATGAGGCACAGGGTCAGACTGATTTGCATATGGCCATGTCTGAACTGGGGTGGTGGAGTGAGCTAAAGAATGATGATGGATTAAACCCAGATCAGTTGACTGGGGTGAGTGTTTGATTGGCCCAAACGTTCCGTCCATCATCCCCTTTTGTATCGCTTTGGTCGCCCTGGGTTGGCGGGGGTATGCCCAGACGTGGGTCCCTTGCTCACTTTGCCACTGGATTCAAGCAAGCCTGGCTGATGACGGCTGAAAATGCCAGAAACCGGTCCTAGGATGCTTGTTTCCCGGTCCAGGGAAGACATGGCTTGGCAGTTCGGGCTGGACTGTTCCCATGAGGCACAGGGTCAGACTGATTTGCATATGGCCATGTCTGAACTGGGGTGGTGGAGTGAGCTAAAGAATGATGATGGATTAAACCCAGATCAGTTGACTGGGGGTGAGTGTTTGATTGGCTCAAACGTTCCGTCCATCATCCCCTTTGTATCGCTTTGGTCGCCCTGTTGGCGGGGGTATGCCCAGACGTGGGTCCCTTGCTCACTTTGCCACTGGATTCAATGCAAGCCTGGCTGATGACGGCTGAAATGCCAGAAACCGGTCCTAGGATGCTTGTTTCCGGTCCAGGGAAGACATGGCTTGGCAGTTCGGGCTGGACTGTTCCCATGAGGCACAGGGTCAGACTGATTTGCATATGGCCATGTCTGAACTGGGGTGGTGGAGTGAGCTAAAGAATGATGATGGATTAAACCCAGATCAGTTGACTGGGGTGAGTGTTTGATTGGCTCAAACTGCTCCGTCCATCATCCCCTTTTGTATCGCTTTGGTCGCCCTGGGTTGGCGGGGGTATGCCCAGACGTGGGTCCCTTGCTCACTTTGCCACTGGATTCAAGCAAGCCTGGCTGATGACGGCTGAAATGCCAGAAACCGGTCCTAGGATGCTTGTTTCCGGTCCAGGGAAGACATGGCTTGGCAGTTCGGGCTGGACTGTTCCCATGAGGCACAGGGTCAGACTGATTTGCATATGGCCATGTCTGAACTGGGGTGGTGGAGTGAGCTAAAGAATGATGATGGATTAAACCCAGATCAGTTGACTGTGGGGTGAGTGTTTGATTGGCTCAAACGTTCCGTCCATCATCCCCTTTTGTATCGCTTTGGTCGCCCTAAGTTGGCGGGGGTATGCCCAGACGTGGGTCCCTTGCTCACTTTGCCACTGGATTCAAGCAAAGCCTGGCTGATGACGGCTGAAATGCCAGAAACCGGTCCTAGGATGCTTGTTTCCGGTCCAGGGAAGACATGGCTTGGCAGTTCGGGCTGGACTGTTCCCATGAGGCACAGGGTCAGACTGATTTGCATATGGCCATGTCTGAACTGGGGTGGTGGAGTGAGCTAAAGAATGATGATGGATTAAACCCAGATCAGTTGACTGGGGGTGAGTGTTTGATTGGCTCAAACGTTCCGTCCATCATCCCCTTTTGTATCGCTTTGGTCGCCCTAAGTTGGCGGGGGGTATGCCCAGACGTGGGTCCCTTGCTCACTTTGCCACTGGATTCTAGCAAGCCTGGCTGATGACGGCTGAAATGCCAGAAACCGGTCCTAGGATGCTTGTTTCCGAAGTCCAGGGAAGACATGGCTTGGCAGTCTCGGGCTGGACTGTTCCCATGAGGCACAGGGTCAGACTGATTTGCATAGTGGCCATGCCCTGAACTGGGGTGGTGGAGTGAGCTAAAGAATGATGATGGATTAAACCCAGATCAGTTGACTGGGGGTGAGTGTTTGATTGGCTCAAACGTTCCGTCCATCATCCCCTTTTGTATCGCTTTGGTCGCCCTAAGTTGGCGGGGGTATGCCCAGACGTGGGTCCCTTGCTCACTTTGCCACTGGATTCAAGCAAGCCTGGCTGATGACGGCTGAAATGCCAGAAACCGGTCCTAGGATGCTTGTTTCCGGTCCAGGGAAGACATGGCTTGGCAGTTCGGGCTGGACTGTTCCCATGAGGCACAGGGTCAGACTGATTTGCATGGTGGCCATGCCTGAACTGGGGTGGTGGAGTGAGCTAAAGAATGATGATGGATTAAACCCAGATCAGTTGACTGGGGGTGAGTGTTTGATTGGCTCAAACGTTCCGTCCATCATCCCCTTTTGTATCGCTTGGTCGCCCTAAGTTGGCGGGGGGCGTCATGCCCAGACGTGGGTCCCTTGCTCACTTTGCCACTGGATTCAAGCAAGCCTGGCTGATGACGGCTGAAATGCCAGAAACCGGTCCTAGGATGCTTGTTTCCGGTCCAGGGAAGACATGGCTTGGCAGTTCGGGCTGGACTGTTCCCATGAGGCACAGGGTCAGACTGATTTGCATATGGCCATGTCTGAACTGGGGTGGTGGAGTGAGCTAAAGAATGATGATGGATTAAACCCAGATCAGTTGACTGGGGGTGAGTGTTTGATTGGCTCAAACGCTCCGCCCATCATCCCCTTTTGTATCGCTTTGGTCGCCCTAAGTTGGCGGGGGTATGCCCAGACGTGGGTCCCTTGCTCACTTTGCCACTGGATTCAAGCAAGCCTGGCTGATGACGGCTGAAATGCCAGAAACCGGTCCTAGGATGCTTGTTTCCGGTCCAGGGAAGACATGGCTTGGCAGTTCGGGCTGGACTGTTCCCATGAGGCACAGGGTCAGACTGATTTGCATATGGCCATGTCTGAACTGGGGTGGTGGAGTGAGCTAAAGAATGATGATGGATTAAACCCAGATCAGTTGACTGGGGGTGAGTGCTTGATTGGCTCAAACGTTCCGTCCATCATCCCCTTTTGTATCGCTTTGGTCGCCCTAAGTTGGCGGGGGTATGCCCAGACGTGGGTCCCTTGCTCACTTTGCCACTGGATTCAAGCAAGCCTGGCTGATGACGGCTGAAATGCCAGAAACCGGTCCTAGGATGCTTGTTTCCGGTCCAGGGAAGACATGGCTTGGCAGTTCGAGGCTGGACTGTTCCCATGAGGCACAGGGTCAGACTGATTTGCATATGGCCATGTCTGAACTGGGGTGGTGGAGTGAGCTAAAGAATGATGATGGATTAAACCCAGATCAGTTGACTGGGGGTGAGTGTTTGATTGGCTCAAACGTTCCGTCCATCATCCCCTTTTGTATCGCTTTGGTCGCCCTAAGTTGGCGGGGTATGCCCAGACGTGGGTCCCTTGCTCACTTTGCCACTGGATTCAAGCAAGCCTGGCTGATGACGGCTGAAATGCCAGAAACCGGTCCTAGGATGCTTGTTTCCGGTCCAGGGAAGACATGAGCTTGGCAGTTCGGGCTGGACTGTTCCCATGAGGCACAGGGTCAGACTGATTTGCATATGGCCATGTCTGAACTGGGGTGGTGGAGTGAGCTCAAAGAATGATGATGGATTAAACCCAGATCAGCTGACTGGGGGTGAGTGTTTGATTGGCTCAAACGTTCCGTCCATCATCCCCTTTGTATCGCTTGGTCGCCCTGAGTTGGCGGGGGTATGCCCAGACGTGGGTCCCTTGCTCACTTTGCCACTGGATTCAAGCAAGCCTGGCTGATGACGGCTGAAATGCCAGAAACCGGTCCTAGGATGCTTGTTTCCGGGTCCAGGGAAGACATGGCTTGGCAGTTCGGGCTGGACTGTTCCCATGAGGCACAGGGTCAGACTGATTTGCATATGGCCATGTCTGAACTGGGGTGGTGGAGTGAGCTAAAGAATGATGATG
Source organism: Calotriton arnoldi (assembly GCA_963921515.1). Taxonomy (NCBI): domain Eukaryota; kingdom Metazoa; phylum Chordata; class Amphibia; order Caudata; family Salamandridae; genus Calotriton; species Calotriton arnoldi. Next base: position 7,524 of record CAWUFW010010329.1, read on the forward strand.
GATTAAACCCAGATCAGTTGACTGGGGGTGAGTGCTTTGATTGGCTCAAACGTTCCGTCCATCATCCCCTTTTGTATCGCTTTGGTCGCTCCTAAGTTGGCGGGGGTATGCCCAGACGTGGGTCCCTTGCTCACTTTGCCACTGGATTCAAGCAAGCCTGGCTGATGACGGCTGAAATGCCAGAAACCGGTCCTAGGATGCTTGTTTCCGGTCCAGGGAAGACATGGCTTGGCAGTTCGGGCTGGACTGTTCCCATGAGGCACAGGGTCAGACTGATTTGCATATGGCCATGTCTGAACTGGGGTGGTGGAGTGAGCTAAAGAATGATGATGGATTAAACCCAGATCAGTTGACTGGGGGTGAGTGTTTGATTGGCTCAAACGCTCCGTCCCATCATCCCCTTTTGTATCGCTTGGTCGCCCTAAGTTGGCGGGGTATGCCCAGACGTGGGTCCCTTGCTCACTTTGCCACTGGATTCATGCAAGCCTGGCTGATGACGGCTGAAATGCCAGAAACCGGTCCTAGGATGCTTTGTTTCCGGTCCAGGGAAGACATGGCTTGGCAGTTCGGGCTGGACTGTTCCCATGAGGCACAGGGTCAGACTGATTTGCATATGGCCATGTCTGAACTGGGGTGGTGGAGTGAGCTGAAAGAATGATGATGGATTAAACCCAGATCAGTTGACTGGGGGTGAGTGTTTGATTGGCTCAAACGCTCCGTCCATCATCCCCTTTTGTATCGCTTGGTCGCCCTAAGTTGGCGGGGGTATGCCCAGACGTGGGTCCCTTGCTCACTTTGCCACTGGATTCAAGCAAGCCTGGCTGATGACGGCTGAAATGCCAGAAACCGGTCCTAGGATGCTTGTTTCCGGTCCAGGGAAGACATGGCTTGGCAGTTCGGGCTGGACTGTTCCCATGAGGCACAGGGTCAGACTGGATTTGCATATGGCCATGTCTGAACTGGGGTGGTGGAGTGAGCTAAAGAATGATGATGGATTAAACCCAGATCAGTTGACTGGGGGTGAGTGTTTGATTGGCTCAAACGTTCCGTCCATCATCCCCTTTTGTATCGCTTTGGTCGCCCTAAGTTGGCGGGGGTATGCCTAGACGTGGGTCCCTTGCTCACTTTGCCACTGGATTCAAGCAAGCCTGGCTGATGACGGCTGAAATGCCAGAAACCGGTCCTAGGATGCTTGTTTCCGGTCCAGGGAAGACATGGCTTGGCAGTTCGGGCTGGACTGTTCCCATGAGGCACAGGGTCAGACTGATTTGCATATGGCCATGTCTGAACTGGGGTGGTGGAGTGAGCTAAAGAATGATGATGGATTAAACCCAGATCAGTTGACTGGGGGTGAGTGTTTGATTGGCCCAAACGTTCCGTCCATCATCCCCTTTTGTATCGCTTTGGTCGCCTCTAAGTTGGCGGGGGTATGCCCAGACGTGGGTCCCTTGCTCACTTTGCCACTGGATTCAAGCAAGCCTGGCTGATGACGGCTGAAATGCCAGAAACCGGTCCTAGGATGCTTGTTTCCGGTCCAGGGAAGACATGGCTTGGCAGTTCGGGCTGGACTGTTCCCATGAGGCACAGGGTCAGACTGATTTGCATATGGCCATGTCTGAACTGGGGTGGTGGAGTGAGCTAAAGAATGATGATGGATTAAACCCAGATCAGTTGACTGGGGGTGAGTGTTTGATTGGCTCAAACGTTCCGTCCATCATCCCCTTTTGTATCGCTTTGGTCGCCCTAAGTTGGCGGGGGTATGCCCAGACGTGGGTCCCTTGCTCACTTTGCCACTGGATTCAAGCAAGCCTGGCTGATGACGGCTGAAATGCCAGAAACCGGTCCTAGGATGCTTGTTTCCTGGTCCAGGGAAGACATGGCTTGGCAGTTCGGGCTGGACTGTTCCCATGAGGCACAGGGTCAGACTGATTTGCATATGGCCATGTCTGAACTGGGGTGGTGGAGTGAGCTAAAGAATGATGATGGATTAAACCCAGATCAGTTGACTGGGGGTGAGTGTTTGATTGGCTCAAACGTCCGCCCATCATCCCCTTTTGTATCGCTTTGGTCGCCTCTAAGTTGGCGGGGGTATGCCCAGACGTGGGTCCCTTGCTCACTTTGCCACTGGATTCAAGCAAGCCTGGCTGATGACGGCTGAAATGCCAGAAACCGGTCCTAGGATGCTTGTTTCCGGTCCAGGGAAGACATGGCTTGGCAGTTCGGGCTGGACTGTTCCCATGAGGCACAGGGTCAGACTGATTTGCATATGGCCATGTCTGAACTGGGGTGGTGGAGTGAGCTAAAGAATGATGATGGATTAAACCCAGATCAGTTGACTGGGGGTGAGTGTTTGATTGGCTCAAACGTTCCGTCCATCATCCCCTTGTATCGCTTTGGTCGCCCCTAAGTTGGCGGGGGTATGCCCAGACGTGGGTCCCTTGCTCACTTTGCCACTGGATTCAAGCAAGCCTGGCTGATGACGGCTGAAATGCCAGAAACCGGTCCTAGGATGCTTGTTTCCGATCCAGGGAAGACATGGCTTGGCAGTTCGGGCTGGACTGTTCCCATGAGGCACAGGGTCAGACTGATTTGCATATGGCCATGTCTGAACTGGGGTGGTGGAGTGAGCTAAAGAATGATGATGGATTAAACCCAGATCAGTTGACTGGGGGTGAGTGTTTGATTGGCTCAAACGTTCCGTCCATCATCCCCTTTTGTATCGCTTTGGTCGCCCTAAGTTGGCGGGGGTATGCCCAGACGTGGGTCCCTTGCTCACTTTGCCACTGGATTCAAGCAAGCCTGGCTGATGACGGCTGAAATGCCAGAAACCGGTCCTAGGATGCTTGTTTCCGGTCCAGGGAAGACATGGCTTGGCAGTTCGGGCTGGACTGTTCCCATGAGGCACAGGGTCAGACTGATTTGCATATGGCCATGTCTGAACTGGGGTGGTGGAGTGAGCTAAAGAATGATGATGGATTAAACCCAGATCAGTTGACTGGGGGTGAGTGTTTGATTGGCTCAAACGTTCCGTCCATCATCCCCTTTTGTATCGCTTGGTCGCCCTAAGTTGGCGGGGGTATGCCCAGACGTGGGTCCCTTGCTCACTTTGCCACTGGATTCAAGCAAGCCTGGCTGGATGACGGCTGAAATGCCAGGAACCGGTCCTAGGATGCTTGTTTCCGGTCCAGGGAAGACATGGCTTGGCAGTTCGGGCTGGACTGTTCCCATGAGGCACAGGGTCAGACTGATTTGCATATGGCCATGTCTGAACTGGGGTGGTGGAGTGAGCTAAAGAATGATGATGGATTAAACCCAGATCAGTTGACTGGGGGTGAGTGTTTGATTGGCCCAAACGTTCCGTCCATCATCCCCTTTGTATCGCTTGGTCGCCCTAAGTTGGCGGGGGTATGCCCAGACGTGGGTCCCTTGTCTCACTTTGCCACTGGATTCAAGCAAGCCTGGCTGATGACGGCTGAAATGCCAGAAACCGGTCCTAGGATGCTTGTTTCCGGTCCAGGGAAGACATGGCTTGGCAGTTCGGGCTGGACTGTTCCCATGAGGCACAGGGTCAGACTGATTTGCATATGGCCATGTCTGAACTGGGGTGGTGGAGTGAGCTAAAGAATGATGATGGATTAAACCCAGATCAGTTGACTGGGGGTGAGTGTTTGATTGGCTCAAACGTTCCGTCCATCATCCCCTTTTGTATCGCTTGGTCGCCCTAAGTTGGCGGGGGTATGCCCAGACGTGGGTCCCTTGCTCACTTTGCCACTGGATTCAAGCAAGCCTGGCTGATGACGGCTGAAATGCCAGAAACCGGTCCTAGGATGCTTGTTTCCGGTCCAGGGAAGACATGGCTTGGCAGTTCGGGCTGGACTGTTCCCATGAGGCACAGGGTCAGACTGATTTGCATATGGCCATGTCTGAACTGGGGTGGTGGAGTGAGCTAAAGAATGATGATGGATTAAACCCAGATCAGTTGACTGGGGGTGAGTGCTTGATTGGCTCAAACGTTCCGTCCATCATCCCCTTTGTATCGCTTGGTCGCCCTAAGTTGGCGGGGGTATGCCCAGACGTGGGTCCCTTGCTCACTTTGCCACTGGATTCAAGCAAGCCTGGCTGATGACGGCTGAAATGCCAGAAACCGGTCCTAGGATGCTTGTTTCCGGTCCAGGGAAGACATGGCTTGGCAGTTCGGGCTGGACTGTTCCCATGAGGCACAGGGTCAGACTGATTTGCATATGGCCATGTCTGAACTGGGGTGGTGGAGTGAGCTAAAGAATGATGATGGATTAAACCCAGATCAGTTGACTGGGGGTGAGTGCTTGATTGGCTCAAACGTTCCGTCCATCATCCCCTTTTGTATCGCTTTGGTCGCCCTAAGTTGGCGGGGTATGCCCAGACGTGGGTCCCTTGCTCACTTTGCCACTGGATTCAAGCAAGCCTGGCTGATGACGGCTGAAATGCCAGAAACCGGTCCTAGGATGCTTGTTTCCGGTCCAGGGAAGACATGGCTTGGCAGTTCGGGCTGGACTGTTCCCATGAGGCACAGGGTCAGACTGATTTGCATATGGCCATGTCTGAACTGGGGTGGTGGAGTGAGCTAAAGAATGATGATGGATTAAACCCAGATCAGTTGACTGGGGGTGAGTGTTTGATTGGCTCAAACGTTCCGTCCATCATCCCCTTTGTATCGCTTTGGTCGCCCTAAGTTGGCGGGGGTATGCCCAGACGTGGGTCCCTTGCTCACTTTGCCACTGGATTCAAGCAAGCCTGGCTGATGACGGCTGAAATGCCAGAAACCGGTCCTAGGATGCTTGTTTCCGGTCCAGGGAAGACATGGCTTGGCAGTTCGGGCTGGACTGTTCCCATGAGGCACAGGGTCAGACTGATTTGCATATGGCCATGTCTGAACTGGGGTGGTGGAGTGAGCTAAAGAATGATGATGGATTAAACCCAGATCAGTTGACTGGGGGTGAGTGTTTGATTGGCTCAAACGTTCCGTCCATCATCCCCTTTTGTATCGCTTTGGTCGCCCTAAGTTGGCGGGGGTATGCCCAGACGTGGGTCCCTTGCTCACTTTGCCACTGGATTCAAGCAAGCCTGGCTGATGACGGCTGAAATGCCAGAAACCGGTCCTAGGATGCTTGTTTCCGGTCCAGGGAAGACATGGCTTGGCAGTTCGGGCTGGACTGTTCCCATGAGGCACAGGGTCAGACTGATTTGCATATGGCCATGTCTGAACTGGGGTGGTGGAGTGAGCTAAAGAATGATGATGGATTAAACCCAGATCAGTTGACTGGGGGTGAGTGTTTGATTGGCTCAAACGTTCCGTCCATCATCCCCTTTGTATCGCTTGGTCGCCCTAAGTTGGCGGGGGTATGCCCAGACGTGGGTCCCTTGCTCACTTTGCCACTGGATTCAAGCAAGCCTGGCTGATGACGGCTGAAATGCCAGAAACCGGTCCTAGGATGCTTGTTTCCGGTCCAGGGAAGACATGGCTTGGCAGTTCGGGCTGGACTGTTCCCATGAGGCACAGGGTCAGACTGATTTGCATATGGCCATGTCTGAACTGGGGTGGTGGAGTGAGCTAAAGAATGATGATGGATTAAACCCAGATCAGTTGACTGGGGGTGAGTGTTTGATTGGCTCAAACGTTCCGTCCATCATCCCCTTTTGTATCGCTTTGGTCGCCCTAAGTTGGCGGGGGTATGCCCAGACGTGGGTCCCTTGCTCACTTTGCCACTGGATTCAAGCAAGCCTGGCTGATGACGGCTGAAATGCCAGAAACCGGTCCTAGGATGCTTGTTTCCGGTCCAGGGAAGACATGGCTTGGCAGTTCGGGCTGGACTGTTCCCATGAGGCACAGGGTCAGACTGATTTGCATATGGCCATGTCTGAACTGGGGTGGTGGAGTGAGCTAAAGAATGATGATGGATTAAACCCAGATCAGTTGACTGGGGGTGAGTGTTTGATTGGCTCAAACGTTCCGTCCATCATCCCCTTTTGTATCGCTTGGCTCGCCCTAAGTTGGCGGGGGTATGCCCAGACGTGGGTCCCTTGCTCACTTTGCCACTGGATTCAAGCAAGCCTGGCTGATGACGGCTGAAATGCCAGAAACCGGTCCTAGGATGCTTGTTTCCGGTCCAGGGAAGACATGGCTTGGCAGTTCGGGCTGGACTGTTCCCATGAGGCACAGGGTCAGACTGATTTGCATATGGCCATGTCTGAACTGGGGTGGTGGAGTGAGCTAAAGAATGATGATGGATTAAACCCAGATCAGTTGACTGGGGGTGAGTGTTTGATTGGCTCAAACGTTCCGTCCATCATCCCCTTTTGTATCGCTTTGTCGCCCTAAGTTGGCGGGGGTATGCCCAGACGTGGGTCCCTTGCTCACTTTGCCACTGGATTCAAGCAAGCCTGGCTGATGACGGCTGAAATGCCAGAAACCGGTCCTAGGATGCTTGTTTCCGGTCCAGGGAAGACATGGCTTGGCAGTTCGGGCTGGACTGTTCCCATGAGGCACAGGGTCAGACTGATTTGCATATGGCCATGTCTGAACTGGGGTGGTGGAGTGAGCTAAAGAATGATGATGGATTAAAACCCAGATCAGTTGACTGGGGGTGAGTGTTTGATTGGCTCAAACGTTCCGTCCATCATCCCCTTTTGTATCGCTTTGGTCGCCCTAAGTTGGCGGGGTATGCCCAGACGTGGGTCCCTTGCTCACTTTGCCACTGGATTCAAGCAAGCCTGGCTGATGACGGCTGAAATGCCAGAAACCGGTCCTAGGATGCTTGTTTCCGGTCCAGGGAAGACATGGCTTGGCAGTTCGGGCTGGACTGTTCCCATGAGGCACAGGGTCAGACTGATTTGCATATGGCCATGTCTGAACTGGGGTGGTGGAGTGAGCTAAAGAATGATGATGGATTAAACCCAGATCAGTTGACTGGGGGTGAGTGTTTGATTGGCTCAAACGTTCCGTCCATCATCCCCTTTTGTATCGCTTTGGTCGCCCTAAGTTGGCGGGGGTATGCCCAGACGTGGGTCCCTTGCTCACTTTGCCACTGGATTCAAGCAAGCCTGGCTGATGACGGCTGAAATGCCAGAAACCGGTCCTAGGATGCTTGTTTCCGGTCCAGGGAAGACATGGCTTGGCAGTTCGGGCTGGACTGTTCCCATGAGGCACAGGGTCAGACTGATTTGCATATGGCCATGTCTGAACTGGGGTGGTGGAGTGAGCTAAAGAATGATGATGGATTAAACCCAGATCAGTTGACTGGGGGTGAGTGTTTGATTGGCTCAAACGTTCCGTCCATCATCCCCTTTTGTATCGCTTTGGTCGCCCTAAGTTGGCGGGGGTATGCCCAGACGTGGGTCCCTTGCTCACTTTGCCACTGGATTCAAGCAAGCCTGGCTGATGACGGCTGAAATGCCAGAAACCGGTCCTAGGATGCTTGTTTCCGGTCCAGGGAAGACATGGCTTGGCAGTTCGGGCTGGACTGTTCCCATGAGGCACAGGGTCAGACTGATTTGCATATGGCCATGTCTGAACTGGGGTGGTGGAGTGAGCTAAAGAATGATGATGGATTAAACCCAGATCAGTTGACTGGGGGTGAGTGTTTGATTGGCTCAAACGTTCCGTCCATCATCCCCTTTTGTATCGCTTTGGTCGCCCTAAGTTGGCGGGGTATGCCCAGACGTGGGTCCCTTGCTCACTTTGCCACTGGATTCAAGCAAGCCTGGCTGATGACGGCTGAAATGCCAGAAACCGGTCCTAGGATGCTTGTTTCCGGTCCAGGGAAGACATGGCTTGGCAGTTCGGGCTGGACTGTTCCCATGAGGCACAGGGTCAGACTGATTTGCATATGGCCATGTCTGAACTGGGGTGGTGGAGTGAGCTAAAGAATGATGATGGATTAAACCCAGATCAGTTGACTGGGGGTGAGTGTTTGATTGGCTCAAACGTTCCGTCCATCATCCCCTTTTGTATCGCTTTGGTCGCCCTAAGTTGGCGGGGGTATGCCCAGACGTGGGTCCCTTGCTCACTTTGCCACTGGATTCAAGCAAGCCTGGCTGATGACGGCTGAAATGCCAGAAACCGGTCCTAGGATGCTTGTTTCCGGTCCAGGGAAGACATGGCTTGGCAGTTCGGGCTGGACTGTTCCCATGAGGCACAGGGTCAGACTGATTTGCATATGGCCATGTCTGAACTGGGGTGGTGGAGTGAGCTAAAGAATGATGATGGATTAAACCCAGATCAGTTGACTGGGGGTGAGTGTTTGATTGGCTCAAACGTTCCGTCCATCATCCCCTTTTGTATCGCTTTGGTCGCCCCTAAGTTGGCGGGGTATGCCCAGACGTGGGTCCCTTGCTCACTTTGCCACTGGATTCAAGCAAGCCTGGCTGATGACGGCTGAAATGCCAGAAACCGGTCCTAGGATGCTTGTTTCCGGTCCAGGGAAGACATGGCTTGGCAGTTCGGGCTGGACTGTTCCCATGAGGCACAGGGTCAGACTGATTTGCATATGGCCATGTCTGAACTGGGGTGGTGGAGTGAGCTAAAGAATGATGATGGATTAAACCCAGATCAGTTGACTGGGGGTGAGTGTTTGATTGGCTCAAACGTTCCGTCCATCATCCCCTTTTGTATCGCTTTGGTCGCCCTAAGTTGGCGGGGGTATGCCCAGACGTGGGTCCCTTGCTCACTTTGCCACTGGATTCAAGCAAGCCTGGCTGATGACGGCTGAAATGCCAGAAACCGGTCCTAGGATGCTTGTTTCGGTCCAGGGAAGACATGGCTTGGCAGTTCGGGCTGGACTGTTCCCATGAGGCACAGGGTCAGACTGATTTGCATATGGCCATGTCTGAACTGGGGTGGTGGAGTGAGCTAAAGAATGATGATGGATTAAACCCAGATCAGTTGACTGGGGTGAGTGTTTGATTGGCTCAAACGTTCCGTCCATCATCCCCTTTGTATCGCTTTGGTCGCCCTAAGTTGGCGGGGGTATGCCCAGACGTGGGTCCCTTGCTCACTTTGCCACTGGATTCAAGCAAGCCTGGCTGATGACGGCTGAAATGCCAGAAACCGGTCCTAGGATGCTTGTTTCCGGTCCAGGGAAGACATGGCTTGGCAGTTCGGGCTGGACTGTTCCCATGAGGCACAGGGTCAGACTGATTTGCATATGGCCATGTCTGAACTGGGGTGGTGGAGTGAGCTAAAGAATGATGATGGATTAAACCCAGATCAGTTGACTGGGGGTGAGTGTTTGATTGGCTCAAACGTTCCGTCCATCATCCCCTTTTGTATCGCTTTGGTCGCCCTAAGTTGGCGGGGTATGCCCAGACGTGGGTCCCTTGCTCACTTTGCCACTGGATTCAAGCAAGCCTGGCTGATGACGGCTGAAATGCCAGAAACCGGTCCTAGGATGCTTGTTTCCGGTCCAGGGAAGACATGGCTTGGCAGTTCGGGCTGGACTGTTCCCATGAGGCACAGGGTCAGACTGATTTGCATATGGCCATGTCTGAACTGGGGTGGTGGAGTGAGCTAAAGAATGATGATGGATTAAACCCAGATCAGTTGACTGGGGGTGAGTGTTTGATTGGCTCAAACGTTCCGTCCATCATCCCCTTTTGTATCGCTTTGGTCGCCCTAAGTTGGCGGGGTATGCCCAGACGTGGGTCCCTTGCTCACTTTGCCACTGGATTCAAGCAAGCCTGGCTGATGACGGCTGAAATGCCAGAAACCGGTCCTAGGATGCTTGTTTCCGGTCCAGGGAAGACATGGCTTGGCAGTTCGGGCTGGACTGTTCCCATGAGGCACAGGGTCAGACTGATTTGCATATGGCCATGTCTGAACTGGGGTGGTGGAGTGAGCTAAAGAATGATGATGGATTAAACCCAGATCAGTTGACTGGGGGTGAGTGTTTGATTGGCTCAAACGTTCCGTCCATCATCCCCTTTTGTATCGCTTTGGTCGCCCTAAGTTGGCGGGGTATGCCCAGACGTGGGTCCCTTGCTCACTTTGCCACTGGATTCAAGCAAGCCTGGCTGATGACGGCTGAAATGCCAGAAACCGGTCCTAGGATGCTTGTTTCCGGTCCAGGGAAGACATGGCTTGGCAGTTCGGGCTGGACTGTTCCCATGAGGCACAGGGTCAGACTGATTTGCATATGGCCATGTCTGAACTGGGGTGGTGGAGTGAGCTAAAGAATGATGATGGATTAAACCCAGATCAGTTGACTGGGGGTGAGTGTTTGATTGGCTCAAACGTTCCGTCCATCATCCCCTTTGTATCGCTTTGGTCGCCCTAAGTTGGCGGGGGTATGCCCAGACGTGGGTCCCTTGCTCACTTTGCCACTGGATTCAAGCAAGCCTGGCTGATGACGGCTGAAATGCCAGAAACCGGTCCTAGGATGCTTGTTTCCGGTCCAGGGAAGACATGGCTTGGCAGTTCGGGCTGGACTGTTCCCATGAGGCACAGGGTCAGACTGATTTGCATATGGCCATGTCTGAACTGGGGTGGTGGAGTGAGCTAAAGAATGATGATGGATTAAACCCAGATCAGTTGACTGGGGGTGAGTGTTTGATTGGCTCAAACGTTCCGTCCATCATCCCCTTTTGTATCGCTTTGGTCGCCCTAAGTTGGCGGGGGTATGCCCAGACGTGGGTCCCTTGCTCACTTTGCCACTGGATTCAAGCAAGCCTGGCTGATGACGGCTGAAATGCCAGAAACCGGTCCTAGGATGCTTGTTTCCGGTCCAGGGAAGACATGGCTTGGCAGTTCGGGCTGGACTGTTCCCATGAGGCACAGGGTCAGACTGATTTGCATATGGCCATGTCTGAACTGGGGTGGTGGAGTGAGCTAAAGAATGATGATGGATTAAACCCAGATCAGTTGACTGGGGGTGAGTGTTTGATTGGCTCAAACGTTCCGTCCATCATCCCCTTTGTATCGCTTTGGTCGCCCTAAGTTGGCGGGGGTATGCCCAGACGTGGGTCCCTTGCTCACTTTGCCACTGGATTCAAGCAAGCCTGGCTGATGACGGCTGAAATGCCAGAAACCGGTCCTAGGATGCTTGTTTCCGGTCCAGGGAAGACATGGCTTGGCAGTTCGGGCTGGACTGTTCCCATGAGGCACAGGGTCAGACTGATTTGCATATGGCCATGTCTGAACTGGGGTGGTGGAGTGAGCTAAAGAATGATGATGGATTAAACCCAGATCAGTTGACTGGGGTGAGTGTTTGATTGGCTCAAACGTTCCGTCCATCATCCCCTTTTGTATCGCTTTGGTCGCCCTAAGTTGGCGGGGTATGCCCAGACGTGGGTCCCTTGCTCACTTTGCCACTGGATTCAAGCAAGCCTGGCTGATGACGGCTGAAATGCCAGAAACCGGTCCTAGGATGCTTGTTTCCCGGTCCAGGGAAGACATGGCTTGGCAGTTCGGGCTGGACTGTTCCCATGAGGCACAGGGTCAGACTGATTTGCATATGGCCATGTCTGAACTGGGGTGGTGGAGTGAGCTAAAGAATGATGATGGATTAAACCCAGATCAGTTGACTGGGGGTGAGTGTTTGATTGGCTCAAACGTTCCGTCCATCATCCCCTTTTGTATCCCAGTAGTTCTCAAGGCATGGACAGTGTTTAAGTGCTAAAAATCTCCCCGTCAGTGTGGTACTATCATTTGTGCTTATGATGTTTTGGCCCACCGTTTCCCAGTATCTTTCCTTGATTGCTTCTCTAGATGGAAACTGGGTACTAGATGGAGTTTCCCACAGGTTAAGCAATCCCATACAGGCCAAGGCCCCTTTGATGTTGCGTAACCAGCCAATTTTGTGAAAATGATCTGCCTCAATAACATCCCTGAGACCATTAGCAAAAGTGGCCAGTTCTGGGGTACTCCAAATTCTACGCCAATATAAAATTGGGAGAAGCCTGGCTATATCTACCAGCGGTTTCCTTCCTAGATCATTAAGCAGTGGGAGGACAGGGGTACTTTGTGGTAAGCTAGCGATTGTTCGGAGGAACCTGTTCTCTGCTGTGACTAGCTGGGTCAGTTTCTCAAAGCCCCATATTTCCAACCCATATAGAACCGAACTCACTACTTTTGCATTGTAAATCTGCAGCACCGGGCTGACTGGCTTCGTCAGGGATGTTCAAAATTCATTGTTTAAGCCCCAGCTAATTGGCGATGTTTCAGTGCCAAGGTTTCGATGTGGGGCCTCCAATTTATTTTTTTCTCCAGAATAATGCCTAGAAAGGTGAATGCATCTACTTGAGATCATTCATTGACAGCCACAGCCACGGTCAATCACATAAAATCATCTAATCGTAAACTATAATAAAAGTACAACATCTTAACCACTATCAACAATTAAGCTCCTTGAAGTCACAAAACTGCCCCCACAAGTTCTATTTTGGTTTTCAGAATATTGTATGATGTGGATTATCACTAGCTGATAGAACAGCACATCTCAAAATGTCAAATCTTTTTTGCTGTTTTCTTTCCAGTTATTCTAAAATAACTATAAATAGGCTTAATTTATGTCATGATTAATTCATACAAAAAAATGATAGTCTAAAAACAAACCATCAAGGATGCAGCAGAACACATTCGCCCCTGAAATGAACAGAGACAAAGAAGTATAACACAGCCCAACACAGATGGATTCAGACAGCAGCCACATACAGAGAATTTAAAGACAAACCACCTAAGCAGGAATTCAAGAACAGATGTATAAGGTATTTACAAAGAACCTGTAGGCAGTTCACAGTGCAGTCAGCACACAGGGAAGTCACGGAAACACAGTAAAGGGAGCCACACTCACACTGGTACTTGCACACATAGGGAAGTTGCAAACAAATCACACAGACACAACAGTCAATTACGGAGCAGACAAACACAGGCAAGTGATAACAAGCAGCCATGCACACAAAAATATGGAATTCATACATTTAGGGCCTAATCCAGCTGCCTGCAAAACCTATTGTTAACAATTCTTTAAATTATGCATAAAGGGAGCTTTGGCTCCACCGGGGCATTACTCTTTCCCCACAAGTTAATGACTGGTGCATCATTTCTCCTTCACTGGAGTGCTTGCACTGTCATACCTGAAGGGCTACTGTATATCTCAAAAGTACACTAAATCATCAAACAAATTATTTAACTCATAGATGTACTGTTTACTGATATCAGTCTTATTTTAGTTTTTCCACTGCTACAGGCTCTTTTGAATATTTTAGATGGGACACAAAATGCAAACTAGAACTATTGGCTTTGCCAATGCTTATGTAAACATGGATGACCGGATTGCTGGAAGAGGCTGTCACTTAATTTAAGCATGTTTGGCCTCATTATGGAGACTTTGGTCTGAAACGGATCCGCATACATGGCAGAAATTTCTGGGTGGGGTCCATCAATTGAAAGCAGGTATGCCATGCTGGCATGGCGGACTGCTTCCCACTTATGCTAGCTCTCAAGATAGGCCCCAAAAGGGGCAGTTAAGCTCCAGGAATAACATAACTAATGCCCCCCCCCCCGCATTTTTAAGTGCATGGTGGACAATGAAGGAGATTTCTGTTTGAGACAGCCAAGGCTTACATGACAGGCCCAAACAGAAGAGAAACCAGATGAAAATGGCATTGGAGTGGTCGTCCTTTACTGGGCTTTCCTCTCCCATTCTATTTCTGCGGTCACAAAGAGCATACAGAGAGCATCCACAATGCCAGAGCCGACAGGAGGGCTGTCCTCAGGAGCATTGTCTTCCCCCATGCTCTAACCGAGGTGGAAATACAGGAGGTGGTAAGTGTGGACATTTACGGATTTTGGTAGATGTCCTATTAGCACCCCACCTGTACATGAGGGCCTATGGTAAGTAAATTGTGTACAAGTCACAGACAGATCAAACTTAGGCGAGTCACAGAACAGCCTCACACATACACACACTCACTCACAGGGGTTTTGGCATAAGTAGGGAATTCACACAAAGGTGGGTGGCGCAGTACCTACACATTGGCATCAACACACTATCCAGAGTAGATGTTTTGCTACTGAGAAGTACCAGCCCTCGCCCTTTCAAACGAAACAAATGCAGGAATTCATGATTGCGAGTACCTGTCCTTTTAAAGAAACGCAGCACAAGAAAGTCAAGGTCTCGCAGCCACACAAAAGAAAATATAACCGCGTAAACACACACTGGAGGCACAGAATAGCCAGACACAGGAAATTCACAGACTTTGCGCGGCTGTATGTGGGAGCACAGAGCAACCACCTACTGGGTTGTCACAGAGCAGTCACACAAAGGGGAAAGTCAAACAGCCAGGTACAGGCATCTGCAAATACAAGGACCTCTCAGTGTCACATAAAGGAAGCCAAGAGCAGAACCATTCAGGACGTTCACACTGTAGGTAGAAACAGGAATACTAACACCACAAATGGCAGTTTATAGCTCTTGTGGACAGTCTTTTATGAAGGGCTTCGACAACATTCGTTTTGGGCCTGAAATCCCATCTTACTCGCTTGAACATTGGGGCTTGATGAAACCGGACGGGGCCCCTTGCTAAGTACGCAGCCCTACTCCTCAGAGACGTTTTAATGCATGGGCAAAGTGGGCAATTACCCAGGGCCCCCACCTTCCAAGGGCCGCCCTGGGAAAATGAACCTTCTGTCTATTTGACCTCTGTTATGCTTGTTTCAGTATGTAAACCACCCTCCCTCTCTCTGCCTGCTTGTACCTATACCCAGTGCCATCTTAAGGATTTTTGTGCTCCCAGGAAAGACATATTTCAATTATTTTTGTGTGGCCCAGTTTCTGAAAGTTTAATATATCATTTAGCACAGTTTGGGAGTATGCAGGCATGAATTAGCAGGAAATGTGTAATGAATTTCAATATTGATCAGAAAAGGGGTCCCCAACATAGGTTTTACCTGGGGCCTCTAAAATCCTTGATGACACTGCCTACCCCCAAGTAGAACTTCATAAAAAATGTGAGTAAATCGCCGATCCGGGGTGAAGATGACAGGCGACTGATGGGTCCCCCCAGGACTTCAAGCACTTCCACCCCCACACCAGGAGGGATAGAGTCCCTTCTTCCTTACACTCTACTCCAGGAGTCTCCAACCGGTTGATTGCGCAGTCAGATTTATGACCCGGGCTGGGGCACAGAGGTGAACACTGAAGCACTGATGTATTTAACTCTTCAATAAAATTGCTTGTCAACTCAGTATTGGAGCTGTGAACAAAATAATGTTTCTGAATGCTTTTAAATGGGAGAAACTTAAAATGAAAAGTTACCTTAATGATTAAGTTAACTCTTCATTTTAATTTTCTCCCATTTCAAAGTATTGCATTTACAAACAACAGGTCTCTTGCTTCTAGTGGCCAGTAGACACTGTGCCATAAATATAGCTGAAAAATACAGCCATTTTTTTAAAAAATGAGAGCAATTTAAAGTGCAGAAAAATGTTCCATATTATGAACATTTTTGCAATACATTTTTCTGCACTTTAAATTTCTCCCGTTTAAAAAAAAAAAGGATTATATGTTTGTGTTATACATGTAACGGTGTCACATATGGCGTAAGGTATGTCCTGTGCTGCAATTCCATACAACACAGGCTCTCAGTGACCCCTACAAATATATCCCATTCAAACGCACACATGTTTATACATCCCCAATGACCACGCTCTCACTGACACACGTAACTGCACTGTCATTCTGCCCTAGTCAAAGTATTTTGTTCAAACCACAGTATCTGGCTCTATGGGCATAAAGTTTAAAGTCAATGAAGCTGTGCGTGGGGGTGTCTGCTAACAATACGCAAGTTGTTTAGCTTTCAGTAGCTCACAATGATTTTCACTGATTCTCACTACAGAAAAGGTTGGAGACCCCTGGTCTACTCACCGAGGCACACCTGTGGGCAGCCAGAAAAGCCTGGTCTGCTGTGAGGAATTCCAGGCTCCAGTGTTTCAATTCCAGCACAGAACACTAGCACCAAATTCACATCCTAAATTTTGCCCAATTGCTAAACAAAAATCTTACTCTAGGTGATGCATTCTCATGATGGAGGAAACACAAAGGGGCCAGTAGAGACTGTGGGGATATGAAAGAATAAAAAGTAAAATCCACAGTCCTCAGAGTAGGTCTATTGTCCTGTTTAAAACAAGCCTGGCCTGATCAATTAATTTATCTCCCGCCCTACTTCTTTATGTGTGTAAAAGTATTGTTCATATATTTAGGTTACCCAGTCTAGCACTGAAGTAGATTGTCAAGTCCAGCCCCTTCGTCCTTAAGTTTAGAAATACAAGTGAAAACATCTCCACCTCAAAGAACAACCGCTGATTATAAAGAGGGATCATATTTACAGGTGGAAGCTGCCCATGCTAGAAAACAGCATTTCGTACGAGAAGAAAGCAGTATTGTGTTGAAAAGTTTCAAATGTGCATGTTGTGGACACGGCCCACAATTCATAGAGAAAGGCTGGATTTTGAACACAGGAAAGACTGAAAGGCAGCCAGGGATCCCAGGTTCCAGCAACGATATCTATCCAGTTCATGCTTGGATTCCAGACTCCCTGCCTAAATGGAGACTCTACTGCAAGCCAGGGTTAAGAAAGATATAAATTCCAGCTTCAAGAATACCATGACGAAAGCCCAGTCTGATCTATAATTAGGGTTCCCAGTTTTATGCAATATATTTTTTTACATTTGCGCCTGTATTTATCCATATTCATTTTTTTGCTAATTTTATCTGGGCTTATTCATACCTATTTTGGATTTTGCGAAACAATGAAGCTGCTATTAGTGCAGTTTTGCATATATTGAATTGATAAATGGAAGTGAATCATACTTGAATGCCTTGAATGATGTGTTTTCATGCTATACGTACCTATATATGATACAACAATAAGATCATGTGACAACCTGGACATTTTAGCTCCACATCATTCATTCATTCCTGAAGCTATTTAAACTTCATTAGAAACTTCACTTCTTTTAAGCCCCCCCCAACTGTCAGTCTGCAAGTCTGAATAGCTATTGGCTAGGTAGTCTTGGCTGACAGCACTGAGAAGAATTCAAAACTTTTTTCAGTTTTTATTCATATGTAAAAATAAATAGAGACAAGAAAATTGTTTACAGTATTTATCCATAAAAATCAGTAAAAACAGAAAACGGTGAGCCTTATCTATAATGGAGACAAACTTATCCTGGGGAACCCAGAAACACAGTTTCAGACTAGGGCGAACTCCTAACGAGTACAGCATGAGATGATCACTGAAGAGAATCAGGATGAATGCAAAGACAACCGCATCTGCAGGGGACTTGTAAGGAGAGCAGGCTAGGGGGGATCCTAGAATGAGAGCTGTACGTAGGACATGGTCTGGAGGATCATAGGAGCACAACTGTGTGGGGGGCAAGATCTGAAGAAACACAAGAGGACATTTGTGAGAAGTGCAGGCTCGAGGGGCGGGCCAAAGGAGGACTATTGTAAGGATCGTAGGATCGAGCGGATTACACCAGGACATCTACGAAGAGTAGTCACAGGAGCACAAAACAATTTTGAGGCCCACGTGTTTAGGAGGACCACGAAAGGCCAGTACAGATGGCAAACCTAGACAGACAGGAGGAAATAGAGATTCCTGATAATTGCAGCAGTGACAGCCTCTAGAAAACCAAAGGCACAGTGCAGGATTGCAGACTTAAGAGGACTGAAAAAGACCAGAGTCACTGGAGATAGAACACACCATTTGCCTCAAGGATGATAAAACACACTGATGCCTCCAGGGAAGATGGCTTGTATCTGCTACCTCATGGACCGTGGCATGTGACCAGTGGCATAGGGAGGGGTCCTCACTAGCAAGGAACTAAGACATTTTCATGTCTTACTTTAAACAACCACTGGCAAAGCAAATATGTACGTCTTAGACAAGTTAGTGCAATAAATAATAATGAAAAGATTAACTATTGGAAACATTTGCCACAAATAAAAAGAAAAAAAAAACATTTTGCCACCTAACCATGGTGACCATAAACATTTTCATTTAAAAAAATAACTATTGCAAAGAACTGTATCAGACAGCGCTGGTCCTTCCGTGGATGCAGTGTACTTAGAACAAGTATAGAAACCATTTCTAGTTTTTATGCTTTTCGCAGCAAAATATGATTTTTATTGGCTCAAAGAAAAGGACCATTGTCTTTGAATTCCTGTAACCTGAAGACATAGCTTAAACACACAAGGTTGACTAAAAATAAATTTTAAAAAAAGAATAGAATACTGAAAGAAAAAAGCACTGGCAAAGTAAAGCATTGGCCCACCAGCCCAGGCCTTGAAGTCCACCTCTTTCTAGTCAGACATGCTCATGTGATCATGTAAAATGCTGACACTCGGTGCGGAGAGCCTATGGCTTAAGTGGACTCACCCATTGCCCCATGCTGTATGCAGTATGAATAGCTGAATATTATGTATATATGTATGTATTTTTTATTTATGATTTTTAGGTCTCGCCTCGCTATGCGAGATCTATTGTCGTCGACTTGGCTCGGAAGGGGGACAGGACATGTGCACGTGTACGGCAATGCCTGGACAGGAGATGTGCACGCGTATGGTGCGAGCAGGAGTTGTAATAATGCCGCAAGCAGTACGCGTGCACATCAACTGTCTGTGCCGAAGCTTAACAGACAGGAGATGTGCACGCGTACGGCTCGCGGCGCTCTCACAACTCCTGCTCGCACCATACGCGTGCACATCTCCTGTCCAAGCGCGGCGCGCCCCACTCACCGGCTCTTATGGGGACTCTGCGCTGCTCCCCGGCTGGTCTCCTCCATGTCAGGGTGACTCTCCTCTTCACCTGGTCACTCTGACTTCCCTCACGGCTTGCCAGTGCGGGGTGGGCTCCCGCCGCGCTTCTCCTACATGCGGGCTGCAACACGCGGGGCTCCCTCAGCTCACGGGAGCCCCGGACACTTCCGGCCGCGCGCTCCATGCCCCGCCCATGTCCCAGGCAAGCTTGCCTGACTTCCGGGTCGCACTGAGAGCGGCCCGGAGAACGCTTCCAGAACGGCTCGGGCTTGTTTTAATGAGTACCTGCACTTATTTGTCCCCATTTAAAGCACTCAGTACACAGGATACTTACCGTATTTATAAATGCTATGGTGAATCCGCTGTAAAGCGTAATCGCAAAACATTCTGGCGAAATTCGATTTATCAAGACGAGGTTGGACCCATCACTTGATTATAATGCTGCACTGACTTTATGCTGCTCAGACTTTGCACGTGCAGTCGGTGGGCGTGAAGGGGCGCATCACTGGTGCAGCATTCGCACAGCACCGGGATTTCGAAGACTCGGTCTGAAACAATCCTTTCATTTGTTGCTCTGAGACGAGTTGGTTTTCTCAACACTGCGTGTGTTTGCAGAACAATGTTTTCTGTATTCAGCTGTCCAAATGGCTGCATTATATCCACAGTCATGTGGCCAGGCCCCGCCTGTTAAATGTTGTTCTATAACAGTGTATAGCTAGAGCCCTTAACCTCTCGTTGCTTTTGTATATCATATAAAGAATATTCGTGGAAACTAGTGAAACCAATAGGCTAAATATGAGGAATTCTCCCTCCTCGCCCTGGTAACGTATACACTATTTAAGCATGTGTTGTGTGTGTTTTTTTTTAGAAACGGACACAAAGCGATTATGGTGGCTCTCTTGGACTTTCCCGCTCCTCCTCTGTTTTCTTTGAATTTGTTGTAGGAAATTATACTAATGTTTTTAGAACAAATCCCTACTGTTTGATGTCAACAGTAGATTCCCACCCAAGGCTAGAACTTGGAGCTCTCCTTGGAGTGCACGACACTGACCCCGCTGTGGAAAGTAAGGTGGTAAATGTCGTGATTTTAAGAAATGCTGCTGTCAACCACCAGAGCGCGGGTAAGGGGGAGATGACTGGTTTACACTATGAACATGAGATGTATTTGGCAAAAACGCCTCTCGTCCTCTTTAGAAACAAGCATTTGCAATGCAATAGGTCTCGCATTTACGTGAGTTTTAGCTATTGGCATTGTAAATGACAACTTTT
Source organism: Calotriton arnoldi (assembly GCA_963921515.1). Taxonomy (NCBI): domain Eukaryota; kingdom Metazoa; phylum Chordata; class Amphibia; order Caudata; family Salamandridae; genus Calotriton; species Calotriton arnoldi. The sequence continues at coordinate 27,587 of CAWUFW010010329.1, forward strand.
ATTTATGTTTTGGTTTTTATTTATCTGTTTTGATAATTAACAGGCATTGTTATTTACAATGCCAATAGCTTCAACTCGCGTAAATGCGAGACCTATTGCATTGCAAATGCTTGTTTTTATTGCATGAGGTTTGCGAAATAACCAAAGCTGTCTCTAGGGTCAAACCTTAAAAATGGCATGTGTGATACTGCCATGCACAGACACAGCGCTAAATAAGTGTACTGCTTGCTACTGATGCAATTCAAAAATGTTTTGTCTCATAATGTAGAAAACTGCATCAGCGGGAGACTGCAGGAAATTTCTGTCTCCCATATAAAATAGTCTTCCAATTAAGTTGTCACTTGCATTTGTCCTGTGTTGCTGGCTTAAGCTGCTTATGGATATTCCATTTGCAAGTACATTTTTAAATTAAAAAAAAAATCCTTGGAAAATAACCACAACGTCTCGTGTAAAGTAGGTTTTTATTCCTAAAAAGTTTTGAATAGTGGTACTGGTTTAGTGAGCATATTCCTTCACCGTTTGGGTCATGTACCCCTACCCCAACAGCCTACATTTGGAAAGTGCATCTGTAGATCTTCATGGGCAGAGGGGGATGAAGATGTACCCATCCCCAAGCAGTTTCTTTTGAGGGTGGTATTCTGGTGCGGGGGCTCTGAGTTGGGTGTAGCACTGTCTGTGTTGGGTTTCACCTGGCATAAACATCGTTTGAGGTACAAAGCACATATCCAGGGTGTCTGTATCAATGGTGCAACAGGTGCAGTGGCACTGGAGCCCAGGACTTTGAGAGGCCCACTGCACCCAGAAAATGGTTGTCTTTTACTGTCCAACAAGGGAAAGGTGGTCCACTTTCCTTGCTTGAATTAGGACCCACGGCACTCATGCTACTCCACTGCGCATGTCCTCTCGAGTGTTCATTTAGACAACCCCTCTCCATTCCTGTCCCCCTTCCACACACCACCAAAGCACCCCAGCAAAGGGCAGGAGAAAGGGGAATGGTCAAACTACATTAAGACCAGGTGCATGGCCGGTCTGGCCGTACCGGGCATCGGGCGTTTCCCCGGGAGGCTGGAAGGGTGGGGGGCCGGTGTTGTTGCTGGGGGCTGTTTTTGGTAGCAGTGCAGCAGGTTGGAAAGCACCCGCTGCAGAGTTCCTTGCATATCCAGAAGTTTTCAGGAAACAGTAAAAATTATAAGATAACTCAGGTGATTAATGTACCATACGGGGGCTGCTCTGACAAAATTTGCCAGGGCTGCTTTGGGTTCCCAGTCCGGCCCTGACCAGGTGTATCTGTACAGAGCTTATGCAGAGAGCCTTTTCACTTTTTTAAATTATGTTACTTGCTCCTTCTGCCCTGATTTTTAGATCTGACTTAATAGCGCAGCCATCGCCAGACCGAATGTGATCACCAGAAGCTTCAAATAGCAGTACTAAGAGAGGGGCTTAGGCTCCGCCTACAGGTTGGTCCTCCTTTCTACAAGCTTTTGATTGGGTGAAAGGTATGAAAAAGAGTGCTTACACCGCACTTTTTGCCTTGTTGGAAAGCTTATGTTCAATACAGTAGACCGGAGTTAGTTATGGTGATAAATCAATGATAAAGCTATCAGCTTGACTGGTTATGTCTCATACCAAAAGTCTGATCTGTTTATTATTTAAAAAAAGGCAAGACACCAGTACTAGGGCTGACTTACGTATTGTGAAAATACAAGTGTTAAAGGTAATAGACATATAAGAGTGCAATGTTATTACAACATGTTCAAACATGTCGACACGTATTTTATTACATGGAATCTCACAGACTTTTATATCAAGCAATGGTTTGTTTACCCCCTTCTCAAAAACCCATGAGGTAGTTTGCATTGTGAGAATTCTTAGTTCACCCTCTCAAGAGAGGCTGCATATTGTTTTGCCAACTGTAATTTTATGATCATCCGCCTGATGGTCACTTTGTAAGAATACTTTAGCTGAATAAAGTAGTCATAGGTTGGTTGGGGTGACAAGCTAATGATAAAGGCGTAAACCTTATTTTTCTTAGGAAACGTCATGGTAGATACCATATGTCTGATATGTATAAAATTATAGTTTATGACAAAGTTAGCAGGGCCGGACCTATTCCTTGATTAAAGCATATGTTAAACACGTCCCTTGCTCGCTGTGCCACTGGATTCAAGCTAGCCTGGCTGATGAGGGGTGATACCCCAAAACCGTTCCCAGGATGCTTGTTTCCGGTCCAGGGAGGACCTGGCCTGGCAGTTCAGGCCGGACTGTTCCCATGAGGAGCAGGGTCAAGACTGATTTGCATATGACTGGGTCCAAACTGGGGTGTCATAGGGAGCAAAAGAAAGATGGATTAAACCCAGATCTCTTGACTGGGGGTGAGTGGTTGAAATGTTTCAGCACTCCGTCCATCATCTTGTTGTGTTTGCTATGTTCGCCCTGAGTGGCCATGGGTATGCCCAGACGTGGGTTCCCTGCTCGCTGTGCCACTGGATTCAAGCTAGCCTGGCTAATATGGGGTGATACCCTGAAATCGGTCCCAGGAGGCTTCTTTCCGGTCCAGGGAGGACCTGGCCTGGCAGTTCGGGCTGAACTGTTCCCAGGAGGAGCAGGGTCAAGACTGATTTGCATATGGCTGGCTCCAAACTAGGGTGGCATAGTGAGCAAAAGAATGATGTATTAAACCCAGATCTCTTGACTGGAGGTGAGTGGTTGAAAAGTTTCAGCACTGCGTCCATCATCTCGTTGTGTTTGCTATGTTCGCCCTAAGTGGCCAAGGGTATGCCCAGACAAGGGCTCCTTGCTCCCTGTGCCACTGGATTCAAGCTAGCCTGGCTGTTGAGGGGTGATACCCTGAAACCGGTCCCAGGATGCTTGTTTCCGGTCCAGGGAGGACCTGGCCTGGCAGTTCGGCTGGACTGTTCCCACGAGGAGCGGAGTCATGACTTATTTGCATAGGCTGGGTCCAAACTGGGGTGGCATAGTGAGCAAAGGAATGATGGATTAAACCCAGATCTCTTAACTGGAGATGAGTGGTTGAAAAGTTTTAGCACTCCGTCCATCATCTTGTGTTTGCTGATCCTATTATGGTTATAATACAATATTAAACACTCTAGCCCTAATTGGTTAACTGAGACACGTTATGTCAGATGCCACAAGTCTGATATGTTTATTATGAAAAGTTATGACAAAGGCCAAAACCGTGACTTATTCATTGTGAAAAATATTTTGTAGGCCAATAGGTCATTAAAGGGGGGTTGTTATTACACTGTGTTAAACACTACATACCGCTATTTTGTTAAATGGTACTGCAGATTACCATAGCAGCCAAGGTTTCTGGTGTTAGTTAACCCCTTAGACAAACCCTGCGGTAGAAGATTTGCACTGTGATAATTTACGCTAGACTCTGTTAGGAGGGTCTGTTCTTTCCCCCCATTGCTCCCTCTGCAATGTATTTTGTACATATTTGTAGTTTTATCCTTAGTATTTAGCTGTGTGTTTATCAAAGCACTTTTCAGGCCTAGCCTCACAACTTTAGCTGTCTTCCAGGACCTTAAAGACAATAATTATTGAAAAAATACATACAATAGAGGCGCTTTGGGTCACCCCTTTTCAGTCATTGGACTCTAATTCGCATTCTGCTTCCACCCATGACAGCACACAGCAAGGGGCAATAGGTCAGCCCACAGCTATACTACAACTACATTTACACAGCATGACAAGTAAAAGAACTGACACTTTACACTGGCTAGCCAGTACATATGTTGGTGCAACACTGCACCTGTACCATTGTAATTATGTAATTCAGAAATTAAATGACAATGCAAAATTGCAAAGGATGTAATCTATGCGTAGGCCTTTTATATTTTTGCTCCCCTTACTACTGCCAGGTGGCCCACAGCCCTCGTGTGTCTGTCACCTTTGGCACTATGACCTGCAAGTGGCACACATCTATCACTCTGAGCAACTGAACTTGATAACTACTTAAGACAGTGTGGCACAGGGTGGAGCTCAGCATTTGCTTCTGGGATGACTACTTTCCTCATTCCCCCTCAGAGACAGCGGCACAAAACTGCCACTGTGAGAAAAATTACTTGCAATTGCCATCTTCATTCACATGGGCGTGCCCAGGTCCCCAAAGGTTACCTATCACCAGCAGAGTCCCCAAAGATTCCATACTGTGTCCTGTCATCTTGAACTTCTACATGGAGTCAATTGGGACTCTACTCACAAATAACAGCGTAAAAATTCACCAATGTACCAATAAAACAACATTCTACTTCAAAGTCTCCTTTGCTCCAGACATCCTAAAACACTGCCTGAACCTCATCCAGACCTGAATGTCAGTGCACTGTCTGACACTCAACCTCACCAAGACAGAATTCCTTTTATTTGCCAAGACCAACAACAATGAACTTCAACGACTTCGAACTCCAACTTTTACCGAATGCCAAGTCACTTGTATTCACCCTGGATACCAAACTCATCCTCATGGAACACACTGCCATAACAGAGATGGTCTGACCTGCCACCAGTTCAGGCTTTAAAAAAACTGAAATTGTTTCCCCAAGGTCCTATGGATGCTTGCGCCCCCTTCCAAGGAGTGAGAGGCTCCAGTGGAGAAAGGAACTCTCACTTGGATGGCAATCTATACCACAGCAATACTCAAAGATATAGAATACACAAAGATATAGACCCATTAGGTTTGCTGATGTCCCAAACCATAATCATGGGATTGTTTGCATGTTTTGTGTTTCAGTGCCACCAAATCTGATCTGCCACCAAAATGTACCTGGAGATCTGTGAACATTTAGAGGCATCAGGGAAACCTGACGACCAAGATTAGGGGCCTGGGGTAGAAGGCAATTAATACTGTCCGGTACTGGCAGGCTCCTAGAGCATCAGTGAAATGCCCCCAAAGTCAGGATCCATCTAACTCTTCGAATGAACCAACCAGTGGTACAAAGCAAAGGTTTGTCACAACAAAGTTAAAAATTGTAACTGGTGGTAGGAGTGGTCCATCGATCTCCAGGAAGGGTAGGGCTTCACAAAAACTGGACAATTCAGTGCAAATAATGTGAGCAGAACAAAGCACAGTAGCAATCACTTAAGAAGAGCAGAGCACTGAACCAAATGCCCTAACTCATGAAAAGTAGTGCACCAGTTGTCCTGAATTTGACAAGGGGTTGCACCAATTTATATATCTAGGAATAAGGATTAGCACCAGTAGCTCAACTACTGACAGTGCAGCATCAATTACTACACTGGGGGAGAACCCCACCTCTCACCAAAATTCATGAGAAAAGCCTCCGCCAATTGCACAAGCAGGACACAGCCTGGCACCAGTTGAGGGCAGTGTGCACCAGTTACTAAATCCAAAGGGAGAGGATGTAGCCTAACAGCTAAAGCAGTCGCCTTCGAAGCTGTGGAATGGGGTTCGAGTCTCGGCAGGGACGCTCAACATCCTGTGATTCTGGGCAAATCACTTAATCTCCCCATGCCTAAAAAAATGAATGTGTCAGTCTGTAACGCAATTGGTGCTCATGTAAACCGCTCTGATACCTTTGGGTCGAGTTCGCACTATATAAAACTAAAAAAAAATATTTTAAAAATATATAAATATAAAAAGCAAAGCGTGGCACCAATCAGCTAAGAAGAACAAGGAGCTGCACCAATGACGAAATGCAACAAATAATAGTACACCAGTCATCAAGTTCAGGACTGAATACTGCACCAATTAGTAATTCGGGACAAAGCGCTGCACCACTCGACAAATTCAGGACAAACTGCTGCACCAACTGATAAATCTGGACAAAACATTTCACCACAAACTAAATTCAGGACAGAATAATACTGCACCTATCACCACTGAAGCAACCCAAATTACTATACAGCACACAATGCCACCAACCCAAATGATGGTCAGAGAATTGCGCCAATGGCCACTACGCTAAATTGGATTCCTCACACACCAATGCACCATCCAGTCCTTCAACCAAGGAAACAGAGCTGCACTGATCAAGTCACACGACAGCACCATCGCAGCACCAATGGCTAAAGTAAGGAAAGAGGACTACATCAATCTAATAGTACTGTCCCTTCTTTGACTCGTCCCAAACCTTATCTTACTAATATGATCTCCCAAATAACACTATCTAGACTCTTCCCTCTTCTATGCCTTCTTTATCCTTTTCAGTCAAACTAACAGACTCACATGTCCACCGCTCAAATTAACAATTTATATTTCCCTATCCTAATCCACCACAAATTCACTTTGGGTTCCGGAATAGTGTGCTACTCGCCGAAAAGCGCTTCAACATCTCGTCAGGGGTAGTAAGAGCTATATAAATAGAACTACAATTACATGCACAGCAGTGGTCACATGACATCACTGATTGGGAATGACTACTACACGAATCTGTCAAGTCAGTGAAATTCTGCAGCAATCTACTATGTAAGTACGCTACACCAATCACATTTCAGAAAGAGTATTCCCTGTATCAATTGTCCAATGCCGTTCGCAACAGTGCTCCAGTCTCTGAAGTCAACTGATCGAATGAATTACCACAGAGCTCTGCGTCAACTAACCAAGGCAATGCAGAGTACCGCACCGACATCTCACGTCGGTTCGGTGACCGGGACCCTGCACTACTGACTGTTGTCAGGACGGGAGCATAGCTTGACAGAGACTTCCGCGAGAGGCACAGACGACAGCGACGGGTCAGGGGAGGGGAACCAGTGTTAGTCTGGATTCCAGGTCACGTGCAGATCTTACAGCTGATCCCGGTCATTATTCTATTAGTACCTATAACTGTCACACATGCCCAGGAAAGAGGGTGCGCGTGGCTTTAGTTTAGATGTGAATGCGGACTTGAAACGTCTTTCCAGGTGTGTCTGGGGGAGGAAAAGATCCGATTTTGCTCACATTCTTGCAGGCAGGAAGGGGTTACCACAAGTTTCAACCGGAAGAGAGAGCGGAAGCACTGGGTCTTGTGATATGAGAAACAGCTGCAAAAATGTGCTGCCTCCAACGTTTCACAGAAGGAGTCTACAATTTGCATTTGCTCTTGCCATGCGTAAAAATTCCGTCATTCCCAAAGCCTCCGTTGCATGCCTTCCACGGGTACTGAGTTTACCCTCACACTGCCTGCTCGTGACAGAAATGACAGTAACTGTGCCATCTCCAAAGGTGGCAAACAGTGCCTTCCTAAAAGCAGCCACGGTGTACCACTACAGGAAAGAATACCAACACGTGCCGCTCCAAACACGCTCGGCCTATGCCACCTGAAAAGACAGTCCCCTTGTGCAGTGCTTTAAATGGGAAAAAATAAGTGCAGGTACTCATTAATATGAGCTAGAGGTGTGGCAAGTGGGCGGGGCTAGGGGCGGGGCTAAGGGCAAGATATGATGATACATAATGACTTGGGTACCAGTTGCAGCACATATCAAAACACATGAGAAATGTGTTTATGTAAACAAAACAGGTTAACTCATTACACAAAATGAAAGCCAAACAGGATGATATGTTAACAGTTCCTTGTTTTGTAATATTCGCTGCTTCTTCATGCCATACTTTTATTTGTTGTTGTCTGGCACAATACTATATACTCTCAAGCGTGCACGCACACACACACGCACACACACACACACACACACAGAAACAAGCAGACATGTACACAAAAGCATTTCACACATTCCCTTTAAAATATCTCATGAGAGTGTCCTGATTCTCTTCCTCTTTCTCTCACTTTTCTCACACACAAGTTGGCAAGCACACAGACATAAGAAAACACTCACACAATGTCTCAGGTGGGATTAAAGCCATTTTAAACTCCTTGCCTCCCATGGCTTTCTAAATTGCCACTGTCCCTGTGCTGCCTCCATACCTGTGTTTGTCCAAATGCACACAATAGTGTGAATGTGATAACAGCACAGGGCCTAAAGGGGCCCTCCACTGTCAAACACAGTGTGATGGTGAACACAGGGACATCATGCAAATGAGCCCATGCTGAATAGTTCAGCAGCAGCTCCGCTCACGACTACAGAAGCGGCGCCTTGGCTGTTAGAGATAATAGGTTCCACTTTCAGCTGAATGGTCGTTGTTGTGTCCCTGAACCACGGTGCAGGGTCTGTCTAGACCGTGCACTGTTAATCACAGCATGACGCAAGGCAAGTCCTCTCAGACCCCTGGAGTCTCAGGGCATTCAAATGGACGCTGCTGGAATCTCCAGCAGGGACTCTTCAAAAGGCTACTGCGATTACGAGCTCCTGAGAAGCAGAGCGGCATCTACCCTGTGCTACTAGAGATACCTAACCGGAGCCTGCAGTGCCGTCTATTAGCGTACCGGTACTCTCCCTGGCTAAAGAGAAGTGCCGGTACTGACGGCCAGAAAATTCGGAAGTGCCGGTACTCAGTACCGGCCCATTTAAAGCACTGCCCTTGTGACAATCCAAAGGCAGATGTGCCTCTGCCATCACAACCTAGGTTACCACAGGGGCAGCCAACCTTCTTGTCGAGGTTATAAATCTTACCACCCCGGAACTGCCAGCCTGACACACAAAGGGGAGCCAATGAGCGTTCTCCTGAAAGCTACCAACATATGCCACCCTGCAACCTCCACTACCCCAACAAAACCACCTTCTGCCACCGATGATAACAAATGTACGTCACCTTCATGCCGGCAGACTGGACTGACCTCAAAATTGAAAGTGTCCTAACAATACAGCTGCAATTTTATGCCACTCCAACACGCAGAGTGCCATCCACTAGTAGTACCCGAGGGGCATCACCTTGACTAAGGGTCTTGGGCGCTATGATACACATTGACAAATGGTGCCCTACCCGAACTGTGAAACTGATAACATCCCAAAGACAACCAACGAGCCCTATCCAAAGGCACTAAACCTGTGCTCCATACGTATACTACTACAAGGCTACCATCATGCATACCTCCATGTGTCTCTGAAGCTCTTTCCTTGTACTGTCATTATTGGCTACTAACCAACGTACCCAACAAGCAGTGCATCTGTCACTCCACAAAGGTGCCAACCCATGACTCTGCGCCAGAAACATTTGCAACTATTAAAATACCTTTGCCATTGCTAGATTACAAGGGGGTGCCAGGTCCAGGTGGTGAAACAGTTTACATGCCTGTTTCACCTCAAGGAGAACACAGGGCTGCCAAGTGGCCTGATGTTGCACATGACACAGACAGCAATGGATTTTTAGCTAAAAGCAGATGCAATATGTGCGTTTCCACTTTAATATCCAAGAATGGGAGCAAAATTCACAGCAAGCAAGAAATAACTAAAACGCATGAACTGTAGAGATATACAGATGTCATGAAGCCCTGTGGAAGTTGTGGAAGCGTAAGCTAAGCAATTTGTGCGTTCCACGTGACAGATGTGAACTTGGTCTCCTCCCAGAAGCCGAGAAGGTGGTGGGTGGCGGACGAGAGAGAAAAAGAGATGCAAAGAGAGAGAAAGGGGGCAAGAAGGAATAGAGAGATGGAGGGGCGATAGAGTGCCAGTGACAGAAAGAATGAGAGAAAGATGGGTAGAGGGAAATAAAGGGAAAGAGAGAAAGAGTTATTTCTAGAATTACTGATGCGCCATTTTGCCCTTCTCCTAACCTCCAGGGATCTAGCTAGATTTTTTTTAAATAAATGTATATTTTTAAGGACGACATAAGACACCTCCTCGACCAAGGGGACTTAGCTGCCCTCATCCTCCTTGACCTCTCTGTAGCCTTCGACACCATCTCCCACCACACTCTCATCACCAGACTCCACCACATAGGCATCCACAGCAACACTCAACTGGATCACCTCTTTCCTCTCCAGTTGAACTCAGAGGATCCATCTAGCTACCTTCTATTCCGAACCCAAAAACATAACCTGCGGCATCCCACAGGGCACCTCCCTCAGCCCCATCCTCTTCAAAACCTACATGACGCCACTAGCAGACATCGCCTGCACCCACGGACTGTAGTGCCAGAGGCACTCCCATGTATTGGGAGCTCGTGATGACCTTTCACTACCATTAGTTTAATTGACCTTAGGTGTTTTCTTGAATGTACGACATCATTTTTCTTGCATGTGCCTTTTTCCTTGAAGATTTCTTTCGTGTCTCCATGTAGTTTTAGGGTGGGAGTGCTTTCACAGAGTAGAACAGCCTTGCCAGGAACAGAATGTGTGGGATGTGCATTTGAAAGCATGAGAGAGAGAGGTGTGGAATGTACTTCTCAGTCTCGGAGTGTAGTGTTATAAGCAGTGGTGCTCAAATGTGCACTGTGTTGTAAATTGAGAAGTTTTATTAAGTTCTTACTATTGGCTTGGACATGCCTTCATACCATCTTGAATTCTGACTCTGTCTAGCTTGAGCTTTACGCACACAGGCAGGCCCCCAGATCACTCAAGTTGTTTAGGCTATTCACGTTCAAGGTTGTTTTCTGTACTTTTGGAGACTTTTGCAAGCTTCACTAAGATAATGTGTGGGAAGCGCGCTTGGTACCTTTCAGAGCAGAGATTGTTGTTGCCAGAGAAATGTGTGGAATTTACAGCTCTGTCTTGGAGCCAAAATACAGTGGCCTGGCCAGCTTCTGTCTTGACCCTGACACAGACCAGTACAGTCATCTCGGTTTTCATAACAAAAGAAAGGGAGCGAGGTTTCTAGAAACTTCTCCTGAGGTTAAGTAAAAGGTATTAAAGGTGGGAGATCTTGGCGCCTAGGTGGGAGGTCACTGTGGAACAGACGTGTTGCCACAGGGAACTTTTCAGGGTCCCGATCGAAGCTTTTGCCTGGCAGTCAAGGGCTCCTCTAGCCGAGTTGTCAAGAATGCAGAGAGAAAGCGATCAGTGAGGTGTATTCTTTTGATTATTGACATTGTGATGTGTGAGTGTGGCTGTGTGCATATTCAGGTCTCCAGTGGTTGCAATCATCTGATGTGTTATTTTTGGTCAATGGCATTGTGATGCGTGAGTGTGTCTGTGTGCACATTCAAGTCTCCAGTGGTTATAATCATCTGATGTATTTAGTGTATATATCTTTCTGATTTCTTGCAGTGGACGTCCAGTATTATTATCTGCTTGTATTTTATTCCATGTATTTAACAGTTGCATTTGCTCACTTATAAGTGTGCTATTATTGCTTGCACACACATATATATCTCGGCAGAGAAAAACCCCCCTTCCAGGAACTGGAGACCCTGGGGGAGGTGGCACGTACGCCGGCGGAGCAACCGGCAGTAATCCAAACAAAACCACCCAGATGAACGCACGCTCAGGAACCACAAGCCAGGGACATATGATACATCAGATTTATTACTTCATAAATCCAAATCGTGACGCGTTTCAGCTGTCAAGCGGCCTTGAACACACACCTACATCAGCCACCGCCTGACATTCCACCAACCGACTAGGGAGCTCAGCTCCGCCACCCTCGCCTTGGCACACATCCCCTGCATCCGTCTGAGCCGCTGTGGTGGTCGTTCTTTCTCCTACCTTGCCGCCAAGTCCTGGAACGACCTGACCTCCCCCTCTGAACCACTACTTCCCTCAAAGGGTTCAGGAAGTAGCTCAAGACATGGCTTTTCAACCAAGGCTCACAAAACCTCAGGGCCTGGAGACCCCTCAGGGGGACAAGCCGCGCTGTAAAAGGCTGATTGATTGATTAGTGCAAAGGATATTTGTAATCTGACAAACATTGGAAAATCACTAACGAGCACATGAATTTAACTCCTCTGGTGGGTAGGCCACGGACAAAAGTAACAGCTGCTTTTGCAGGCCCTTACAATCTGTTGTCATCTGATTTTAGTTTCTTAACAATTTTAACTGATTATCATTCAAAATGGGGGTATCACACATTTGAAAATGCACCAACCACTGATAATGTAATTGATTTCTTAGAGGATGTTTTCACTAAAGAAGGTGTACCTGACCGGACGTGTTAGTACCAGACAATGGTACGCAATTTGTATCAGATAAAACGGGCAAACTTCTGCATTACAATTGTATCAAACAGGAAAAGACACTATTATATTGTCTGTCTGCTAATGGTTCAATGGAGCGTACTAATAGATTTATGAAAGAAGGGGTGCAAGCTCCTATTGCAGCAAAAAAATGGATGTTAGAAAATATCTGAGGGAAAGGCATGGGGGCATCTTAATACTCCACACTCAGTCAATGATGCTTCTCCATTTCTCCTTGTCAGAGGAGAAGCAGCAGAAACCATCTATGTAATGTAGTAGGCTTTTTTCTGAATGTAATAGCAAGCTTCGTTATGTAATATAGTTTTTTTATTGTTGCTCCTTTTCTTTGTTTTGTTAATTTTTGGAGGAAGGTAATGCTGCAATACATAGATTACTTAAAATTTACTTTGTGCATTTTGCATAAATGAGTTATTTAGAACGTTTATTCATTGTGAGGTCGGAGTGTTCCACTGTTGTCCAAGGGTGCTGGTTATTCCTGCTTGGGAGCGCCCTGGACAACAGCTGGGATAAACAGCCCTCTGTCTTTTATCCACTGTGCGTTACCTCTTCACAACACAGACTGAGAACTGACAGAAGGACCGAGGGAAGGAGAGAGGAGCAAGGACTGCTCAACTGATGTACACGGATGGAGGGACTTAGATAACGACGAAAAACTAGAGAGACAGAGAAGCAAGCATGAGAACTAACGAGGTATGTCCCTAAAACATCCTTAGAAATTTGGAGAAAGCAATGTTACAATGTTTTCATATCAATATCAGAGGCTGTGTACCAAAGGTTTGTGGTGTAACGGCCAGAGCTGCCGACTGTGAAACCGGGGAGTCAGGATCGAGTTTCGGCGTCGGACCAACATCCTGTGATTCTGGGCAAATCACTTAATCTCCTGTGCCAACAAAAAAAATGAATGTGTCCTTGATTAATGTAACTGGTGCTCATGTAAAGTGCTCCATTACCTTAGGGTTGAGTTCGCGATATATTCAACCGCAACAAACAAAAAAGTTGTTTACAGGTTTTAAAATCAGATAGTGTGGTGCTAAAAGAAAAAAAATATTCATAGAAATATACACACTGTACTAGTTTCATGAGTAAATTTGTGTGGGTGGGCGGGGAATGTAACTCCGCCCCCTCACCAAAATACGCCCACCTACTCTATGCCGCCACTAACTCAGTGGCAGCTCTCAGGGCGAGGAAGCTGCACAAATGTCAAGATAAACAGAGGGATTTACAAACAACGTGGAAGACAATAAAAGGGATTGGTAAATGTAGTTTCAGTTTATACAGCGTGCAGCTGTCAGACAGAGTAGTGCCTGGACTCTGCACACCCTTCAGTGTAATGGAGGGCACAGGCTCCTCGCTTGGTTTCACTCACCTCCCTGCGTGGCACCCTTGCCTCTGTGTTCTTGAATCTGGAGGTCCTGAAGCGGTTCATAGTTAAAGTCCTGCTTCTCCGTGTGCTGCTGACACTTCCCTGCTCTGGGCGTGGGATGACTCGGCCGTCGATTAAAGGGCCTAGTTCCTTCGACCGGTCTGGGGACGATTCTTCCGCTCTAGCAGCGACACATCATGCCTGACCCTAGGACTACGCCCGTTTTCTACGTCAGTGTCGCGTGTTCTAAATACAATTGAATGTCAAAACAGTTTCCATGGTAAAAGGAACAATGCACGCCGCCAGTTCAGAGCTTTTGATTTTTGTTTTAAATTGTTTTCAGGTGTATTACTTCAATTGCAGCAATAGACATGAACTGGAACTACAGCTTCATGCATGAATTGGGTTAAGTGAAAACCCTGGGCTGAAGCACTGCATCCTTTGTGACATGGAGGCATCCATAACTTGTCACCTAGTTGACTCACCAATAAGGGTGAAGTCAAATGTTTAATAGTGTGATCCCATTAAAGTGAGTGGAGAAGGAACTGTTTTGGAGGATTATATAGGTTGCCCAAAAACGTAAACCCCCCCCAAAAAATTGGACGCCCACCAAAAGTCAAAATATGGATATACAGGCAGGCCTGGAAACTGACGTGTTTTCTAGTGCCTGTTATTGAAATAAGAGTTTGATATCTTGTACAAAAATAATTATATGGAAGAAACCTCAAGTCCCACTCTTTGCGAGTGACACATATTTGTTGGTCGGATTAAGCTGTTATTCACCAAAGGTAGGGTGACCACCTTGCTGCAGGTCACTGGGGGTACTGTTTCCTGTCCTGGACCTTTATTTGATAACCTAATGAATTCTGGAGGCTGTAGTCTTGTTTTGTTTCGATTGAACCAATTAGACTAACACACCTGAAATCAGTGATTTGTAGGTGAAAAGTTCAGGACTAAAGATAGTCTCTGTAATGACGTGGAGTGAGATGATCACCCTAACCACAGGTAAATGCCACACCTAGTGAGTGTAGTGTCTTGTGAGTTAGAGATGACAGGACCCTTTTTGGCTCCTGACGGACTCTGTAGAACAGTGACGTAAGTGCGTGGGTGAGGGTTATAGAATTCATGATGTAGAATGTTCAGTTCATGGTTACACACTGATGAATAAAGACGTGTAATTCCAAGCTCAGTGTGTGGCGTGATCATTTACAAGTACCCGGGCTGGTGAAGGACGCTGCAACTGGAGACGAGATAGAGGATTACCTAAACCCCGCTATCCGAAGAATTGAGAGTGCTGTCCGGGAGAGTTTGCCATGGTCCAGCAAACTTCTTGTGCGTTCCATGTGTGCCTCAGTCGAAGTGAGAATCGACAGTTGGCATATGTGGAGTCAAAGCGACACTCCAGCCAGGGCCAGGCCTGTGAAGAAAGTGAAGACCCTTACAGAAAGTGTGTTTGTCCTCAGCTAGAAATTTGCTGATAAAGTAGAGACCAGAGGTACTGTGCCACAACACAACACTGAATCGTCATTCATACAGTACGATGACGCTAAAGGTAGCGACAGCCACGTGCAGCGAAGCGCCAGAGGCTGTGCTAGCCGAGTGCAAAAAAAGACTAAATGCAGAGACATTTCTAACATCAAGAAGCGCTAAAGGCAGTGACAACCAGGTACGGAAAGTGCAGCGAGCGGCAATAGCCAGGTGTAAGAGAATGCTGTGAGCTCAAGCAGGTGAATGCAGAGAAGCATTAGAAATGGTGACAACCAAGCATAAATAGAGATTTACAATCACGCTATCAGAACCGCAGTAAAGAGAGTCATCCGACCTCAACACCAGGTGCTGCAACCCAAGCAAAGCAATGGGGTTGTGCTTACGAGGCTGGTGAATCACGATGGACCGACTGAAAGGGCATGAGCGGTGGTCGAAATAGTGACATCTTCCAATTGCTGCTGAAAGTCGAGCAAAATATGGTGCCGCCGCCCTCTTGAAACCACAGCCTCCCTTCGATACCGCCAAAAAGCAAAATATTGGCGACAGATGGACTGTCTCGGTCGAAACCTTTGAAGAGGTCATTAATGCACTGGAAGACACAAAAGACAAAATAATTAAATATCTAAAGAATTTGGCAGGTAACGGTGTAAAAGAAGTGATAAAGAAAATACAACGAAGTGATGAAGTGACGTACCGTCATATGAAAGAAGCGTTAAACACCAAGTTCAATCCAATGCCGAATGTCAACTATGAAAGGTACATTTTCAATCAGGAAAGGCAGAGAGCTGGTGAAACGATGGAAGAGTTTGTAGTAAGACTTGATTTGCTCATAAAGCATTGTAAATTCAATGAGTTTAATGATGAAGAGGCTATGCATCTTAGAGTAATAGATGGTTGCCTCTCCGATTCCTTCAGACGACAAATGCTGAAAGAGACACTCAGCTTGGAGCGAGTGCTCATGGCTGACAGAGGGGAAGAGAGAGCTGACAGACAGGCAGCTAACATGGAGGCCGGAACGGCCTAAAATGAATGAGCGCTGAGTGTGAAAAGGAAGTCGAAACACAAGGCCGAAGGCCATAAAATAATGTTTCCAAAGAAAAAGAAGTTGAGTTTTCTTTTTTTTTTTTTTTTTAAATATCTTTATTGAGTTTTTAACCACACAATTTTCACCCCCCCCCCCGGGTCCCGCCCCCACCCTCCCAGGTCAGACAGGTATATGAATTAATACATTACATACATGCATTCTATCCTTCAAATGTTCGTTGGTTCGATGATACATTCAATTATATTGGTCAAAAAAGAGGAGAAGGACAAAGAGAGAGAAAAAAAGCCCAAAGTTAATATCGCTAAATTTTACAGAACATTTACAAGCATTAACAAAACATTTACATATGTCCTTGAGTTTGACACCACTCTAATAGAGGGGTCCAGATCTTCATCCCTTTTACGCCGTTGCCTACCCTTCCGTTTATAGATAGCCACCTCCATATTAGAAATTGCTAACAGCCTAGCTAGCCACTGTTGGAAGGACGGTGCTATAGGATCAAGCCAGGCTGAGGCTATACACAATCTTAAAACTGCCATGGCGATAAAGATTAGTTCATGGCCAGGTCTAGCATTACTAGGGTTCGCAGCCCCTAGTAGTATAACTTTGCTAGACAGTACAATATCACTTTGAAGTACGGCAGTCAGAAACTTCTCTATCTCGTGCTTCAATGAAGTTAGACCACTACAAGTAGAGAAAATATGTATACTGTCAGCATTGTATAGCTTACATCTGGGGCAACACGTCCCCTGGCCACTCCCCCACTTGGCAATTTTATCTGGTGTATAGTATAGGAAAAAACAAGTTTTGAAAAATTGGGCTTGGAGTTTGGTAGACATAAGAATTGTCTGTGACAACAGATACGCATAGTTAAATACATCAATGGACAATCCGAGTTTCTCGTGCCATTTCTGTGAGGTTTTTTCCAAGTCATCTGGAAACCGTGCAGTGATAAGGGAATACATTTCCCCGATAGTGCTGGCTTTACTGCAATTGAATTTTTCTACTAAAGCAACTTTTCCAAGTGAAGCCCTTCCACCTACTTTCCGTGTGAGAAAAGCTCTGATTTGGAGATACTTAAAAAAGTCACTCCAATCTACATGAAAATCCTTTTTAAGTGCCTCAAAAGATTGAATCCCGGTAGGGGAGAGGAGGCAACCCACTTGGACAATTCCCGCCTTGTTCCATTTGTGTATATATCCATCGCTAAATATTTCGGGAAGGTTAGGATTATCCCTTAAAGGGCTATAGAACGAGATTCTCCCTATACCGAGCAATCTTCTAACAGCCTTCCATACCTTAAACCCACTATAAAGTGTTTTAAATTTAACTTTTTTATGATAACTATCATGTAGGTGTCGCCAAAAGTATCCTTTACTCTTGTTACCAAGTAGTAGTTGAAAGGTAGATGGTGTACTATCCCCAGGCATTACCTCCTCCCCAAAATTCCATAGTAATTCTTTACTGTATAGTAGCACGGAGGCCCAGTAGTATGCTTTTAAGTTTGGGAGCGCTAACCCACCTCGATCCTTGGAGAGGGTAAGAAGTTTGTAGGCCCGCCGAGGTTGCGAATAAGCCCAGATAAAACTAGAAAACACGCGTTCTATTGATTTAAGCCAATGAGTTGAGAATTCAAGGCAGATTGCTCTAAATAAATACAGAATTTTAGGAAAAAACACAATTTTCACCACATTAACTCTGCCTATGATGGAAAGGTGTAAGTTATCTAGTCGTCGTAGATATTTCTGCATTACGGCCATCATGGGCTTAAGATTTAGATTAACCACATTGTCTAGTTGGGATGATATACATACTCCTAGGTAAGTGGCTTTTTCTGTAACCCGGGGATCATCGATCTTACTATTTTTGTTCAGTACTACCTGAGTTTTCCCCCGGTTCAGGGCATACCCGGATACTGTTCCGAAATCCTTAGCCTCTTTTTCAATTGCATTCATTGCTGTGTTAGGGTCCACAGTTACAATAGCAATGTCATCAGCATTAGCCAGGGATTTGGTGGAAAGCTCTTGTGACCAAATTGGTTTAATTTCATGGTTGCTGTTTAGATTACGGATAAAGCGGTCAATATATATTGCAAAGAGCAAAGGTGAGCAGGGCCAGCCCTGTCGTGTTCCCCGGGATATTGTTAACTCCTTGGTGAGGCTGCCGTTCACCATCACTACAGCCCTCGGGTTAACATATAGTTTTTGTACCGCCTGGATGTACCCATCATTAATTCCGACCCTGGACATCGAGGCCCACAACAACTGCCAGGAGACCCTATCAAAGGCCTTCTCGGCATCGAGAAGCACCAATGCCATAGGGTCTCCTGCCAAGTCCATACTGTCAAATAATGTGAGCACTCGCTGGATGTGGTTGATAGTGGACCTCCCCAGGACAAAGCCATGTTGACATTTGGTAATAACTTTGTGGATAATAGGAGCGATTCTATTAGCTAGGACTTTTGAATAAACCTTTGAGTCTACATTAATGAGAGTAATGGGTCGGTAAGAGCCTAACAGTTCCGGAGGTTTGTCTTTTTTTGGGAAAGATGACTATCTTAGCTCTAGACCAAGAAGTTGGGGGTTGGCCACCTTTAAAAATATGAATAATAAGATCACTGAGAATAGTTTTGATTTGATCGAGAAACGTAATATAAAATTCCGATGGGATACTATCCAATCCGGTTGCCTTCCCTTTTGGCAGACTTTTAATTATTGTAAGAATTTCTTCAGGGTTGGGAATCTCTTCAAGGATGGCCTGGTCAGCCTCATCAAAATTATCATAATTTACCTTATCCAGGTAGCTTGTAGTTTTTGCTGAATCGCCCCCTACCCCTTCCGAGTATAGTTCCTGATAAAATCGCCAGAAGGCATCTCTTATATGTGCTGGATCGGTAAGTTGACCTGCCAAAGGATCAGAAATCTCACGGATCAAATTTAATGATGTCAGCTGCCTAGTGTGTACGGCAAGCTGATGCCCGATTTGTTCATTCATCTCATAAATCATCTCCTTTTGTGAGAACGCCTTTTTGACAGCTTTATCAGTAAAGATATTCGTAATTGCAGCCTTGGCTATTGCCACCTGGTTTTGCGCATTTAGTACTTCATCTATGCCGGGGTTCTCGATTGTTACCTTTATTAATTCTTTTTCGGCTAACTGTAAGATTTCGTAGAGTGCCTTCATAGCTTCCCTGGCTAGCTATTAGCCTGTAGCGAATATTTCAGTGTCTCCCCTCGAATCCCTGCTTTTAGCGCATCCCATACAATCTCGATCGATGTACTTCCAATATTGTCGGTTAAAAAGTTTGGAATCCACTTCCTCATGTAAGCTCAATATGCGTCATCTAAGAGCAGGGCTTTCTCAAATGTCCAAGACCTGGGTGTGATTCTTCCTCCTTCCGTCTCTAAGGTGCAGATTAAAGGATTATGGTCCGTAAGGACCCGTGCCAGCTTTTCCATTTGACAATTGGATTTGAGTGAATTAGACATCAATATGTAGTCTATTCTTACGTGAGTAAGATGTGGGTGGGAAAAAAAGGTATACCCAGGATCATTAGGCTTTAAAGTCTGCCAGCCATCCACCAACCCGTGCGTGTGACACATATGCTTCAAAGCCTTGAACACCTTAGGTTTACGGCCAACATATTGCCACCCCTCTTCCATAGACCAATCAATGGGAAGATTAATGTTAAAATCCCCGCATACCATTAAAGGTAATGGCCAATGCATGAGTTCAGCAGAGATCTCTTCAATGACTAATGGATCATCACCATTACTGCCATAGAACGCGCAAAGTGTTATCTTTTGCCCATTCCCATATTGGCATTCTGTGACCGCCCAACGTCCAAATTTGTCTGCTTTGGAATGGCTAAAAACAAACTCGCCCCCTTTAGCTAAAATAGCAACCCCCGCACCCTTGCACCCTGTGTCGTAGCACAAATCAGCCTATATCCAAGAGTTTTTAATAAATGTATTTGCAAGCCCTCTATGTGAGTTTCTTGTAAACAGATAATATTAGTACCCAGTGCCTGTAATCCTACCGTAACTAGTTGCCTTTTTTTAATGTCATTGAGACCACAAATATTCATTGATAAGACCCTTAACACTCCCATCTGATTATCATTTGAATACGGGCTGTTAGCTCATAGTTTTGCAAGAACCATTTGTAACTCCACATCCTGAAGTTACCATCAAACCCTCTGATCCAAATTACATTGATCATAATGTTTTTTAGCAACCTGTCTGACCGACCAAGTGCCCCCCCTCTCCCACCCCACCACCCCACCACCTTCCACCATGTTTGGGGGTTACCTGGCATAGCCAGGGGTTTGACATCCGACAAACAGAGCCCCGCGGGCCCGCTGAGACTCCCCCTGCATTATAACCTTCTAAAACAATTCTGAGACATTTTAAACTGTAAAGCAAGCAGCGCCAGACATATAAAAAGAGAGAAAAAAAAAAAAGGAGAATGAAAAAGAACAGAAAGCTGCAGAGAAAGGCAGAGAGAGAGAAGCTCTGAGATTTTTTTAACTCTGTTATCCTTGGGAGTACATCCACCTGAGCTCCTTAAGTATAAGCCACTGGGGTTATCTATACTTTATGCAAAATGTAATAGCAGTTGTAATATATTTTTACACACATTACTTATGTCCCGAAACTTCCTCTAAGTACTTTTTAGCCTGCACCTCGGAGAAAAAGCTGCGTGTAGATCCTTTGTATACAATTTTTAGTCTGGCCGGATTCTGAAGATATACCTCAGCGCCTAGTTTCTGAAACGGCTCAAAGAGCTGCCGGAGTCGCCATCGGCGCTCCACAGTCGCGTGTGCAAAATCCGGTCTGGTAAAAAAAGTTATACCATCAAAAGACCGTTTATTTGTGGGTATGGCCAGATCGTAGAGGGTTTGTCGCAGTAGAAAGTTGCCGAAAAATAAAAGCATGGCACGAGGATGTTGTTGAGTGGTAGAGGTACATTTGGCGGAGGACAGAGGAAATCTATGGGCCCGTTGTACTTCTTTATCCCAGTCCCAGGAATGTAGTTCTGGGAAGGCCCCTTTCAGCAGTGTAATCATAAAGTTTCTGGGATCATCTTTTTCGACACCTTCCGGAATCCCTAGAAAGCGGAGGTTGTTACGCCGCTGGCGTTTTTCATGCTCCTCCATCTTCCACATAAGATCTTTAACAATTCCCTCATGCTCAACGTGCTGTGTTTTGAGAGTGATAACCTCTTTTTCTAATTGCTCGGTCCTTGCTTCCACTGAAGCCATGCGATCTGCTATTTCGGCACAGGTTTTACCAACTTTCCTGACAGCCCCTTGTAGTTGCTTGGCGGTTAAGCGTGACCTGCGACTATCTGCCTTGACTTCATCCTGAAAGCTCTTGATAGATTGTAAGATGACCACCAGAGCTGGGTCACTTATGGAATCATTGAAGTCGCTCATTTTGTTGCTTCCTATGAGTGTTTGATTTCCGCCGGAGGCGGCCAAGGAGTCAGAGCAGAAAAAGAAGTTGAGTTTTCAATGTGGATTTTCCTTTCCACATGAGGGTAGCTGTCCCGACATTGGACAGGTATGCAAAGGCTGCGGGAAAGAGAACCATTTTGTAATAGTCTGCAAAGCAAGGGAAAGATCAAGTGCGTCACGTTGAGAAAACAAAATGGATGCCAGAAAGTTCCAGACGCAACATTCTATGCACGCCCACAATGCCAAGTGGCAACATCAGTTGAGGCAAGTAGAAACTGAACAATGTTGATTGTCATCAAATTCTTCGTCTAAAGGTTTGTCACCATCATTGTCAAGCGACAGTGAGGAAGATGGGTGTGTGATGTCAATGTTGACATGCTGAACACCGTGCACATGTAGGTTTAGCTTCTTGCAAGGAAGAATGCCGGTCAAAACTAGGCTGACAAGTTAAAGTGCAAAATTCATTTGGACACTGTCCCAAGATCACACTGTAAGTGAATGGGTGCTCCATACCATTTATCATAGACAGCAGAGCGTCAATAAACATTATACCGGTGGAGAAGTACAATGAACTGTCTCCAGTGCCCTGTTTAACTCCCTCCAAAACCAAATTGTATACCTGGGTTGCTTCGACACCACTGCAAAGTCAAGTCAAAATCACTTTATTCGATTAATTTCCAGATTAATCACAAAAGTACACATATACATCGCATAGATAAGAAAAGAGAGCATTAAAACCAATTAAAAGCATAAAATACAATTCATTTCATCGTGTGCAAATTCCTGGTTTTTAAAGAAAGACATAAAAAGGAAGAAACACAGTAGCAGACTAGAGGGTCAGGCAGCAATCGTAAAAAATACAATCCCGGACGGCATTTATTTATTTATTTATTTATTTATAAAGTTTTATATAGCGCGAACCTGACCCACGAGGGTATCGGAGCGCTTTACAATATACAATTATTTAACATTGGAAGGTTGAGGTAGTATACATACATTCGGTATTCGCAATTCAGTACAAAGGAGGTAGATAATAGTACATGGATAGCATAGGTGACTAGTAGTCAACAAAGAATGATCCAAGAGGGAATCAGTACGTTTCATAATGCACAGTTATCAAACATTAAGGCATTGCCTGAATTTATATATACCCATGATTGGAAGTAAAAATCTTTTGCGATGTTCAGAATAAAACTTACCAAAAAAAAAATGTGCAAACCAGATTGGGGCGAGACACCATCACATGGGCAACACGGCAAAGCTTGAGTGGAAAAAGTGCCGGAGGGGAAGCCCATCATACACGGGATAAGGTTTAAGCGAAACCTGATTAAAATAAATCAATGGAGTGGGTTTGTCACGAATGACAAGTATGATGGTTCCCCATCACAGAGCATTGGGCCCTCAAGATACACTCAAACCATATATTTATTGATATGATTTTTAAGTCTAATTTCAACCATGTGGTTTAAAAAACAAGCTTTTATTGCTCTTTTAGATATAGTCGAGCATTTGTTTGGGGTTTCAAAGATAGTTCCCAGAGCATTTAAGGTGTTTTTAACATACATAATCCAGGGGATCCTCTGTATGTGTTCTAATGCGAAGCAATCCATAATAAACTCATGGGTCAGGTTGACTGTTTCTCTTCTCCATATGGAGTGCCATAGGAGAATTGGTGCCAAGTGTATCTGGTCAGTTATGCAGGGGACATTCAACTCACAATGGCAATTAAAATTTGAGCAACTATTCAGTAGGCCCATCAATTTTTTCCAAAAGGTATCCTCTATTGATTGTATTGCCGTTGGATTAATATATCCCCATACTCCGGCTCCATAGGAGGCTACTACACTGGATTTTGCCGCATATACTTTTTTGACCATATCTATCTGCTTAAAGCTTGGCTTTTTAATGAACAAATATATGGCATTAATGCTTTTTTCCAGCATTATCCCTCTTTTAGACACCATGTGGGACCATGTTGTCATATGGTCGAAAGTCACCCCTAGGTAAGAAAACATCTTCCTCTGGGCCACTTTCCTTTCGGAGATAAAAAAAAGTTGGAACATCAAAGTCAAGTTTAATTCATAGCCACTGTGAAAGAATAAAAATACGAAAGTACAAGTGCCAATTCATGTCTTGCCTGGCACTTCATCGAGCGCAGCTTTACTTAGTTTCAGTACTGCTGCTGACATGGGGCTGATTTCTGTGAACTACAATGTCAATGCCTTTCATGATCTAGTGAATCAGTTTTCGTCTTTGTTTCATGGATTAGGAAGGCGTAAGATCATGAAAGTGCAACTTCACACAAATGAGGACATACGTCCTGTTGTTCAATGCCAGTCGAATTGTATTCCATTTACAAGAGGCTGTTGAGAAAGAACTTGATACCTTATTAAAACATGACATCATTGAGCGATCCACTGGTCTGACGCCATGGGTATCACCCATAGTGGTAGTGCCGAAAAAGGATAGTGCAGGAGCTGTGCACATCCACGTTGATATGCACCAAGCAAACAAGGCGATTGAAAGAGAACAACATCCAAGTCCGCACATTGCGGACATGATTACGCAGCTGAATGGAGCTAAAGTCTTTTCCCGCCTTGATTTGAACAAAGGGTATCACCAGCTCGAACTTGTAGAGAATTGTAGGTACATTACTTCCCTTTGGACTCATGTTGATTTGCTTCGATATAAAAGGCTAAGTTTCGGAGTGTCATCAGCTGGCAAACTATTTCAGGATGTCATTTGTCGCATAATACAGCCAGTCACAAATGCTTTCAATTACAGTAATGACATACTAGTTTTTGGGGC
This sequence comes from Calotriton arnoldi, assembly GCA_963921515.1. NCBI lineage: Eukaryota > Metazoa > Chordata > Amphibia > Caudata > Salamandridae > Calotriton > Calotriton arnoldi. Next base: position 51,732 of record CAWUFW010010329.1, read on the forward strand.
CACACGAAAGGAATAGGATAAAGCTCTGGCCCAAGTGGGTTGTTTACTTGCTGATGCAGGTCTCACTTTAAATGAGGCAAAATGCGAGTTTCATCGGACCAAACTCAAGTTCTTTGGCCATGTCTTTTCTGATGGGGAAATGACTCCAGACCCGAGCAAAGTACAAGCTTTGTCATCCACTTTTCCCTCACTTTTCCCCCACAGGATGTAACTATGCTGAGACCCTTCCTCGGTATGGTCAGTTACTGTTCAATATATATTCGTGACTTTGCCACTGTAAGTTCCCCATTGAGAGACTTAACAATACAAAATCTCCCATTTAAATGATCAAGTAAATGTGAACAAAGTTTCAAGAAAATCAAGCATGCAATTGAGAACGCCACTGAAATGGCATACTTTGATCCGAAATTGCAGACGAAGGTTATTGTTCATGCGTGCCCAGTGGGGTTGGGTACCATCCTTGCCCAGCACACTGGACATCCCATTGCCCCGAGACACCTTGTAGCTTAGGCTAGCCGAAGTTTGTCAACGACAGAATGTGCTTGTTCACAACCTGAAAAAGAAAGTGTTCCTGTATGGAAACCATTTCACAGTTGTCACTGACAAAGTGGCCTATCTGTATGTGGAGGGGATCAATGAACACCCCGTGTCCTTTCTGATAGACACAGGAGCCATTTGCTCAACTGTTAGAACAGCTGAGGTCCCAAACCTACCCCTCTCGGGAAAGGAAGTCCAAGTCCTTGGTATTACAAATCAGGAGTCGTACAAATCAGGTCACTGCTCCAGTTCCAGTGAAAACTGGAGACATTAGAGAACAACACCAGTTTGTCATGTTCGATTCAAGCCCAGTGAACTTGCTAGGGAGGGACTGCCTCTGTAAACTCAATTGCGTCATATACTATACATAAGATGGAGTAGGGTTAGAGACTCAAGCGGTAGATGCAGAATTTGAATTTCATGCCCCGGAAGCTGTAGCCAGGTTGTATCTGGTAATTACTAAAGAAGATTTACCTGTCAAGTTGAGAGAGAGTCAGAGAAGATGTGTGGGATTTTACCGGGACAGAGATTGGGTTGATTAAGGGTGCCAAGCCTCTAAAGACAACCCTTCAGCCTAATACAGTATTCCATCAAACAGCTGACCCCAGAAGCCATTGCAGAAATAACACCAGTCATCGGTATTATGACAGAACATGGCATTCTAAAGGAAGTCATTGGGAGTCCATGTAACTCTCCGATTATGGCTTTGCAAAAACTGGAGAATAGTCAGTGCTCAATTTTTAAAATAATAAGTGCCAGGGCCCTGACAAGGAGGCCACTGCAGCTTGCACCACCCATCGCCCCTGTCATTGCTGCCAAATCAACTACTAACCATCTCTCTCCCCTGCAAGAGCGACAGTTCAGATTATTCCAGGTCCTCAAAGCTAAAGCAATGACTGGGGAGGCAGGTATTAGTAATTTTTATGTATATTGTATTCATAAACAACCGTTGTGCTGCTTGTCTCTAAATTAGACGAGCAGCACCACCATGTGGCAGACTGTCCTAAGTGTAGTGTTGACAATTAAGTGCCGGTGCCGAGCATCGAAAGCCAATTAAGGGCTGGTGCTGAGCACCGGAAACCACCGGCTCAAATTAAGCACTGAGAATAGTGCAGGATCTCCAAACGAGTAAACAAATTGTCGTTCTATGCTACCCTGTGGCACCGAACTCTGCCGTGATCCTGTTCCAAATTCCTCCAGAAGCTAAATTGTTCATGGTCATTGCCCTTTGCCAGGTGTTCTTCTCAGTTACCCTTCATGAAGAAAGCTAGTTTCTCCTTGCGTTTTGGTTCCAAGAGAAGACTCTTGTGTAGTGTTGCGCTCCCCAAAGGTATACAGAGAGCCCGTCCTATTTCAATCAGATACTTAAAAAGAATCTAGAAACTCTCCAAGTACTGTGTAGCTCGACCCTGATTCAGTTATCGATGAGTTACTCATTGCATCAGTGACAAAAGAAGCTTGTAGGGAAGACACTATTGCTCTGCTTAACCACTTGGCTGCAAACAGGCACAAGGTTTCCTCTGAAAAGTTACAGTACTGTCAGAAGGAGGTCATGTACCTGGGACATGAGAATGAGAAGGGAATCAGGAAAGTGTCCCATGAACGCATTGAAACAGTCCTTAAACTGAAATTACCGACCACACAGAGAGAAGTACAAATGTTCTTGGGCATGGCTGGCTACTGAGGACAGTGGATCCTGAACTTTTCTTTTGTTTCAAAGACTTTACTGAGAATGACGTACACCGATGTTAAGGACCCCGTACCAAAGGATGACAAAAGAATGGAAGCCTTCTGGGATCTCAAAAATCTAATTTGCAGCGCACCCGCTCTTGGAATGCCAGACTACACCAGAGTTTGTACTATTTTGCCATGAGCGAGATGGGTGTGCTTTGTCTGTGTTGGCGCAGACGCATGGGGAGACTAAGTGCCCCAAAAGTTATTTTTCACCTACTCTTGATCCCATAGCCGCAGCATTACCTGGTTGTCTCTAGGCAGTTGCAGTTGTAAGCCTAAACATTCAGCACATTGAAGGAACAGTGATGGGTTATCCACTTATTGCAATGGCCCCACACTCTATCGAAATTCTCATAATTCTCACCCTCACACAACATTTGAGCAACAGTTGCTTAACCCACTATACGAGAATCATTTTGGCTGGTGAGAGTATTTCTCAGGTAACACCTTAAACCCTGCTTTTCTGTTACCAACCTCAGAGGGAGACGAAGAGGGAGATTTTAATCACGACTGAATGAGTGTTACTGAGTTATGCACAAAGCCAAGGCCTGATATATTGGATGTTGTCCTTCCTGAATCTGATCATACCCTGTTTGTTGACGGTTCTCGTCTGAGAGACCGACGCAGCATCGTGAGAGCTGAATATGCATTGTGCACCTTGAGTGGGGTCGTGGAAGCATCCTACCTGTGCCATGTAATGTCCGCACAAGTAGCAGAATTAATTGCCATTACCAGAGCCTGTTGTACACCCTAAGGCTCACGAGTTTCCATTTACATTGGCAGCCAGTATGGATTTGGTGTTGTGCATGACTTTGGGCAGTTTTGGTCACAGAGAGGATTTATGACTTCTGCTGGCTCACCCATTAGGAATGAGCTGTATGTCTGCAACCTGTTGGAAGCCCTTCAATTACTGAAAGAAATTGCTGTGGTGAAATGTGGTGCACACAAGATTGGTAATGACTTTGTTACCAGGGGCAACCGCTATGCAGATGAGATCACCCGATATTGCGCCCTCAAGTCCAGCACCTTTCACATGGATGTGCTGTGCAATGCTGGAGGCGAAGCTGCGTTTAATATATTGTTGAACACTTTAAAGACTTTCAATGAGCTAAAGGAGTTGCAAAATACTGTCCCTGAAATCAAAAAGGCCTGATGGGAAAGGGTGGGATGTGTAAAAGATACAAGTGACATTTGGGTGTCCAGTGATAGAAAGCCAGTACTTCCCGACTCTATGCTGCCTACTATGGTAAGACATATGCATGGAGCAACACATATGGGGAGAGATGGGATGGTGTCAACTTTCAAACAGTTCTGGCATAACCCGCACTTTCGATCGATGGCCGAAAATTTGTGCCAATGTTGCACAATCCGCAGAAGCAAAATGTGGGCAAAAAGGTTGTAGTGATCATGAGCCATATAGGGAAGTCTGATGGTCCCTTCAGCCGTCTCCAGATTGATTTTGTGGAGATGCCCCAATGTAATCAACTAAGGTACATCCATGTGATTGTGCACTTATTTTCCCTTTGGGTGGAGGCAAATCCCAACAGGAAATGTGTCAGTCTGACAGTCGCCAAACTACTATTGTGAGAATTCATTTTGTGATTCTAGATGCCAGTTCAGCTTGAATCAGGTCAAGGAAGTCACTTCAAAAAATGAAGTCATGCAGTTGCTATGCACAGCTCTAGGGATAGATCAGAGATTTAATTGCAGTTACCTACCAGAAGCTTCCAGCATCGTAGAAAGACAGAATTAAACTATCAAAGCAGAGTTGGCCAAAGCCTTGTCACATCTCTTAAAAGACCCAACGCACTTCCTCTCGTATTGATGAGCATTCGAAGCATGCCCTGTAGATGGACTGGATTGTCCCCCCACAAGGTGTTGATGGGAAGAACCATGCAAATTCCTTCTGTTCCAGCTGCTGCTCTTGTGAATATCACAGAGCACCGGGTTATCACATACTCCAAGGGATTGGCTGATGTGGTGTGCTCTATCTCTCATCAGGTTGATGCTGCTACTCCAGCTAAGCAAGAGTCTCCAGGTCATGACTTGAACCCCGGCGATTGGGTTCATGTGAAGAAGCATGTTCGCCAATTGTGTCTGGAAGAGCGTTGGAGAGGCCCGTACCAGGTGATCCTAGTCACCAAAACTGCTGTCAGGTGTGCTAGTCTGCCGACCTGGACACACGCCTTGCATACCAAAAGGAAGAAGCGTAGCCAACATCCACTAACTCCTCAAGTCCACCTAGGTTTGAAGTCTCCGATGCTTCCGAAGAAGACGAGGAAGGCCAGTCTGAAAGCTTGCAGTCTCCCACAGAGCAAACTCAGTGAAGTGTCATTTCGATGACGACTACAATGCCAAGCACTGGATTAAAAATACTCATCCACAGAGACAGCGAGAATTCATGTGGAGCTGGACAAAGCCCAACTGAGTCAGGTTTGCAGGAGCTGGACGGTGGCATTGCCAGAGAAAGCTTCACCTTCGAAGGCAAATCAGCTTCATCTGAACCAGAGATCACAAGCACCTCTAAGGATCGTGCATCAACAGAGGAATGTTGTCCCAAGACAATGACTAACCAAAAGAGACTGTTAATAGCAACAAAATGACCAGAAACTATAAGAGAGGTTAGTGAGTTCCAGGAGAAAGATCCTTCAGAGCAACCAGACACTGAAGGAGAGAGTTCAGACCTGACGGAATCAAAACAACCCAAAAGAGAGAGGAAGATCAACTGCAGGTACTCAGGCCTTTATTGGACATAAATTGCAAGGATTGACATCAAATCTGATGATAGTCCAATTGACAATGACAAACTTCCTTGAAGCCCTAATCCGACAACAAAAGGGGCTCAATTTACACAGACCAATGACAAAAGTCAAAAAAAATGAATAGAGAGTTAGGGTAACGGTTAGAGGACTTTAGAGACTTAGGCCTCCAGTTGATGCAGAATAAAAATCCCTGTAGCTTCCGAGATAGGGTAGTAACGATAAGGTGGAGATAGAAAGATTAGTAGTTTCTTCTGAGATAACTTATTTGCTTGGTCTGGTTTAAGATGATTAGAGTAATCTTTCTTTGTCTTTTATTGTTGGATCGAATTGGGAATATATCATAATGGAATGGTACGGTATGAAGTCTACATATTAGCCCTGATGAAGTCAATGGTTTATACACCAAATGACGAAACACATGTTGGCTACAAGATGGTTTGAAGTGGTTCCTGGAATTTTGGAAACATCCAAAGCTGAAAGAATAAAAGACAAAGAAAGATTACTCTAATTTGTACTGACGTCATTGATATTGGATTGCTCAGGGTTATCTGTTCTGTTCAAAGTGGAAGACTTGTCCTCAACAAAAATGGGGGGTGTGAGTGGCCACCCCTTTTCCCTTGGAGCACAGAAAGAGAAAAAATATCTTGCAATTTACGTGAGGGTATTTAAAAGTTTGCGCAATTTAGTAACCTTGCCATATTGGTTAATTTACTGGTTTAAGCTAACATGGCGCAGCAGCACTGCACAATTCTACTTGTAGTTTTGGCAGCTTCCATTTGTGTTTTTATGGTTGGGTGGATGTTAGATGTCCATCTACTGAGGGGAAATGTTTCTTATATTCATATAAACACAACAATTAGTCTTGTCATTAGTCAAACAGTGCAGGGAGGTAAGGTTTCCCATGCTCTTCATCCTAAAAGTGTTTATAGCTATAATGTTTACTTTCAAATGTTAGCTGAATACGTGAAAATCATGCAGGTACAGGATTGTTTTTTCTATTCTTTTATTCCGGCCTCTGCAGCTGAGGGGGCTGCCTATTTTCATCTACCCTTGTCTTATTCTTTTTGATGTTCTGTTTTCCTTAATCTATTCTATCAACAAAGCTCCATTAAGCTGTTTTATACTATGGCAAACCGTTTGAAAATGTACCAATAGTAACTGATGCAAACATGTATTTGTGGTCTACTAAACATGCTTATTGTTTCCTTAAGGCTTTTAAACCAAGTGTGACTATATGATGAAATTCTTTATTCCCGTGACTAACAAGAGCACTACTAACCAAAGCATCCATGATCTAACTTGCAAAAGTAGCACAGATGAGAGGGATTTTGTAGATGAACTGAACAAAAGGATAAGATAAGATGAAGAGATAGGGAGCACTGTAGCGGAAAGGGAAAGGACATTTTGAAGGAGCCACCCCCAAGATTAAGTATTGATGTCACCAAGAAGGGAGCTTTGTGCATCATAAGAAAAACTAGAGGGAAATGAGACTGTTCAGAAGGTGGGTTGGAGTGACTGCGAGCAGAGTTATCTAGTAAAAGGTAGAACCTTTGCTGATGTATAGGTGAATATCAAGGGTATTTAGTATATATGTGGTAAATCAGCTTATTCCCAGTTACCACATAATTTAGTAGGTAGTTGTTATGCAGCTTTGGACTTTCCCAGAATCTATCATACTAATGAGTTAGATTCACCCGTTGACTGTTATATAGAATGGGGTAAGCAAGACTTTAACCAGATCCTTAGCGATATCTTTGTAGCGCTCATACCCTCAGTAGGAGTTGCATTAAATGATGTCAAGATTTGAAAGCTGTCGACTTTAGTAGACAGGCTTGCCACTGATATCGCAGGTGCTTTTATGGTTATTTACAAAGAATTGCTTGCTATGAGAGCTACGATTATGCAGAATTGCCTTGCGTTAGATTTGCAGCTCGCGTAGGAAGGCGGAGTCTGCAAGGTAATCCATGCAAGGGATTGTTGTGCACACATCCCCAAAATTATAACCAGCTTAATATCACGCACAAACTAACTGAATTGGAAGAGACAGGTGCCTGGGAAGGAATAGGTTCAATATTTGGATCTACTGGAAGGGGGTTTGCTAAGATAGGTGAATGCTTAGGGAGCATAGGTCGCGGAATACTGAAATAGCTTTTAACTCCTCTTGATCATACTAATTGGTGTTGCATGTGTGCTTTTTTCCTAAAATTTTGCAAATGAATGTCATCAAGCAGTGGGTTAAATTGTGGGCTTAAGAAGCTGTCAGCAATGAGAGGAAGAAAGATAATTGACGTAACGATTGACGAGATGCATAGCGAACTCTACGACACTATGAAGGATTTGGGAGAATCAAAAGAAAAGAACCACAAGTTGATGAAAGCTGTGTTGTAATAAAGGTGTAGATATGATTCAGAAAAAATCATCAGAGGGGGGTTGAGAATGATGTTTTACCTTTCTCAAGCTTCTAATGTGTTTGAAATCGAACTTGCGCTAGAATAAATTGAAATTGTGCTGCCTTCCATTTTGGAGTGATGTTGCGATATACTACGTGATCCTTGTTGTTGTTTTTGCCTTTGCTCTAATAAAGTATTGTGAGCTTTTACATGGAAAGACTGGAGCTTTCCCAGTCTTTGGGAACTAAGATGTACTTAACCAAGGACAACCTTGGGGAGAGGAGTTGGCCTAACGGCTAGGGCGGTCGACCTTGAATCTGGGGAAGTGGGTTCGAGTCTCGGCAATGACGCTGAACATCCTGTGATTCTGGGCAAATCACGTAATCTCCCCGTGCCTAACAAAAATGAATGTGTCCTCATGTAATGCAACTGGTGCTATGTAAAGCGCTCTGATACCCAATTCGGGTCAAGTTTGCGCTATATAAAACTCTGTAAAAAAAAAAAAAAATAGCTGTCCTAGACCACTTTGTATACAGTGTTACAATTCACGTCACATGGATAGACTATGAGAAAGTCTGAGTCCAATGTAATAGTATTTTGAGGGAATCCTCGAATGTACTTTATAGTAAAATGATTCTTATTGCCTATTCCTTATTGGTGCATACCATGGGAATCATGTACTTCTCTAGTAATGTGTGAAATCCTTTGCCTAAAGTCCTATAAAAGGACCTGCTTTTTTCTGTTAAGCAGTGCACCCCCTTTTCCCACTCTTAGAAGACAAATCTATGCTGGATTTACTATTGAACTCACTGAGATCTTAGTTCTCATGATCTGTATGCTTCAGTCCTAACTTCACTGATGACATATTTCATGTATTTTGCCTTAATAATCCTTTATATAAATCCTTAAACTTTAGCCCGTGTCTTTCATTCTTATTAGTAATGCTGTTACCTTATACCTATACTGGAGCCTACATGTATTAGAGATGGGTCCAATCGGGGAGCACCGAAGTTCGTATAGGGACTACATCGTTCCCAATCCAAATAGTTATACGCTTTGGGTAAACAAATGAGAGACAAATTTGCACTCCGACAATTAGAGGAACTACTTTTGGACAAATGAGAATGCAGATCCACTACTTTTGTAAAGCATTAGTCTACTTTAGTGAGCCTTTTGTGTTCTGTTGGTTTTGGTTGTAATTTGATTTTTTAATCATTTCCTGTGATGGCACTGCCCATGTTAGTGAAAGTAAAGGTTGTCTAAAATAATTTCCTGTGATGGCATTAAACTTGCTAATTAGTTCTACTCATGAGAATTTTCAAAGCATGAGAACTATGCCTTATAACAGAATTCTTAGACTTCTCCAGTGCCATATGTGAGTATCTGATCGAGAGTAGGTTTTGAGGGCTCGCTTTCTAGACAGATTCCATGGTCTGGTTGTGAAAGACCTATTGTGGGCCTACCAAGAACTTACAGTGGGCCTACAGCCTGGCCATTAGTTACCCTTTGTTGGCTTTATTGTCACTCTTATTTGCTTGCTTTTTATTTTATGATGTTCCTTGTCCCATCTTGTCTAATGTTTGTCCCTCCTCTGAAGTATAGTCTCTTTACTATCCTTTTGCATGACTGACTTGTATCCTTCCAGTGCTCACTTTCAGGGAAATCTTTTTTTCTTTATAGTCTAGAACACCATGAGGGTGCATGTGTTTTCCAGGTTTCTCCTTTGTGTTTTCCCCCACACCATACCCCATGCCATTGCATTCCATGGTACTCTCTCCCTTATGTATTTTCCCCACCCACCCACCTATGCTTCATGTTGCTCTGTCCCTCGTGTGCTTCTCCCACGCAAAACACTCCACGCTCTATGTTGCTCCTTTAAGCCACCTTCCCACATGCTCCATGTTCTCTCTCCTTCGTGAATTTGCTATCCTCAAAACACCATCGTGCTCCATGTTGCTCTCAACCTCGTGCTTCCCCCACCTCTGCTGCGCAACTTTTTGCTCTCTCCCTTGTGTGCTTCTCCCACCCTGCAAACTCACCTACCCTGTTCTCCATGTTGCTCTCTCCCTGCCAGAGAGTACCTTCTAGACTCCTTACTGAAAACAGGTCTGACTAACTTATAGGAGACCCCTGCAACCCATTCGAGCTTCAAAAAAACAGTCATGAAAGCCACAAAAATAATATCCTTAATCTTAAACAAAACAACTCTGGCAAAAAGGGCACATGGCTAGTTCATTCTCTATGATTACACAGTCACCAAACCTCAACCATACCTAAGCGCAGGATTCAATATAATGACGAAGGAGACATTTTTAAGACACCACCTGGACATCCTTCCAATTCTCCCACACCTACCTCCCTGGAAAAGGAAACCTGGAGACCACACTTGCCGCCTTTGCAGCAAGGGAAGCGAGGATCTTGTGCACATAATCTGCATCTGCTCAAGCCTACTGGATGTCTGACGCTTAATGCTCCGCCCTATCTTTAATCAAAAAGTCACTTGATCAAGTAGGCAGGTAGTGAAGTCCTGCTTTGATCCAACCGCCACTCAATTAATATGCCGCTTTACAAGATTCCTCAACGTGGCAGAAAGGAGATTGGCCCAACTGCCACCTTACAATGAAATAACAGGCGAGTAAAACAACAACTGGGCCACGAATAACTTAACACCAAATGTCCAGTATCCTAATATGAACCAAGTCAGGCTGCTACAATGTATTATTTTTAAATCCTTGAGAATGGCATCATTCTATGCAATACGCACATCGCACCGTCACACAATAGACCATAAAATGCTAACAAAACCGGTAAATCACACAAGCGTCCATTAATTACAAAGCAGTATAAAATTCTAACCAAAGGACTATTTTGCACAGCAAACTTTGCATGACAAATTCTTCGCATCACTTAAGGTCACAGTCGATACTCAGCTGCCTGGAAGCTGCAGCGCCTACCGACTTCCTTTTAAGACCTGATGGCTAAGAACAACCATGACTGTCAACCTCTCTCCCGAGAACTGGGTGCAAATGTGTTTGCAATGCACTTTATGACATTTACAGCTCTGAACCAACTGCTTGAAATCTCAAAGGCTTACCTTATGCAGCTTGCATTTTATGACGGTTTTAACCCTTTTTTAATAACTTGCTTTGTGTCATGTAAATGAATTTGTAAAATGAATGTGTATGCAACAGTTTTTATTAATCATGCATAATAAACTTCTTTGTACCTTTGTACCTCTTCCTCATGTGCTTCCTCACCTAGAAAACAATTCAAGCTCCATGTTGCTCTCTCCTTATGTGCTCCCCCCTGCAATCCACCACCCGGGCTCAGTGTTACTCTCACCCTCATGTGCTTCTTTACTCCTGAAAACACATCCACTCTTGCTCTCAGTGTTGCTCACTCCCACCTGTGATTCTTCCAAGCTCCATGTTGCTCACTCCCTCATGTGCTTCCCACCCTGCAGTCCTCCCCACCCCCTGCAATCCCTGTTGCTCACTCCCTCATGTGCTTCCCACCCTTCAGTCCTCCGCACCCCCTGCAATCCCTGTTGCTCACTCCCTCATGTGCTTCCCACCCTGCAGTCCTCCCCACCCCCTGCAATCCCTGTTGCTCACTCCCTCATGTGCTTCCCACCGTGCAATCCCCCCCACCCCCTGCAATCCGTGTTGCTCACTCCCTCATGTGCTTCCTACCCTGCAGTCCTCCCTACCCCCTGCGATCCCTGTTGCTCACTTCCTCATTTGCTTCCCACCGTGCAATCCCCCCCACCCCCTGCAATCCCTGTTGCTCACTCCCTCATGTGCTTCCTACCCTGCAGTCCTCCCCACCCCCTGCGATCCCTGTTGCTCACTCCCTCATGTGCTTCCTACCCTGCAGTCCTCCCCACCCCCTGCAATCCCTGTTGCTCACTCCCTCATGTGCTTCCCACCCTGCAGTCCTCCCCACCCCCTGCAATCCCTGTTGCTCACTCCCTCATGTGCTTCCTACCCTGCAGTCCTCTCCACCCCCTGCAATGCCTGTTGCTCACTCCCTCATGTGCTTCCCACCCTGCAGTCCTCCGCACCCCCTGCAATCCCTGTTGCTCACTCCCTCACGTGCTTCCCACCCTGCAGTCCTCCCCACCCCCTGCAATCCCTGTTGCTTTTTCCAACATGTGCTTCCCCCACTGGAAAACAGCACACACTCTGCGTTGCTGCCTTCCTAGTGTGCTTTCCCCCATGCAACCCCTCTTCCTTCAACCCCAAACAGCATTGCATAAATCCATTAGGTCCACATATGCAGGACCTATTGGCTTTGCATATGCTTGTTTCCTTTGCATTCTGCCACTTGCAGTCCTGAATTTTATAATAAGATAAACAGGACTACAAACATCAGAATACATAGCGCTCAGTTTTTCCAGTCCAGCTTTATCTTTGCATTATTTTGCTTTATCCAATTAGAAGTTCAGGACTACAAGTGCTAGAATGCAGAAAACATTTATAAATGGACTAGATGAGCTACTCATACATGGAACAGAGAAAATTGAGAGCTTTGTTATAATGAGGCTCCTAGAAAAACATAGGCCCATTATCCAATTATCAGCTGCAAAGTGGCCCCATTTTATTTGTGATTTCTTGAGCGAGTCCTGTTTTTGTAAATCAAATGCAGTTTGTATACTGACATTTTTCAGCAGAAACACTTTGTTAAATGTTCTTTAAACTAAAACTACAAGTCTGAAAAGGCTCGAACTGTAAAGTGCAGTCCTAAGGTGACCACCTATCTGTATTTTGCACATGCAAAGACCTACAAGTGAGCCTAGGTAAGCTTGTTCAGTGGCTCTGCCAGTTAAGCCTACTCATCTTTGTTACTATCAGACAGATTCACAGAACAGTGTCCTACATGAAGGTGAGAGAGAGTGCGGGGCTTGTGACAATGAGGGTATTGAGCATGCATGGCCTGTAGAACATGGTTCCCCTCTCTCAACTCCACCACATCCAACTGGCATCAGGGACATTCCCCTTGACTTAATGGAGAACCTGTAATTTTCCAACCCAGGCGAAGGAGATGTATCCCCTATTTTCCAAAGCCTCTGGTGTTCCCTCCACTGCCTAGGTCTACTTGAGCCCAACGCACAACCCTTTCACAAATCCAGCCCTGCCAATTGCATTGTGTGTTACAATAATGCATGTTAAAGCCTGTCCCCACATCACCACACTAAAATGCATTGTCACACTTAATTAACAGCTCCACTCGGCTTCGCGTTGCTCAAAGTGCTCATTGTGGTGGTTTCACTAGGGTGAGGTCTGCAGCATATGCAGAGTGCCCCAGACAGTGAGAGAGTCAAGGTCTAGGGGAGGTAAGAGGTTGCCATGGTTAATGCATTTCTCAAAGCCTGACCCGGCTTATTTTCAGCATGTGGCTTCAAGCCCCCTCATCATGAAACCCTCTGTGCTGTTATTAGGTCTTGTTGCAAAGTCATGGGCCTTCTCTTAACTGTCCTGCTTGGAAGGCCTGCACTGCTTGACACGGGATCATCAGAAATAGTCATATCTGCCTAGGCGGCCATGACTATTTAGGAATACTTAAGAGCTCTGCACTGACCAAATATAGAATCCAAGAGCATCTTTAGAGGTGTGTGAATGGCCACCCATGTGTCCTCCAGCTGAAGTGAGCTAGCTCTTTGAGCAGATAGAGCAGCTGCTTCAGTGTGCTACATACAGCACAAAAGGGCAAGCCCTAGCACCCCATGTGGCGACCTACCTACCACCTTCATAGTGAGTGTGCCTGCAGAAGTAATTTTAATTACTGTTACTTTTTGTAAGCCACTGAGCGCCTCGTCAGTCATTAACCCTCAGTGTATGCAGCATATTTATTTACACTCAGAGTCTTAGCATGAAAATGACTGGATGGGAGTTTGTGGGTCAGGGGATGGGCAGCGCAGAGTGAGGCGCAAAGCGTGACACGACAAGGAACCGGCAGCTGGCAGTTGCCCTCAGTGACCACCTGTGAGAAGAGGCATCTGGAGGGAGGTGGGTTCTTGGAGGGTGCGTTTCTGAGGATGTGGTGCAAGCTGGGCAGATACCAGATGAGTTAATTAAGCCTTAAGGGTGCAGTGAATATCCTCAGTGAGAGAGGCCACAGGTTCTCTTCACTCTATCCCCTCACTTAAGACCTCAGTGTGCACTGTGACTGTAGCGCCAGCAGCTGAGCATTGTGCCTACTTTCTGCAGCTGGCCCCTATTAAGGGGTTCTCTGGGTGCTGTAAATGTCCTTATTAGGTTTCGCCTGCACAGCGCTTGCGCTGAGTTTGGAAAGTCTTTTGTATTTAAAAAGAAAATCTTAAAAGGGGCTTACAGCCCGCCCTTATTTTCCATTTGTTCGTATTCTTGTCACTCTGTTGTCCTTGCTTGCTGTTGGTTGCAGCATGCTATTTCCTGTTGTGTTTGTCTTTCTCTTTGTGTGTTTTCTTATCAGTGGAGCTTGGGCCAAGTACTCCCTTTGAACTTTTCCTCCTCTTTTTATGGCACTACTTTGTTCTTTGTGATTAAGCGTGTTTGACGACTGCACCACTTGAAGGTATTGGAGCACTTTCATTTTTGTAGGCACGGGGAGATTAAGTGATTTGCCCAGAATCAAGGATGTTAAGCCGATGCCAAAACTCAAGCCCAGCTCCATTGTCGGCAGCTCTTGCCCTTACGCCACATCCTCTCCCAAGATAACGCCACATTGTTTCCCTAGCCTCGGCCTCAGTGCCACATTTTGTGAATTATGGGCAAATCACTTAATCTCCCCATGGTAGCTCGCATTTGCTGTGGGTTACCCATCCATCTCCCGCCCAAAGCTGCTTACTCAACTGAACTTCGTTGCATAGATCCCCTCCTTCCCCGTCTTTGCTTTTCACATTTTATTTTGTTCAGTTTTATATAGCTCCAACACCACCCGAAGGTATTGGAGCGCTCTACATTAGCCCAACTTACTTTTTTTGTGCAATTTTATATAGCGCGCACCCCACTGAGAGGTACTGGAACACTTTGCATTAGCACCAGTTACTTTTTTGTGCAGTTTTACATAGCGCCAATACCACTGAAGTGACTGGAGTGCTTTACATTAGCACCAGTTACTTTCTTTTGTGCAGTTTTATATAGCACCAACACCACCCAAAGGTATTGGAGCACTTTACATTAGCACAAGTTACTTTACACAAGGACATATTCATATTTGTAGGCACGGCGAGATTAAGTGATTTACCCAAAATCAAGGATGTTAAGCTGATGCCGAAACTCAAGCTTGGTTTACCAGCTCCATAGGCGGCAGCTCTGGCCCTTACACCACAGGACACTATATCATCTTCTTAGCCTCAGCAGGGGCGGCTCCTCCACTAGGGCAGAGGAGCGTCGCCCCACTGCTTTCTTGCAGTGCGAGAATGCCAAAACATAAAATGGTAATAACTTTTAGTAATTACCATTTTATGTTTGCTTTCCGCATTGCGGGCGGGCGGTTGGGCGGGGCTGCTTTGCTTTTTGAGCAGGGCAGGGGAGGAGTGGTTTGCCCACTCCTCAGTGCGCAAAGACTGTTTGGTCGTCCTTCTCGGGCCGCCCAAACCAGTCAAGCACACTCTGGCATTCTCCATGCAGGCTGCATTGCAGCCTGCATGGAGAACATGCCTGGAGAACATGCCCACCCCACCAGCCCCGGGCTGGGTGCCGTCCCGACCAATCCCAATGCTGCACTGCAGCGTTGTGATTGGCTTAGGGGAGATCTGCACATTTGCTGTTCCGCATGGCTGAAAATCACTAAAAAAAGCGCTATGATGCGGTTAGCGCAGGCCACGTCATAGCGCTTTTTTAGGTCTCGCCTAGCGACGGAGCGCATGCGCTGCTCGCTTGCGAGATCTATTGTCGTCGGTGTTGCTTTGGAAGTGGGGTGGAAGCTCCACCCATGCTTTCCATTGGCGTGCGTCAAAAACGCTCGCTTTTGATTGCAAGGGAGGCATGTTTGTTCCCTCCCTGTCTCCTGTTTGCCGTGCCTGCCCGGACAGGAGATTGTGCACGCGCACGGCGTCTCTTTTGCTCACGGCGTCTCTTCCGCTTTCGTGTGCGGTCCGTATTTCGCTGCATCTCCCCACTGCCTAGAAGCTTTTGTTCGTTGTAAGGTAACTTCCCACGGAGTTGCCATAGCAGGCTTGGAAGGGAAGCGGGGTCAGAGCACAGCTTGTTATTGTGCTGCTCCTGCAGTGTGTTTATTCTGCGTGTTTGTCTGAGTGCCAGAAGAATAATTCACACTTTGCCGACAGGCTGTGAGGCCGTACCAAGCCTCCATTGCTGGGCGTGTACTGCAGTGGAGATGCGCTCTGCAGCTTTTGTGAGCTCCTGCATTGTCTCACTGTCTGTTGATCTGATATATGGAATTTCCACTGCTGGCTCCTGTCCTTTGTACGTCCCTGCGCTCTGCGCCCTGGGTCGCTTCTGGAAGGATAGGAGTTGGGGTGTTTTCAGATAGGATTCATGCAGTTCGAAGACGGTAGAAACTAACTAAGCCAGAGTGGACAAAGCCAATAAGCTTTTGTGAAAGACTGGTGAAAGTGTGGAAAGAAAGGGCGGAAGCATGTTTTGAACACGTTAACATAAAACTGAAGTGGTGAACCCCATAGGCAGAATTGTCAAATCGGTATTTTGGAATAATTTTCCTGTGGCCTTTCTTTGGTGGCTTGTCCTTGCCAGCACTCGCACATATTTTCTGGGTGTCACTATTTCGCAGTGGAGTGTAGTTGAATATTCCCCAGTAGAACAGTGCGGTTTAATGGGTTAGTGTGCTTAGAATGAACCGCAGAGTGATGGGCTAGTGTGAATTTTACGTGGACGTGTTAGTGTCACTAGGATATAGTTTAATATGGTGTCGCTGCCCCTAGGATGTCCTACAGGGGGTCACACTCTTATAAAATGGTCCACGCCGTCCCTCGTAAACTTAAGCGCGCAGCGGCTTTTCACCGTAGAAAGGCAGATTTTGTCAGTGTTTTCGTGCGCATCGTGTTTGCTGCGGAGCGTGTGCAGCCACAAGACCATACTTGTATGATAATAGTTCTCTGTTCCAGGCATAGACATACTTTTTTTTTGTCTACGTACAAGGCGTTTTGCAAGAGTTAGGCCATTTTTAAACCCCTCGGGGACTCGTATGCAAAATGAAGGGTGTCAGAGGTGCTCCTCCACCCCCTCGCCCCACCCTAAGCTAAACGTTTGTCTTTTGACTAACATTACGTCCATTAAAGTAAAGCGGCATTTATCATGTGCTTCAAAACAAAAGTCAGGGAATTATTGATACATCATGTTTACGGTGCTAAAGTAGAATTTAGCATGCGAGTTGTTGAAACTATGAAGTGATGAAGTGCAACCATTGCCCAGACAGTGTTACCAAGTTTAACAAGCATTTGCAATGCAATAGGTTTCGCATTTGAAAGAGTTTGAGCGATTGGCATTGTAAATTACAATGCCTTTTATTTATGTGTTTTGAAAATCCGCAAGCGGTGCGTAGACACACACTTTGTACTTATAGTCGTTGCTTACGAGAAGCAAGGCTGGCAGTAACTGCGCCTCTTAACTGCCAGTCTTGCTTCTCGTAAGCAAGGACTATAAGAACAAAGTGCGTGTTTACGCACCGCTTGCAAGTTTTCAAAACACATAAATTAAAGGCATTTTCATTTACAATGCCAATAGCTCAAAGTCTTGCAGATGCGAGACCTATTGCATTGCAAATGCTTGTTGTGTTAGGAGGGACAGGACAATAAACTCAACATGGGGGGGGCGAAGAGACTCGGCGCTGGCTCAACATTCAACATTCTGTGAATCTGAGCTTTAAGTGACTTTCAGCCATGCTGAACAGCAGATGTGCTGCTAGACAACATGGCTAAAAGACAGTCACATTGACAAGGCCAATAGCACGGGCACTGCCGAGACCTATTGGCTTTGCCGATGCTTGTCATTAAAACAAGTCAGTATCCTCTAACAAAATCTTAAGGTTATGTAAAGAATTTTATAGGCAGTGCCACTTTAAATGTGGCTTTGTCAACAAATTTATACATCTCTCTAAGTTGTTTATTAATGACTGACACATTTCACTCTATTCATTTTTTGTCTTTGGGATGTGATTGTTATTTGTTGAGAGTACCTCGAGGGAAGGAAGCAAATAGTAAAACACCTCCATGCCACTGTGAGTAAAAACAAGCATTGGCAAAACCAATAGGTTTCGCCTATTGTCTCTGTAATGGGGCTTTTGTTTAACTTTAAGGTATACTGCACAGCAGCTCAACTGCTCTGCAATATGTAAAAAAACATTGAGAAAGTAAACAGAATTCGCATAGGCTAAACCTATTGGCTTTGCCAATGCTTTTTGTGAGAGGCGTGACGTGCTCCATTCACTACCTACAGTCTGTCTCAGTGAAGACTTCAGGGTGCAATAACAATCCCTTAGTCAGTGACAAACTTGTTTATTGTTTAATATCATGATGCTACAATTGTATATACAGTTCAAAATCATATTGAAAAGGAGAATTAAGTCAGTGACCTTCCAGTTCGGAGGTGGTGCAGCAGGTTAAAGGCCTTTTCTAAAGTTTCTCATTGCCCATAAAGTGGTAATTTGTGATATTTTTCTGTTAACATAAACTTCATAACTTGGCTTACCCACAAAAAAAAAGTCACTCAAAGTTCTCACATTACGCACACAGAAGCCATGGAAGTGTCACACATAAGCTACCTGAACACTTGGCAGCTATGAAGATGTTGGCTAATCCCTTTGATCCTCTTAAAAATCAATTGTGCCCCTGGAACTGGCAATGGCAGGTCAATGAAAATAGGAAAACGGCAATCTTTCTAACCCAATGAGTCACTCTTTTCAACCTTTATGCACACGTTTAACAATTTCGGCATGGGCTAGATCATTTATATGAGGGCAGGGAACAATTCAAAGCGGCCTGGACACACGATGACTCAATACTTAGCTGACAAGGAGACGTTTGCCCCTAGTCACCTGAAAGTCAGTGACCCTGCAAGGAGAGATCAGCGGTGTATTCTTGCATCATCAGAGATGTTTCAAGGCAACTGCTCTCTTGATGTTTTTGAAATCCACTTAGTCACATACTAAACCGGTACATATTGTCAATCTCTCTTCCGAAAAAACATTGGTGGATTACATATAAATGCCCACTCTCCATGCATTGCAAGGCCAAAATAATCTGCATAAATATTAATATCTGATACAAGCGAATATTTGAAAACACTTGGGTAAAGGGTAGTTTGATAATACCCAACCCTTCGGATTTCTGGTGGTAAACTGTGAATTTTTCGCAAGCCCTACAGATTTCAGCTCCCATTCCACCTTTTTTTATGAGAACAGACCAGGCCTCAATTGCATTCCTGCCACTTAACAGTGAAAAAATTAAAACAAAGCCCTAGTGCACCTCGGAGCTAAATGACCTTGGGAAATTTCAGAAAAGGTGTCTCGTGAAGCAAGAACAAGGCTTAATTAGCGTGCTGGCTCTTTTCTGTGCTGCAAAGATTTGGAAATAACCACTTTAAAGCAAACCACAGGAGAAGGGTAAGTAGTACAAGCATACAGGGGACATACAGCTGGGCTGTGATGCAGACCCAACCGTTTACTTATCTCCTTTTGGAGAACAAGCTAGGGGATGCCGCGTTTGTCTTCCCTCCTTTTCCACCTTGCAAATAACTCACAGTGTACTGAATGTGTACAAGAGATTAAGATCCTAGACCCCTCACAATCGGGTTATAGAGCAATGCACAGTACGGAAACAGCACTAGTGGCGGTCTCGGATACCATCAGACTGTCACTGGATGCAGGTAATGCTAGTAATGCTTGATCTGTCTGCGGAATTTGCCACGGTCTCCCATTCCATCCTTATCCACAGACTGCACAATGTGGGTTTACAGGGCAGAGCACCATACTGGCTCAGGGATTTTCTAAGTATCGGATCCAAACTATCTTTATTGACTCCTTTAGCTCCCGCAAGATGCGGGTTGATAGAGGGTCCCACAGGGTTCTTCCCTGAGCCCAACATTGTTCAATGTCTATATGGCCCCGCTCGCGCAGATAACTAGATCATGCGGTTTTGAGGTTGTGTCTTACGCTGATGACACCCAATTTGTCATCACTCTGGGGCAGCCTGCAGATATGGTCAAGACACGCTTCTGGGATTGTAGGAGGAAAATTGCTTGGTGGATGTCTAACAACTTTCTCCAATTAAACAGTGAAAAATCTGAGATAGTGTTGTTCGGCAAGGCTCAGGGGGTGTGGTCACCGGACTGGTGGCCTGCTGAATTAGGTCCTGCCCCACGTCCAAAACAAGTTGTTAAAAATCTTGGCATCAAGCTAGATCAGGCACTTGTTTTGCCACCTTATGACTTCTGAGGAACATCTTTCCATGGCTCTCTTCCTCTTATAGAAAAACCCTAGTCCAGGCACTGATTACCAGTCACTTGGACTATGGGAATGCACTCCTTGTAGCAGCAAATGATTCGTTGCTGGCTAAGCTCCAAGTGGTGCAGAAAACTGCAGCTCGGTTAATATGTAACCTACCTCCCGTTCCGCTTCAGCTCCTATGCTACAAGCCCTGCATTGGGTACTGATTAGGAAGCTGGTTATTTTTAAACTATGCTGTCTGACCCATAGGGCACTAACTAAGGGTCTTCCCTCCTACCTGTATGTTAGACTCAGCCAATACCACCCATTGCGTCTGCTCCGATCCTCAAATCAGGCCTTATTAAAGCCCCCTCATATCTTCACCTCCAGATGGGGTGGCAGATCCTTTTCTCATCTTACTCCTTTCTATTGGAACAAGCTCCCCCTGCAAATCAGGATGTATCATGATTTCTGTACATTTAAAAAACTCCTAAAAACATGGTTGTTTTTATCTGTTTTTGCACTTGCCTTTTCGGTTGCCAAGCGCCGAGATACACCTTAGGGTCTGAGTCACGCGCTATAGTAAATGACTCTAACATAACATAACTTACCATATGTGGCTAAATTGCTAGGTTAGTACATTTTGCACCACAGACATGGTATGTGAAGAGAACCACAACATATAGCAGAGCTTGGCTTATGGAGCAATATTTGTTTGTCAGACTTCTTTTGCTCCTTCTGCTATTTCACCAGAAGTGTGATCCACTAGCATCTTGGAAACATGAGGCTTGTAGGTGCCTGCACTGAGCATCTTTAATGTGAGCTTTTAGGAGACGTCAGATGAGTGGAAGGGTGACCGGCCAGGAGTCATAGAGAAGGGTAACCTGCACAAAGTGAGAGGCAGATGAAGGCATAAATTCTGCAGAAACATCTGTGATTACTGTGACACGAAGAGAGTGAAGTTTCCAAAGATGTTGGTTAGTGTTGCAGACATTTGCAGAGTCAGTTATGTGGATGTGTATCAATGATGTGTAACCAGCAAGGTGTGGGGGATCATCAAAAGTCAATACAACCACACCAAGCACTGTGAATAGCATGTGTAGTGTTGCTGACTCCATTGGATTCCACTACCTGAGTGATATTGTGCATCTACACTCAGGGTGTGATAGTTGAATTTAATGTTTCCATAATTTTTATTGGATTTGGATTACAACATAGATGGTCATTACCAGAATCAAACATATTTATTAATTCTCAAACCAACACCCCACTCTCCCTAGGCTTTTTCACTTATCGGAGTAGCCACCACCACCCACACCCTTCAGCGCCTCTCATCGCGCATTCACCAAGATCCACTTTGCTCGTTTTTGCACTCACATGCCCCATATCCCCATCACCTCAATAGTCCATTACCTTCTTCTCCAATAGATTGAGTACCATCGGTCAATGCGGAAACAGTTTTTGGAGGTCCTTTGTCAGATAGCCCTCAACTGGGCTCCAGAGACTTATGAATTCCTTTTGCTTATTTAAGCTTGTGGTTATCACCGTCTCCATCCCTTCTGCAGCCAACTATCACCGTCAGCTGTTAATCGTGACTCCCATGGTCTGTGTGGCCTTTTGTTCTGCTAGAAGTGAATTATGAAGTCTCCTACTCTAGTACAGAGCAGGTATACTTGCTCAAATGGGCAACCTAACAAAATTATCTGTCATTGTGCATGCAACTAATTTGTCACTCCAGAACTCTTTAGAGTAGGGCACTACCACAATATTTTCTGAGAGTGCTCATTTCCCCATAGCCACACCAACTTGCACAACGCTCGTCCATATATCTTGCTACTGATCATCCCCTAGGTCCACCCCAAGTTCTTCTTGCCACTTCACCAGGTATGCCCATCTAGACACTACCTGTTGAGTGCTCAATAACTTATAAATAGCCAATACAGCATGTCTGTGATCTTCCTTATCCAGGAGCATCTTCTCATATCTAGTTAGTTTCCTGCTGGCACCCTCTCTTATCTTTGGATTCAGCACCCAGTGCCTGATCTGTAGATATCTGAATCCCTCCCCACCTCTAAAAGTTGAACATCCTCTCTAGTCTTTTCAAGGGGCTTGATTTGCCCTCCCTTGAACATATCAGAAATGATGAGACACATTCCTGTCCCCAATTTACCAAATGAAGCCCTATCCATCCCGGGCGTGAAGTCTGGGTTCCTCCACAATGGGGTTAAAGGACTGAAGTATGATGTCAGTCCTGAATTAACTTCCGTCATATCCTAAAGGGAAGCTCTGGTCAATGATAAAATGTATTAGTTGGTACCCCAGTCTTTTTGCATATACATTGGCACCCCTCAAAGAGGGCACCCTTTCTAAAGTAATGTAAATCATACACCCTAACTTATCTGTCTTTTTCCTTATATATATATATATATATATATATATATATATATATATATATATATATATATATATCAAAAGCGAACGGAGTCCCAATCGCGCTCTCAGGTATCGCACAAACACCAGCACATCAAAGTAATTCCAAGGGGTTTATTAACTTCATAAACCCATCGTGACGCGTTTCGCTCCCGAAAGAGCTTGTTCACACAATGGTGCTGCAAATGACAACTGTTTACATACGTTTTTAGTTGTGTATAGACATAAACGACGGACCAAGACTATTACATTATCCTCTTTAAACGGTCGCCATTTTGTAGTAGGCAAAAAGCAGAAAATTGAATAGATTCAAATCTGTACAAAACAATACTGCGTACGTAGTGCTCTAATGTATATTATAAAAATCACATAGATATATGCATTGTCCTTGCGCAACAGTGATATAATACAAGAGCATGTCAGTGTCCCGTTAGTTACATACAGTGTAAATTACTTCCACTAGTGTATTCTGGGACATGTAGTTTGGTCGCCTAAAGGAAAAAATGTAAAAAAAATGTAAAAATGTTTGATATGATAGTAAATCCTTGCATGTATGGATACCCTTGTTAGTGGGGTAGTCATGTAATCAGGAACAACAAATAAGTTGCCCAGGAAGATCTATGTAGTGATACAGTGTATTACTCAGACGGTAAATTAGCCCCTGATTAGTGGGATAGTGTAATTACAGAGATTAGGTCACAGTAGTAGTCATGTATATTCTAAGACGTACTAGAAAAAATTAATCAGTTGCCATGAATGGTCACCCCCTATTCCCCTTAACTCCAGTGTATAATACAATGTGTGCGCAACTTGTGCCAATACAAAACTCAAAGAACAATATCACAAACTTAATGAATAAAAAACGGGGATTTCTTATCTTGGCCCTGGAACGTAGATAAATGGTGATACGAAGAAAAGGGTAGGGAATCCGTTGCCGCAGCAGGAGATACAGTCCCTTCCTTTCCTCCTGGAGGTAAAAAAGAGAAGAAGAAGAAGAAAATATCAGGGAAGTTTTAGAAATGGGGTATGTAAAAACATTGAGATCTGCGAAGGAATCTGCATTACTTGTCGTGTAGGTGTATAGCCATTTCTTCATCAAGGTTGTGTCCATTGGGATGGTGGGTACCCATCCCAATGATGTGCCTCGATTCCCGCTGTCTTAATTTCAATACCCGATTACCACCCCTCATACTGCCTACTATCTGTTCTATGGCATAGTAGCTGAGTTTAGTGCAGTCTGAGAAGTGGTGAGACGCAAAATGTCGTGCGATGGGATACTGCTGATCTTTGTTTGTGATCGCCCTCATATGCTCTAAGACTCGTTTTTTGGCCATATGTGTGGTACTGCCTACGTATCTTAATTTGCACGGACACTCTAGCACATAGATGACGTATGTGCTATTGCAAGTGAGAAACTGTTTGATCTCAATCATCATGTTGGTACTGGAATTCCAGAATTCCTTCTTCATGCGGCTATTACCGCAAGCCTTGCAGTGGCCGCATGGAAAGAAACCCTGGAGGTCTATTCCTCTGTTAGCCTGTGTGTTTGTGATGTCACTATGCACAAGTAGGTCCTTAAGATTGCGACCTCTCCTGTACGTTATGCTGGGTCTAGCAGGAAGAGTACTACCTACGACGGGGTCTCCCCTCAGTAAATTCCAATTACGTGTGATGATTCTACGTATTTGTTCAGAGTTGCCGTTGTAAGTGAGGATCAAATGGGTATCCTCGCCCTCCGTGTTGTCAACAATATTGGTTGTGTTGTCTCTGAGAATGAGGTCTCTCTCAACTGTCTTCGCTCTCTCTACCGCTTTTTTGAGTACCCAGTTAGGTAGAGCAAAGAGAAATTGCAGTACAGAGGAGAGCTTTCTCAAAGAACAGGACACCATGATTAAGAGGTTTTCAGTAAGAGGTTACCCTAACTGGGTAATTTTTTCTAGTACGTCTTAGAATATACATGACTACTACTGTGACCTAATCTCTGTAATTACACTATCCCACTAATCAGGGGCTAATTTACCGTCTGAGTAATACACTGTATCACTACATAGATCTTCCTGGGCAACTTATTTGTTGTTCCTGATTACATGACTACCCCACTAACAAGGGTATCCATACATGCAAGGATTTACTATCATATCAGACATTATTACATTTTTTTACATTTTTTCCTTTAGGCGACCAAACTACATGTCCCAGAATACACTAGTGGAAGTAATTTACACTGTATGTAACTAACGGGACACTGACATGCTCTTGTATTATATCACTGTTGCGCAAGGACAATGCATATATCTATGTGATTTTTATAATATACATTAGAGCACTACGTACGCAGTATTGTTTTGTACAGATTTGAATCTATTCAATTTTCTGCTTTTTGCCTACTACAAAATGGCGACCGTTTAAAGAGGATAATGTAATAGTCTTGGTCCGTCGTTTATGTCTATACACAACTAAAAACGTATGTAAACAGTTGTCATTTGCAGCACCATTGTGTGAACAAGCTCTTTCAGGAGCGAAACGCGTCACGATGGGTTTATGAAGTTAATAAACCCCTTGGAATTACTTTGATGCGCTGGTGTTTGTGCGATACCTGAGAGCGCGATTGGGACTCCGTTCGCTTTTGAAATTGACTACCGGTTTTCTCCGCCGGTATCGCGCCACCCTTATTAAGCTACGATTTCCAGAAGGAGAGATTTCAGGAGGATATATATATATATATATATATATATATATATATATATATATATATATATATCACAAGTGGGCGGCTTTGTAGTGCTCCTCGATAAGTTGGGGATTTCAAGGCACCCCATCTTAGTGCCTAACATGCTCTGTATGCTCCTTATCCTAGCTTTTCTGTCCTGCATTTTCTTAGATTTTTCCTCCATCCGGTGAAGGAGGATCATCTGAAAACCCTATAATATTCAGAGGAGTACTATCATCATTCAGCCTCAATATGCCTCAGCTCGGACAGCATATGCTTTTTCCAGTTAATAAACTCTGCTTTAACTGCTCTCAGCCATTCTTTTAAGTTTCTTTTCCTGGTCTCCCTCAAAGTAGATGCCAGTTCAATTCCTAAGTATGTCAATGTGGTTCTCAACTTTTGGGATTGACTTGATCATGTTAGGCGATCTTTTACAGCTTCCTCCAATGAAAGATCAAGACTCGCAAATAATTTTCGGAGGTTTACTTTGAATCCCAACATTTCCTGGTAACTGGATATTTCCCGCAACAGCCCTAGGTAGTTGAAATTGAGTCGGTTATAGAGAACAGGAGGTCAAATGCAAAGAATAGCAGCTTGAATTCATAATTTTTCCCGAGATTTGCGTCATTAGATCGAATTTTCTGCTCAAGGGAGAGGGCAAACATGGGAAGGGACAGTGAGCTTGCGTGCCATGTACCGTATGGGACCCCCCCCATTTTTAGAAGGCCATTTACTAGCAGTTGGCCGAATGTATCCAGTTAGGGCACAGCACAAAAGTTCTCCCCAACCCCCAGGTTCATTAATACATCTCTCATGTTTCCTCAGGCCATCCTATTGAATGGTTTCTCTACATCCAATGATATTAGCAGGGTCTTTTCCCCCCACACTCTCTTTTCTGGTGACATCAATACGATGCAGAGCTGCCTTTGTCTTAGCTTTAGGCCCCTGCCTGTTTCCCTCTATAAATGTGATCTGATACTTAAGAGATGTTCCTGATCTGATGAGCTCTTATCCACAGTCTTTCCTAGAAAGTTGACTCTCTCTTCCAGCTCTGAGACACCCTTGCATATTTTCTTTAGTCCCTGTGATACTTCTTGATTGACTGAGTTCAGGTTGTCTTTAAGGTCCCTGCAGAGGAGCATCATGAATGAATTGGTTACCACTGCGTCTTCCTTGGTCTGAATGGCTGGCATATCCTCCTTTGTTTACCCTTTCAGGGACCTCTCCAGCGTCTGCTTACTGTTGCTCTTTTGGGAACCCTGCTGAAATAAGTCTTTGATGTTTGAATCTTTCTGTGCCTTGCTGCCTGCCATGTTTCCGGTGTGGGGCATATGAGCATTCCAGGGCCCTAGCCTCTGAGCCTTTGATGAATGAGGGGGTTCACTGATAGAATATCGATGTTAAAAATATCAATCTTCAAAATATCGAGAAAAAAAATATAGACTACAAAAATATCGATTACCATACCTACACAGGTAAGTACAAAAATATCTAATCAAAAATATCGATGTAAAAAATATAGATGTAAAAATATAGATGTAAAAGTATTGATTTAAGTATATATATAAAATAAAATAATATATATTAAATATATTCATTTTAACAAAATACATTAAATTTAATATACATTTTTACAAAATATTACAAATAAACTTAATTAAAAAAAATAAACACACAAACATAATAATTTATACATATATATATATTTACTTTAAAATAATTAATAAATTATTATCTTTAATTTATTTTAAAACTTTAAAATGATATAAAAATAAAAATAAAACATATATATATATATATAACTAATTTAAAATATTTAAAAAAAAACATTCTAGAATAAATTAAAACATTAAACTATGAAAAAATATTTAAACTTAAATTGCCCAATACAATCAGTGCAACAGTAGGAAAAGTGTTGGATAGCAAAATAATTACACTTACTATTCCAACGCCAGTGAGTGCAACAGTAGGGAAAATGTTGGATAGCGGAGGGGTAAAAATTAGTATTCCCACTCCACTGAATGCAACAGTAAGATAAGTGTTGGATAGCGGAGGGGTAAAAAAATGTATTCCCACTCTAGTGAGTGCAACAGTAGGGAAAGTGTTGGATAGCAGAGGGGTAAAAATTACTATTCCCACTCCAGAGAGTGCAACAGTAGGATAGGTGTTGGATAGCAGAGAGGTAAAAATTACTATTCCCACTCCAGTGAGTGCAACAGTAGGGAAAGTGCTGGATAGGGGAGGGGTAAAAATTACTATTCCAACTCCAGTGAGTGCAACAGTAGGGAAAGTGCTGGCTAGCGGAGGGGTAAAAATTACTATTCCCACTCCAGTGAATGCAACAGTAGGGAAAGTGTTGGATAGCGGAGAAAAACAAATTACTATTCACACTCAAACACTTAGAAAAAATATATATATATTTAAAAAAAAAAATAATAATTAATAAACAAAATTAAAAAAATAAATATTAAACATATAGAAAGAACACATGTTATAATACTAAATACATATAACAAAAACTTACAAATATTATACAAAATAAAATAATAAATACATTTACAAAAAAATAATTCTTTTAAACTAGAAAGTATTTACAAACTAAAAAATTAATTAAAACATAAATGTATTTATTTTATTCCTACCCTATAACACCACACAAATAACAAAACACTTCAACATTTTTAACGAAATGTATTTACATAATTAATATAATTAATAATAAATTAAAAAAATATTATTAATAAAAAAACTAATAAACATTCATTAACCACACACACTTTAACACTATAATATCCACAACACACACCTAAATTAAACTATAAAATAATAAAATACAATTAAAACTTATTTTAAAATTAAAAACTATTACTATTAACAACTAATAATTGCATAAATAAAATGTATTTGATACCCACCCTTTACCCCTTTAAAAGTAAAAACACACAAAAAAATTAACAATTACCCAAAATAAATATCAAATAATTAAAATTAATTAACAACTATACATAATTAATTAAACACAAATTACTTCCCAACCTTTACTCCTATAAACCACAACACACACCTAAAATTAATTACACAATTACCATAATTAATTACCAATCAATTTATTACAATGAATTAACCAATTATTAATTCAATTAAAAATAAATTACTTGCCTCCCTTCCCACCCTTAACACCTATAAAAACCACAACACACACCTAAAATTAGTTACACAATTACCAAAATTAGTAACCAATTAATTAATTAAAATTAATTAAAAAACAATTATTAATTCATAAATTAACAATAAATTACTTCCCACCCTTTAACCTATAAACACCACCACACATCTAAAATTAATTACAAAATTACCAAAATTAATAACCAATTAATTAATTACAATTAATTAACAACTAATTATTAATTCATAAATTAAAATTAAATTACTTTACACCAATAAACACCACAACACACACCTAAAATTAATTGCAAAATTACCAAAATTAATAAGCAATTAATTAATTAAAATTAATTAACAACCAATTATTAATTCATAAATTAAAAATAAATCACTTCCCACCCTTTACACCTATAAACACCACAATACACACCTAAAATGAATTACATAATTACCGTAATTAATTACCAATTAATTAATTAAAATTAATTAACAACCAATTATTAATTATGTAATAATACATTTCTTTACACATTTAACACTATAACATCTCAATTGAACAAATATTATTAAATAAAAATGTATCAATAAATTTAATATAATTAAATTACTTCCCACCCTATTCCCCTATAAACCCACAACCCGCTACGGAACTAAAAACGCAAAATTCAAATTAAAAAAATTTAATAACTAGTAAAGATTTAACACATATATTAAAAATACGAACAATTCTTATATAAAAAATATACATCACATACATATAAAATATATACTAAAATACATAACAATAATAAAAAACGATATTTTTAACAACTATATTTTTGGGAACGATATTAAACACTTCGATATTCTTAAAATCGATATTACTTACCTTAAGTCGATATTCTTGACCACGATATTCTTGCTGTCAATATTTCTGACCCACGATATTAATGACTCGATATTTGTGAAACTCGATATTTTGTACTCGATATTCTGTCTCTGCACTGAATGAGGGCCGTAAATCACGTTGGGCCCTAGTCACGCTGACTGACCCTGGGCAGAGGGCAGGCCTTCCCCTCCCGCACACTACTCCAACACTGTTAGTGGAAATTAGTATTGTCACTTAACCTGTGTACACAGATAATGGGAACAGGGAAGGCCCAAAGTGGGCCATGTGAAGGCCTTATGTATATCGAGGTTTCCCAGAAAAGTATGCTTGTGAAGAAAATGTCTCACCCCCCTGAGTTGAAAAGTCGATAAGTAGAAATCTCAGATTGAAACATAGTACCGAAACTGACCTCTGCCTCCGCGGATAACATCCGCATCACTCTGGGCGGAGGAGACACAGTGCCCCTCATTCTCCTGACACTCTCTGAAGCATTTGACACGGTTTCACACCCCATCCTCACCCCACACCTATATGACATCAGTGTCTAAAAACACACACTCCTATGGCTGTGCTCCTTCCTTACTAGAAGGACACAGTCAGTCAACCTGGCATCGTATACCTTGGTCATCCGTAACCTCATCCGCAAGAATGCTCCCCGAGCCCAGCACATACATGATCCCTCTAGCCAGCTTCATCAAATCTCTTGACATCAACGCCCTCTCTTACACCATGACATGCAACTCATTCTCTCTCTCACAGACAAGACGCCCAGTACCCAGATCATGAAAACGCCAAAATCATGATCTTCGGGAAGAGCACTTCACCGTGGGATATAGAGTTAGGACTGACAACTGCCCCACCACCCACGGCAAGAGCCTTGGGGATCATCATCGATAGCAAACTCAATATGAACGTCAAGGTCAACGCCGTCACCGCCTCATGTTTCAATACCCTGAAGATGTTGAGGAAGATTTTCAAATGGCTCTCAATCAGCACCCTGAAAACCATCACACATGTTCTCTTCACAAGCAGGATGTACCACGGGAACACTCTCTATGTTGGGATCAACAAAATACTCACCAGAGGGCTGTAGACCATTCAGAACTGGGTGGGCAGAATCATTCTCAACCTCCCACACTGCACTCACATTACACCACACCTGAAGGAGCTCCACAGGCTCCTCATACACAAACAATCACAAGTCAAACTTCTTACAAACACTTTCAAGGAATTACATAACACTGGCACAGCATACCTCAACAATTGCGCCTGCTTTCACAAACCTTCCAGATTCCTCCGCTCATACAGACTCCTACTTAAACACACCCCATGTATAAGGAAAACCAGATCAGGTGGTCGAGCCTTCTTGTATATCGCTCCTAAAGCGCTGAACGACCTGCCACTACACTTAAGAGCCTCCTCCTCACTTCTTTAATTCCGCAAGAAGCTGAAGACCAGCCTTTTCGACTGGCCCTACTGGGCTCTAGGTTTGGCTATACTCAAACCTGCTCAGCCCCAGGATACATTCTTCGCACTACGTATCGACATAACATAACAACATAACATATAAGTTTAGATCTCAGTCCTTCAACTCCTTGTCGGTAATTTCATGCAGGTGTCAGTACAGAACAATGAATAAGTTAGATCAAAAATGCCATCCAATGTATTTATAAAGACGCAAACACAGATATACGCACCCAACCTTCACACCACTAGTCCCACTGATTTCAGTAGCTCTACAGGTCATATTAAACATTTATTTAAACTTCTGTTGCTTTAGGGGAGGCTGCATGTTGATTCTGTCAGGAGGAGGAACCCAGCATCTTCAATAGGTACCGATTTACCAACACCATCCTGACAGCTGTGCAGCACTAGCTCCGCAGCACTGCTCCAGACACTCTTAGTCACAGAGCAAAAAAGCACAAACTGCATGTATGATGGACAAGTATTCCACACTAGGCCCATTAGAGATGTGCAATGGTTAGGGCACTGTTGCACAACACTCTTTTAAGAGTTGGGCCCTAAAATCATGCCCTACAGCTCTTCAGCAGAGTGAAGTCAGTACAACATTTTGAGAGATATCATTAAAATTCTAATCAATGGTTTTAAAACCTAAAAATCCTACCTCCTTTTGATTAAATAAAGTATGTGATTTTGTAGCTGGGAGGGGGTATTGTATTTGTCCTCTAACTTAAAATTGGAGTAATGGTATTTTAGCAGAGAGAAATGATAAGAAAAGTCAGGAAACATCAGCCTTTTAGGTTTAAAATAGAAAATAACCTCTCCAAATAGACGGTATGAATGTACAACTTAGCAGTGCGAAGGTCGCAGAAGTGAGATATGTTTTTAACAGTTAAAATTACGATCCACAAGCCGTAGGGCGTTATTCACAAAGGTATATTTACCCCTCCCCCTATTTAGTACACCAGGATTTTTCACTTTTGACTACCCAGTTTTTGGGCTTTTACTGTGAGTGAGTCTCACTACTTAAGTTTCACTTAAAATAAATTCATGGTAATTGGACTGAGCGTGTTACTCACCAGTACCCGCCATTTAGGATAAGGTCGCTGCTACACAGCTAGCTTGTCTACCCTCATGTGCAGCCCACTATCTGCGCACAGGTAGCCTGTCGCAGAAGGGGCTCTGCAAAGATTGATACTGACCTGGGCTAGGCCTTATAATATGAGTGGGAATTCATACTATAGGTCTGCAGTGCTTCCCGGAAACTCTGCACTGCTTACACTGTATATACATTATAGGCAAAATCTGCCTAAAGTACACTTTTATTCCACTTAGGCCTACAGGTTCCAGCGAAGTATCAATATGGGGAGAAACATTCATCCCGAGTTTGAATCTGTAGTCCCCATTAATCTACATCTACACCTTATGGGTCATCAAGATTTGTCATATTTCTCTGGCTCAGCTCATAATCAGATTCCAGGCCTTTGTCCCACGTAAAAGTCCAAATTATTTACTCTGCTGTCCAGCAGATGGATCAAAGGCCTCTCCACACAAAAGGGCAACTTCCATTGATTGACTGACTTCCTGGGAAGGGAGGGGTGGGGAGGAAATCTGCATCTGATAATTAGCTTGTCATACTGCACCTGGGCTGGGACGGGCGAGGCCCATTGGAACAAAGGGGGGAGCCGAGACATCTGGATCTAACACACATTTGAAGTTTTGGTCAGAAGGGATTCAACAGATGTGTAAGTAGGGGCAGAGCTGAGGCCGTCAGAGGAACTCTTACCAGAAGCTGCCATGTTGGATTGTCCCAGAAGGCTGTGCTGGAGGGTTGGGACAGGGTTGAGGGATGATATGGCATCCTAAGATTAGCCAAGGGTGCCTGGCCCCTAAACCTTTGCATCCCCACTTAAAACCCCATGCACAGGGGAGATACATTTGAGAAAACTGTAGTTCTGGGAATGACAACAGCACAAAGATGCCCAGCTGGACAGAGAAGCCACCTGATGCCCTGCAAGATTGGACTAAGGACTTTGACTCCAACTGACCCCCAGGACTGGGATGGATCTCTCCAGGGTCAGTAGCGCTAGCTCCCTTATCCTAAAAGGACCAGTTGGGGAAAGGTCCTGCTGGGAGACATTGCATGGTTCGCCTAGGACACCTGCAGACTATGCCAGGACTCCGCTGCTGACACACAGGTGCCCTGCAAGATGGCAATGGGGCCAAGAGGCCTGGTGAGTGCCACAGGGATGGATTTCTGTTTGCTGGCTGTGGAGGGTCTGTGGAAGACATCTCCCTAGCACAAGAGAGCCTCAGGAGCTGGGGCAGAGGACAGGTTTGATGCAAGGAGCAGTACAAAAACAGTTCCGTATGTAATGCTTCATTTAGAGGCCAGGAGGCCTGAAGAAGAGGCTCCTGAGGGTGATGGCTAGGGCTTGCCACCAGAAGCAAACCAGGCTCAAGGTGAGAAAAATTGGCCCATAGGGGCCAAAGGTATGGTCACTTTAAGGCTGTCCCTTTGTCAAGGAAAAACAGAGAAAAATGGGCGCATAGCGCTCTGCTGTGACCTCTATAAATAGGCCAGGACCCAGGGGTCGGAACTACGTGTAGTTGCCTTTTGTAATTATTCTGCTTTAGAGAGGAGGCATGCGTGGGACCCTCTCCCCGTCCAATTTCTGCCCCCAGGTGCCCCAATCTCTTGGAGGACCAGCACAATTTTTCTCTTGCCTCAGGGACCTATCACAAGAGACAGGGACCTGTCAGTTGGGCACGTTTCCGCCCCCCTTGGCTGTGCCCGGGGTGGAAGAGGGCATGCCCAGCACCCACCTGCCAGGGAGCAGTACACAGAGCTGCTCTCACTGAGGGAGTCCAAAAAGAGTTGCTCCAGCTGAGACAAGAGCAGAAAACAAGAAGGTGGCTCCTGTGCAGCACAGGAGCTAAGCTCGAATAGACGGCAGGGTTGCGGGGGCATTGGGACTCACCCTGCAGCCCCCAACAAGTCATGTGACTGCGGGTACCTCAGGTGGAACCGGCACATAAAGAACAGTGGCTCTGTCTGGGGAAAGACATTATTGAAAATACATCAATGATAAAGTACTTACAAGAAGTGAAATCAATGATGTGGTTGAGAACATTCACAATAAAACTATTTCAAACTTGCATGTATGAACATAGAAATAAATAGTGCTATGTGCTCAGGTGATCACACAGTGAGTGAAAGTTTTTTTTAAAAGTTTTTTTTAAAGTGAAAAGTGTGTATAATACATTTGTCAATGAAACAGCAATTGATAAGTTTACAAAGTTTGTGTCAGAAGAAACTCAGACACTATATAAGTTAATTTACAGTTTTTGCCAATTGTCATTATTGTCAGCAGCGTTTTGACCTAGGTAAATTAAATGGTCGTCATCACAAGAGAAAGTTTCATGAAGTAAGATCCTGTTTTTGTAAATTGAAAAGCTGGAAATATAATCTGGTTTGAGTTTGCAAGAGTAAGAGGATCAAGGAATCAATTGTCGTGTGTGTGAGGGGATTTACTCAGATGAGTTGAACTAGAACTCTAAAAAGTGATTTTGAAAAAGAAGAAGGGAATCAGAATTCAGTCGATTAAGAATGCCTTGTTGTGAACGAAAACTATGAGATAAGCCGTCACCAAATAGCTGTTAAAACTTACATTACTAGTTCAACAGGCATTGGAGGGATCACCTGCCACGTAATAGTGAAACTAACCACATTGTATACTTATGGATAGTTTACACGAGAAAGAGTAGTTCTGAACAATGGGAATACAGTCAATTGAGGGTACCTTCTGATGGCCAGAATACGTGAGTAAACCGTTACCGGAAAAGTTATAAAAACCTACATTGCAGATACAACAAGGATCACCTGCAAGTGGGAAATTAAACTAATCACATTACATATGGAAACTTGGCATGGTTCAAAAATAGTGGATGTAGCCCACAAGAAATAAATGGTTCATAAATAGTGGATGCAGCTCGCAAGAATAAGAATGTACCTGAACAGAAACATGCATTGCTTTGTGAAAGGTTATTTTTGGAAAAAGTGTCCCAAAGTGTAGGATCACCTGAAAAACCGAAAAAAGAACTTGAAATGGTCGCTGTGTTGACAGGGTATGGTATAGACTTGGAGACTGTGATCATTCTTATAGTAAAACGCTGCATTAATTAGCTGACAGGGTCTGAACAATCAACATGCCGGTGTCTTGTGGTAGATAGGATGCCAACAAATAGAGAATCTAAGATTTTCCTAGTCTTACGAAGGAAAGTCTTAATTCAATTAAAGACACGGAGGCGAGTATGATGCGTTCCTAACTAGCCTTATTTTAAATAGCAGCAGTCAAGCCAGACAATAAAAACTACCAGTCTGAAGAGGCTAAGGAACAACAGCCAATTGGGCCAAACAGTTGTCCAATAAGTCCACCAATCAGAAAACACCATTGCCTATAATACCTATCTTGACTGCGAATAGTACTCTTTTCTTATGCAAGAAGTCATGCAGAGACATGGAATAAGGCTAAAATCAGAAATATCAGCAAAACTGCCAACACAAGGGAAAAATATCCTGTGTAAAATCCAAAAGTCTGGATACTGGTGGATGAAACTCTGCAGAGATAAGACCATGTCCTGGATAAGCCTGGGCGTAGTTCGCGAAGTAGCGCTACGCGAAGCTACGCAAAGTGCAGTTCGCACTACGCGAGCTACGCGTAGCACTACGCGAACTGCGTAGTGCACTGTTCGCAATGATTGCACAGTGCCGGATGCTTGTCCGCACTGTGCAATCATTGAAACGGCATCTTGCACAGTGCGAGCTGTCTTTACTGCCGCTCGAGTAGATTTTTACTCGAGCGGCAGCTTTCTCAACGCGGACTGGTAGTTTCTCATCGCGAGCGGTCGCGAGCATACGCGACCACTCGCAATGAGAAACCTGACCTCCCCGCGTTGAGAATCTCGCCGGAGGTTTATTTTCCACGCTCGCGATCGGCAACTTGATGTTGCTGATCGCGAACGAGGAAAAAGTCTCGCCGGGATGTCATTTTGCTTGCTCGCGGTCGCCAACTTGACGTTGAGGACCGCGAGCAAGCAAAAAATGACCGCTGCACTACGCTACGCGTGTTTGCACTGTGCTACGTGCAATTCGCGTTGTGCGAAGTAGCGCAAACTTCGTAAACTACGCGAGCGTAGCGTAGTGCTTTGCCCAGGGTTAGTCCTGGATGACGTACAGAGGAACCAACTGTAACTCCAGAGTCAAAAGATGAAGGATGCAACTCATGTAGAGGAAGATGTTGAAGCACTGGAAACTTCAGGGTGGGAAAAAATTTTTTTAATGAAATGTTGGGGTGGGAGCATTCTTGCCTCCGTGTCTTTAGTAAAAATGAAGACTTTCCTTCGTAAAACTAGGAAAATCTAGATTTTATGTCGTCACGGATACTCCCATTATGCTTGTTTAAAGCATGTTTATCACAACTGAAGAAGCAGAATGTATAGGCTTGCAATAAAAAGTACGGAAAGTATTATCATCTGTCCAATCAGCCGATCTCTGAATGTCCTCCAACTGGGAACCCGCCCAAAAAACTTTGGAAGCCATGGCCCCCCTAGAGGAGTGAGCCCCAAAAATAGAAGTATCAGTCCCAGCTAAGGACATTACCCACTTAACCAAATGGGTCAGGGTAGGGGAAGAAACCGGTTCATGTTTTTTTTTAAAGGAACTAAAGAGCTGAGTATCGGAGAACATTCTGAGATGATTGGCTTGTTGTTCATACACTTTCAATCAGTTGCCCACACACAATTCAGGATGTTCAGAAAAAAAGGGCTAGAACACAGAAGTCAAACTGGTCTTTGTGTGTTTTTGTATATTGAAAAGGACCCCGTGAGGAATAAATTGCCAGGAAGTATTGTCTAAAGCTTAAATATCTGATACACGTTTGATAGAAATAAGACATAACAACATAGTTAGTTTAGCAAACAGCATTTTGAGTGAGAGAGAAAGATTATCCTGCCAGCGTGCAAACAATCGCAAAACCAAATTAGGAAGAAGGGGATTACAAAATTGTACTCCCTTTAACAGACGACACACTAATGGATGCTCTCCCACAGGTTTTCCATCAATCCAAAGATAGTTAGATGAAATTGCAGATCTGTACGAATTGACTGTGTGATAAACCTTACCCCTGTTAGCTAGGGAGGCTAAGAAATTGACTACATAAGTGACATCTGCTGAGAAGGGATCAACAGATTTCCCCACACACCAGCTTGTCCATACAGACCAGGCTTACTTATAGGCTTTGGTGGTTCCTGGAGCCCAAGATTTATTGATCTACTCAGCAGCTTCTGCCGAAATTAGTGAATGAGATTGAGATGTCCGGCAACCTTCCAATCGGACAGTACAAGTGTTGTGTTGAGAATGAAAGCATGTCTGGATCCATTGAGATTAAGCAGGAGATCGGGAAAGACTGGAAGAAGCATGGGGTAATCTATTGGCGAATAGCATCTGTTACCAAACATGCCAAAACTAAGCGTGGCTTATCAACGCAGTCAATACCACGACTGTGTCATTACCACGAGTTCCATTACAATGCAAGTCATTACAACGACTTGCTTTAGGGAAGCTTTGGACTTTGGAATAGTTTAAATTACTATTCCAACTTCAGTCGGTGTATCAGTAGGGAAGGTGTTGGACTTAAAATCCAACACCAGTTCAACACCGCATTCCCCAAAGCAAGTCATTTTAATGACTTGCATTGTAATGGAACTCGTGGTAACATCGCAGTTGTGGTACTAACTGCGTTGTAAAGGCACTACGATGTAATGCTTGCATTGTAATAGATGTTTCCCTCTATTGACAACTCTAAGAGAGTTGGGAACCAGACCTGAAAATGCCAAAAGGGGGCTACCAGTACTAGAATGACTCCCTGGCGCCTGACCAGTGCCAGGACTCTGCTGATCATAATAAAATGAGGAAAGGCATAATTGGTGTTGTGGGACTAATCCTGTACAAAGGCATCCGTTGCCAGAGCTGGCGGATCTGGCCTCCAGCTGAAGAACTGAGGAAGATGTGAATTGAGTCTGGAAGTGAACAGGTGTATGTGAAGAGGAACCCAAGACTGGTGAAGAGACTAGAAAATAGAAGGATGTAATTGCCAATTGCTGGAGTCGTGCAGGATACAGAGTGCCAATCTGCGATGGTGTTGAGAGAGCCTGGAAGATATTCCGCTTGAACAGAGATATTGCGATGAAGACAAAACCTCCAAAAGCTTTTCGCTAGTTCTGCCAAGGATTTGGACCTGGTACCACGGAAATGATTGATCTACCAAACCGCGATAAGATTGTCCATACGAAGAAGAACAGAACACTTTAACCTGTTTTTTGTGAAACTCTAAATTGCAAAGGAGCCTGCCAGCAGCTCTAAACAATTGATGTGCATTTTTGTCTCCGTCAATGACCATGTACCTCCAGTCGAGGTCTGTCCACACCATGCGCCCCAACCTGTCAGGCTTGCAACAAATTATAATAGCAGATCTGGGGCCGAGCCAAAGATCGTCCTGCCATTCCAGGCATCTAAATGGTCCATCCACCACTGTAGTTCCATGCGTAACTCAGGATCTAAATGCACTAGATTGGAATAAGACAGACCCTGCCATATCCAATATGACCTTAATGAATACTTTTGAATCCTTATATGGTTTCTAATAATTCTAATGGTGAATCATAAAATTCAGCTGTGTTATTAATGTGGTGACACCCTAACAAAGCTAGTAGGCCTGCCTTACATATAATGACACTCCTTTTATATTTGATGATACATCTGGTATAGGTGGGGGTGTTGTGATTATGGGGTTCAGAACCCTCTAGGGGTGTAATGTGATATGAGGGTGTCATCAAAGGTATTTCCAATACCTGATGTACATATTTATAGTATTTGATTATATATTTATATAAAAGAAAAAGCACTGATGTACCAATAATTTATTGAGTGTTATTTTTATGTGTCAATGAATTGGGAGTGCTAGCTCAGACCACCTCCCCTGAGTAGACCCATGAGTAGACCTTGGACTGCTCTGCTTCTTTATCCTGAGAAAGGTAGTGCTAGAATGAGGTTCTAGGTTCCCAGTAAAGAATATTTGCGGATTTATTACTTGTGAAGGACTCACACCCTTCCCACTAATAACCCAGTTTCTTACAACGCATAAATATTCTCCTGCACCTAGGTAGGTGTGAGTCTACATTTTCTCAATAGTCAACATTTCTGAGTGTAGACTCACATATCTCCACTCCCTCATTTCCGGGTTTGGAGACATCTAAGACTGCATTTACGAGTGTAAAATTACAACTAGTCATTTTTTATATATAGGTTTTGTGAACA
Source organism: Calotriton arnoldi (assembly GCA_963921515.1). Lineage (NCBI taxonomy): Eukaryota > Metazoa > Chordata > Amphibia > Caudata > Salamandridae > Calotriton > Calotriton arnoldi. The sequence continues at coordinate 90,553 of CAWUFW010010329.1, forward strand.
AAGCCGTTTGTCTGTGTACGGGAACTGTGGTCCTGCAGTTCCCAGGAACCAAATACCGCAGCTCCCGGTAGTGACAAACTGCATTTTGAAGACAGCAGTTGTAGGCAAGGGGAAATACACACCCCACCCCAAGTTTTCGTGGAGCTTCCCAGATCTTGCTGCTGCTAGGCATTGCTGACTTTCTCCTGGAGGGGACTGACTCCAGAAAGGCAATCACTTGCCTGAAGGTTTGTAGGCTTAAATAGGCTCAATTTACCACAAAGATGCCCTCAGACAGATTGCTTTTGACCGTATGGAGTAAAGATATTCAGCACGTATTGCTGTCCTTTTTATGACGCTCACTGTTAGAAATGGGGGTCTCTAGTTGGCAAGGGCTTGCACCTTTGTCCAAGTAGGGACCCTTCTTCCTAGTCAGGATAAGGGAGTTACACTCCTAAAATAACCCCTGCTCACCCCCTTGGTAGCTTGGCACGAGCAGTCAGGCTTATCTTAGAGGCAGTGTGTAAAGCATTTGCACATAACCAACAGTAATACAGTGTAAGCACTACAAAAGGACACCACACCAGTTTAGAAAAATAGCCAATATTTTTATATACAAGACCAAAAACGAGAAGAATCCACAATCCAGTACCTAAAAATCTACAGTTATCAAAATACGCTTTAGAAACAGTTCCTTGATGTCGATAGCTCCGTCCGGGGCTATCACGGCGTCGTGAGCAAACAAATCCAAACAGTTCAAGCTGGTCGCGGCGTCGCGGACCAGCTACGGTGTCGGGAGGACCCGCAAACAGTACCTGTTAGAGATGCAGGGCACCGAGGCCCTTGAAGTCACTCGCGTTGCAGGTCGAGCTCCTTTCTGTTGGGATCAGGAGCGCTAGCGTCGGCAGGCGTCGGATGCTGCGGTGCGAAGTGCAGCGGTGCGGCGTGCGGTGCCATCAGGTCGCGGTGTGAGCATCGGCTCAGTGGCGGCGTCAGATGGCGTTGTCGGTGAGACCAGGGTCGCGGTGCGAGGTGAAGGCGGTGCTTGTCACGGTGCTGGCAGGTCACGGTGCAAGCAGCGGCGTCGTTGTTGCTGAAGCACTGTCGTCGGCTGACGAACGGGAGTCGATGGTGCCGGCGTCGGTAGGCCAAGGCTGCGGTGCGGGATGAGGGCGGTGCGTCATGTAACTTTACAAGCGGTGCCCTCGAACCACGGTGCAAGCAGCGGCGTCGATTTTGGCGTGGAGCGGCGGCGTCGGAGAGGCCAAGGCGTTGTCGTGAAGCAAGGCGGTGCGGAGTGCGGTGCCCACAGGTCACGGTGCGAGCAACGGCTCGGTGGCGGCGTCAGTAGGCGTCGTCGGTGAGACCAGGGTCGCGGTGCAGCGTTGCGGCGGTGCCCTCTGCGGTGCCTTCAGGACACGGAGTTGGCAGTGGTGTCGTAGACGTCGTCGAGTTGCTTTTCTTCTGTTGCAGCACAAAACACACAGTCCCCAGTGCTGAGGGCAGAAGAGCTTGAAGTCTTTGCTGTTCCTGAGACTTCTTGAACAGGGGGCAAGCTCTACCTCAAGCCCTTGGAGAAACTCACAAAAGTAGATTGCAGAAAGTTCAGTCCAGTCCTTTCACTGCCCAAGACAGAAGCAGCCACTGTAGGCCAACACAGCAAAGCACACAGCAAAGTGGTAGTCCCTCCTCACAGCTTCTCCAGCTCTTCTTCTTGGCAGTCTTCTTGATCCAAAGAGTTCTAAAGTTCAGGGGTCTGTATCCAAAAATCCTTTGATCCTCTAGGCAGAGGGTGTCTGTGCCCAGCCAGAACTAGTTCTGCCTTCTCTGGTGTGATTTCCCGGCAGGGGGTGGAGACGGCATTGTCAGAGGCAGACCAGGCCCTTTGAGGTGCAAGGAAATCTCCTCCCTCTTCCCCCATCGCAGCCCAGGTCTATTCAGCCCTTTCCTGACCTACCTAGACTATCGGGAGCCACCCTTGCTTCCTAGCCATCTGTCGTCCAAAACCCAGACATGCAATCCACATTCCAGCAGAGGCACACGGGATGACTGAGCAAGAAAATACCTACTTCCTAAAAGTGGTATTTTCAAACACAGAATGTAAAAATCACCTTTACTAAAAGATGCATCGTTAGATTCTGAGTTCAGGCATACTACATTTTATTTCCCACCTAGTTCCCAGGGCCAGTTATGTTTATAAGATGCTATAAACAAACTTCCCATTCTGTCCTATGAGGAACAGGTAGCCTTGCGATAGTGAGAAACGAAATGGGCTGTAATTCACTATCAGGACATGCCACACACACCAGGGCATGCCCTACCTTTCACATACACTGCACCCTGCCCACAGGGTTACTTTGGGCCTACCTTAGGGGTGTCTGACATGTAGGAAAAGGGAAGGTTAGGGACTGGCCAGTGTGTGCACAGGCCAAGCCGACATGACAGTTACAAACTGCGCGCAGACTCTGCAATGGCAGGTCTGAGGTACCTTTTCCGGGCTACTCCCGTGGGTGGCACAATCCGTGCTGCAGGCCCATGCGTAGCATTTGGTTCCCAGGCCCTGGCACACTCAGTGCACTTTACTAGGGGCTGACAAGAAAACCAAACAGCCAATCATGGAAACACCAATCCATAACATACTTTACCACAGGAGCACTTGCACTGTACCACTTATCAGCAGTGCGAAAAGTGCGCAGAAACACTACGCCAGCAAAAACAGAGTCAAAACTGGGAGGGTAGAAAGCAAAAACTCAGGGGAAACACGCTAAAAGATGCCAAGTCTAACACTCACCCACTCTATTAGTGGCATGCTTCACTATCGAATCTCTTCCTAGTACCCTAGAAACCAGGATGGGCGAAATCTTAGTTTAGGGAGCACTTCGATATTTCTTTTTGGGCTCAATTATAAGACTAAAAATACCTAGGGGCTACCCCGGTATCCCTTTATTTTGGGTGAGCATGGCAAAGTTTGAAATAAATTAATTTGGATGTTAACAAATATGATTCTCCTGGCATCCGTTTAGTAGACATGATTTAGTGGTCTACAGGGGCATCTAGGAGTCCACTGCTTTCATCAGTACTAAAACCCCACATCGTAATATCATTGGCATCATATCCCTACCAGTCCAGTGTAATTTAAAGGAAAAATAAAAACTTATAACATGCAGGCTTAATTAGCTTCAAGCAAAAAAGGTTACCTGCTGGATGGTACCTTTGGGAGGCATGAAGACATACACTATAGTTACACTCCACACATTTCCAGTTCCTTCATTCTGCCCATTAGAAACGAGGAAGACATAAAATAATATGGTCATTTGGAACACACAAACACTGCAAACAGAGCAAATTTATGTATACAAATTGAAGGTGCAACACAAAACATTGAAAATATTGTGAACACATCTGATAGTCAATTATATATTACTTCTCACCCTATGCCTACATTTATTAAGTATTTTTTTAGGCACAGTGGTTTATATTCCCCTGCAGTCACACTCTGAATGTAACATAGGCATAAGAGTTAAGGTATAAGAGGCACCCTGTCAGTACTTTTTGTAAAATAAAAATTAGGCAGAGTATTGTTGTTTGTCCATGCTTTCTTAAAGAATTCCACTTACTTACTCTGTCAAGGATGCCATGCAGCTACAAACCTAAATTGACCACTGGCTCATTCTTTATTCACACTCCACAGGTGGTCTAGTTCTGCTTTTTCTTTCCCTTCCCAAAATGGTTGTTTTTGCATTCTGTTTCTATTGGGTTCCAAATCCATCATGGGGATTGTCACATGAGATGTTTCATCATTTCCTGTTCCTGCGTATTTCCTATATAAAGGCTCCAGTTTGGTTGGTGGGGGCATCCCAATGCAGCTGTGCTCCTTCGGCGGCAGTCCTTCGCTCCCGCCACTTGCTGGTCCCTGTTTCTTAGAGTTTGGAGGAATTGTCTTCCAGAACCCTTAGTCCTGTGTCCTGGAGTACACATTTCTGCCATCTTGAGGTCTTCATCCTGCAAGGAGGTTTTTTCATGCCTATGGCTTTTTCTTCCTGTGACTGTGGCAGCTTCTCATGTGCACTTGTTTATCACATATTCCACTTGTGTGATTACATTGTGGCTTCAAGCAGTAGTTGCCCATACTCTGGGCAGTCCAAGTTCCTGCTACGAAAGTTAACTCAGCATCCAGCTTTGAGCAGTATGTGGAGATCACCACCATGGAGATTTCCCTATAGAAAAGTATAGGAAAATATAACAAAGGGTATTAATTAAAAAATACATATTACACATGTTTTACAGTCTGATATAATTGGAAAATAATTTAAAATAACTATTTTTACCCAGAAGCTGTTCAAATAAAACGTTAAAGCACATTAACTCTTCACAATAAATGTTTATTAAATACAAAATTAATATATTAATTTATTTTAAAGTATTAATTAAAAGGCAGGCGAATGATAACACAAGGCTGGCGGTGTTACTAATGGAAACTGAAGAGCTTCACCACCAGCTAAGGGTCCTTCCCTCCTTAGATGACAAAGGCATTCGACAGGGTGGACTAGGCCTGCCTGTCGTGGGTCTTAGATAGGGCATCCCTGGGCCCCAGAATAAAGCCTTTATGTGTGCCAACTACAAAAAACCTTCCACCAAACTAGAAATTAATGGTGCATTCACGCAGGACATTGCTTTGATGAGGGTACAAGAAAAGGCCGCCCCATGTCAACTCTCATTTTTGTCCTGGCCATGGAGCCATTGGTAGCTAAAATCCGGAACAACCCGGCCATTCATGGCATGGTAGTGGAGGGCAGGGAGCACAAACTTGCACTTTTCGCTGATGACATGCTCTGCTTCATAACCAAACCAGCCACCATGACACTGGCATTACTGGAGGATCCGGCCCTCTTTGTCCAAGAGTCAGGCTTCAAAATCAATTGCTACAAATCCCAGGGCTTAGGGGTGGCAGAACCTCGGGCGCCCTTTGCCTTCCCATCCAACATGGAGGCCTTACATGGATGGAGTCTTCTATCCCATACCTAGGGATCCACCTCCCACCATGAACAAGCGCCCTATAAGACTGCAACATTCCTCCGTTGCCCACAACACTGTTTAAGGCCCTGTACCACTGGGGCAAGTAAGAAACATCCTGGCTCGGCTGCCTAAACAGCTTTAAAATCCTACAAACCCTCCCTCTTCTAATCCCTAAATCAACCTTGTTCTAGATCTGCAGCAAAATGCTTCATTTTGTGTGGGACGGTAAGTCCCCGAGAGTGGCTAAGTTTTCCTTGCCCCGGCCCCCGAACGAGGGGGGTTTGGGTTTCCCAGACATTGCAACATACATTCTGGCAGCTCAAATACGTCCTTCCCTCAATTGGAACCCAGAAGGCAAACCTTGGATTCAGGTTGAAAAAGCCTTCTCTCCAGCCCCTTGGTGAGCTCCTATGGCTCCTGGCCTCGGTCATGATAGGCCTCCCCTCTCCCTTGGCATTGACGACCACACTTCTGACACACTGGCACCACACACAATGCAAACATATATTCCTCAATTACCCATTCCACTGACTCCCTTGGCCCATAACCCCGACTTCCCTCCAGGCAACTCGGATCCTGGACCATTTTGTTGGGACCGATGCCAGTCACCTCTGTTAAGAGGCTTCTACAACAACGGAGACCTATGGACAAGGGAGGAACTCACTGAGAAATATGCCCTTACCAGGCAAGCTATCAATAGAGTCACACAGGCACTGCACTGGGGAGGGAGGGATATAGCCCGTAGAATGTCGCAGAAGGACGAAACACCAATAGAGTCTCTATATACCGAAAACATTTGCCGCAGGGGAATCTCTGGGCTGTATCGTTACATTTTGACCCTTGCACCTTCCCGGAAATATGCCTATATGGCACAGTAGGAGAGGGAATTGGCTCGAGACATTACAGAGGAAACCTGGGGGGCTATCTGGCAGCAGGCTTCCAAATTCTCCATTTGTCTACGATATAATGAAAATGCTTATAAAATTCTGACATGCTGGTACCTCATGCCTGTGCACCTTCACAAGATGTTTGGAGGTGCTGAGCTCTGTTGGAAGGGCTGCAGAGATAGCGGTACCCTCTTACATACATGGTCTGCCCAAGAATTCAAACGTTTTTGAAATGAGATCCTTCTCCCGATACATTCTATCACTAATGTCTCCCTGCCCCTAGACCCACTTCTGGCCCTCCTGGGACCCAGGGGAATCTCGGCTATACCCCCGACGACCCCAATGGGCAAGCTATTCTCTCACCTCCTACTAGCCACCTGCCTGAGTGTGGCCCAACTATGGAAGCAACCACAGGCCATGGAAAAGCCTACAGCTATCTTCTGAGATAGAGTGGCAAAATGTGACGCTATTTGATGCCCCTTCACTACATCTCCCAAATCCCAAAATATGAGAGAGTTACCCTAGTTGGACCAAAAGGGACCGGGTAGTGTTACACTTATCAAAAAGGAAATTCCCTTCTGTGTCAAGTTCACTAGAATTAATAGTTTTAATAGTTTTAATAGTTTGCACTGAACCAGAAATTGCACTCAAGCATTAAGTGTCATAACACGTCTATTTAAATTAAAATTCTTTATTCCACACAATGCAAACAAAAGGACCCGCTTTAGAGTGCATTTAATTTGAAATACATTTAAAAAACACCATAGTGATGTGAATACTTCACAATGTCTGTAGCCACGGTTTTTCATAAACACTTTACAAATATAAAATAAACACGCATGTATTATACATTTATTATACATTTACAATCAACAATCAAACACAAAATATAACACTTCATCCAATATTTTTACTACAATGATACTGTGGTACAAGAAACAGTAAACATATCACTCCAATTTTTCATATGCTCATTTCGTGGTGTGTATTACTCATATACACATAATACATGAAATAACTAATTAAAAACAGTATATCATTTCATTAGTCCATATGTCAGTGCAAACTATTAAAACTATTAATTCTAGTGAACTTGACACAGAAGGGAATTTTCTTTTTGATAAGCCCCTTCACTACATACATGAAACGTCATCAAAACTCCGGCGGTATATCTATAACAATGTCTATGACTCTGCAAGCCTTAGGAATATGTGAGATGTCCTCCCCGAATGCAGAGAGCCAGTCTCCCCCATAATAGCTGGACATTAGGTTATCCTGTTGTTCGGAGGGCTGCCTCTTGCTGTATCACTGGGAGGGAGGGGGCATCCCCTGGATGATGACTATGGAGGTTGGGGGGTGAAGTTGTCTTTATGTGAAACAACATGTTCTTGAAACGTCCGCTGCCGAAAATTGATTCTCAACGTGCATTACACTGCCAAATTGTGTGGTCTTTAAATGCTTACAATTTTAAATAAAGTTGTTAAAATAATATTAATTAAAAAATAAAATACCTCTCATTAGAATTTTTGTTTTTAATTAACATATAATAAAGTAATTTACCATTGTGTTTAATTAATGAAAATTAAGTGTTTGTAAAAGTTTAAAAATATAATTTAATGTTTTTCAAATAAGCTGATTATAATGTTTTTTTAATAACATGTTTAATTATTAATTTTGTATAACTATCTATTTATCTCCCTTTCTTTCTATCTCTCCCTATATATTGTATACAAACATACACACACATATATATACACACACCCATATATATATACACACACAAATATATATATATACATATATATTTTTCCAACAAAGAACGCGGCACTCCAGAACTGGTTTATAACACAATTTATTTGGCAACTGCTCAGACGGAGGACGCCGTCACAGCGGGAGTCTCCCTGGCGAGGTGAGTGGCATTGTGTGGAAGGATTAGCTGTGGTCTGAAGCGGCCGTGTTTTGTTTTCATCGGAGGACGCCGTCACAGCGGGAGTCTCCCTGGCGAGGTGAGTGGCATTGTGTGGAAGGATTAGCTGTGGTCTGAAGCGGCCGTGTTTTGTTTTCATCGGAGGACGCCGTCACAGCGGGAGTCTCCCTGGCGAGGTGAGTGGCATTGTGTGGAAGGATTAGCTGTGGTCTGAAGCGGCCGTGTTTTGTTTTCAGGTCTGAGCAGTTGCCAAATAAATTGTGTTATAAACCAGTTCTGGAGTGCCGCGTTCTTTGTTGGGAAAATAGTTTTGGGCCAGGATCCGGCCCCCTTGCAGAGCACCAGCTGGTGAGCGCGCCGAACAAAAGGATCACTTTGGGTATATACATATATATATACACACAAATATCAAGTCCTCCAAGCAGGGTTAGTTTAGGATCGAGCCTGTTGTCAGTTGGTGCGTGCCGCCGGTAAACACAAATATATATATATATATATATATATATATATATATACACACACACACACATGCATATATATAGTTTAAAAGTCAAAATTACAATCTTATTTTTACCCTTTTTTCCTATGGGGTGTTATATTAAGTCTGTGCCTCCATTATATTCTGTTGGAGAGTACTGCAGTACCTGTGAGTGGCCATGTGGGGTACTAAACTTACTCCAAGGCTGGGCTGGAGTGAAAGTACTACTATTTTGTGGTGTTTAGGGCTGTAGTAGCTTTAGAAGAGTAGTTTGTGAATAGCAATGGTCTTACTCTTTTGTGTGGGTTCTGTATTAGTATGTCTCTCCTAACATCTCCTTTCCCCTCTGTAAACAGTTCCTTACCCCTTCCATTTAGTAGGATATATATCCCATTTTTCACCAACTCCCCCTGGTCCCTTCCACATTTACTACAAAAACATATATCTATGTGTGATGAGATCGCCACACAGAACATAGGAGAGGTGAAGTCTCTGTATGCAGGTTTGTGAATATCATTTTATAGTACATAAGTATTACTTCTTTAAATACTACAAAATCGGTTTGTGAATAGGCCCCTTAGACATTGTTACTGTAAACATAGACTTTGAGAATTGGCAAAGGGCTTCATTCCAAGACAATGCACCAGAGTGTGAAATCAAGGCTGTGGATGAGGGATATGGGCTCCCAGGTTTCTGTGTGGCATTTTTAATGGCGACAAGGGGAGAATTGTTCTTTAAATATACAAACACAAGGGTGTTCAGAGTTCAGTACTTTAAGTGGGGTGGGTCCTGCTGGGTCTCAGATTCAACAGAAATTAAAAACCAAGTTTGAAAGGGGGCAGTATAGTCCTTAACTTTGCTATAAAACAACTGATAACTTTCTCAACAATCGCTGTGAAAACACTAGAGAAACTCCACATCAGTGATGCAATCCCTGCTTGCATTTCACAAGTTTTTCTTCGTCTTGCATTCCCCAGGCATATTTACGTTTTTCAAAATGGTGTGTTCCTGTATCTTTGTTTCATGCAACATATGATTCTGTATAGTGCATACTTTGAATTGAGTTTCCTCCAGGTGTCTGAGTCAGGTTCTGAGTGGGTGTTTATGATGGTGCACAATTGAGAGCTCTGAAGTTGAGTAGTTAAGCTTCTTTCGGTCATGCACCTATTAGAGCCCTCCCTTTACACACCTTTTTCATCCTACTTAGAGCACTGGCAGAACCAGTGCTTAATTTATAAAATATTAAGTGCCAGGGCTCTGACCAGGAGGCCACTGCAGCTTGCACCACCCATTGCCCTTGTCATTGCTGCCAAAACAACTACTAATCATCTCTCTCGCATGTAAATGCGACAGTTCAGATTATTCCAGGTCCCCAAAGCTAAAGGAATGGCTGGGGAGGCAGGTATTTGCAATTTTAATGTATATTGTATTCCTCAACAACCGTTGTTCTCCTCATCTCTAAATTAGATGAGCAGCGCCTGCATGTGGTAGACTGTTCTAGGTATGGTGTTGACAATTAGGTGCCGGTGCAGAGCACCGGAAACCAATTAAGTGCCGGTGCTTAGCACCGGAAAGCCCCGGCTCAAATTAAGCACTGGGCAGAACTCTCAAGATTGCCAAGTGCATGGCATGCGTGAGTAGCTCAGCCAGGCCTGTTTGTATTTTGCATTTTGTAGTTTGTAGTCCTGATTTCTTATAGGACTGAAGAGGACTACAAGTCCCATAATGCACATAAAAACAAACTTTGGCAAAGCCAATAGGTCATGCCTATGCAAGACATATTGACTTTGTGAATTTTATTTTAGCCATGTGCAGCATGTCAGAATGTAAAAATGTGATGACGTGGCCAACACTGGGTGCATTATAGTGGTTTCTTTGTTTTATTTTTATTTTTTTACTTTTAACCATGCTGTACATCAGCTGCGCTGCTGTACAACCTGACTAAGAAGAATTGACAAAGCTAAATAGCTGTCACATGTGTGAGGGCTATTTGAGTTTGTCATTTTTTTTGTGGCGGAACGGGGGCAAGCAATGTGGGACACAGTGGGAGGGTTAGAGGGATAAGCAACAACATTAAAATGGAAACACAAATTAGGGAAATAAAGTGCTATAATGTGCTACCTAAGATACCTAAAAAAGCCTGAATGCATACATTCCAAAACACCAAATTCAGGCAAGAGACTCACGAAGTTTAAAGCCAAAAATAGCTTTATTTTACCTGCCTCACGTTTGAAATTGCATTCACTTCAAAAGAAGTCAATGGGGAAAATAAAGACCCCAATTTGTTTTCAAAAGTTACCTCTTTCTTCTACCCAAATGTTGGGAAGTATGTGGACAAGACACTCAAGCATGAAAAACTGAAGAGATCTGGGTTGTGACAAACCAGTGCTGCAAGTTGAAATAGGTAGGTGTGACAGCCCTGCCAAGTACCCAGTGCCTAATTTGTAAAAAGATGAGTGCCAGGGCCCTCATCAGGGGGCCACTGCAACTTGCACCACCTACAGTTCCTACCATCACTGCCCATGACAGTATCAACACAACTACTGACCATCACACTCCTCCCAGTGTGACAATTCAGACTGTTCACAACAATGGCTTCAGCAGCAGGTATTAGTAATTTTTAATGTATATTGAATTAATAAACAACTATTGTTGTGCTTATCTCTAAATTAAGCAGACAGCTCCACCATGTGGCAGACTGTCATAAGTGCCCGTGTTGACAATTAAGTGCCAGCGCCGAGCACCGGAAACCACAGGCTCAAATTAAGCACTGCAAGTATTACGCATCAGGGGTTATTCTAACACATTTGAATGTGTGTCCCTGCATTGCTGCACTAAAATTATTTGTCATGCATATTCATCTCTTCTGAGCATTGCTCAAGGCGCTTTGCTTTCGATGTGGTTTGAATTCAATATTTGCTTGATGTGTATATTGTATGAGCTGGACCCAGAGAAGAAGTGACTGTGGTTGCCATGGAAACTTCCTCTTAGCCCATTTTGCTACAAAGTATAAGTTCTGGGATGTCCGTTAAACAACGATCACAGTATCTCTCTAGTACAGTATCCATTTTAGGACACCCTTATTCCTCACTTCTCATCCCTGCTTCTCATCTCTACATTTCATCCATCATCCCTACTTCTCATCCACCATCCCTACTACTCTTGCCTTCCATTTCTGGTGAAGATTCTAGAGAATGCCATTAATGTGGAACTCTCCACTTTCATCAGCAACAATGGGCTTCTAGACTAAACCCAATTTGGCTTTAGATGCCAGCACAGTACAGAACTGGCTCTGATCACTGCTGCGGACGAAATCAGACAAGCACTAGATACAGGTAGCAATACTGCCTTTATTATATTAGACCTCTGAGCAGCATTCAACACAGTAAACCATGACCTGCTAATTGACCGTTTTTCTATGCTAGGAATCAGGGGCAAGGCGCTTCAGCTCCTGAAATCCTTCCTCTCAGATCGAGAGCAGTTTGTTGCCTTGGATGAATTCAAGTCCCCCTCATTCTCTGTGTCAGATGGGGTCCCACAGGGCTCTTCGTTGAGCCCTACCTATTTCAACCTATTTTTGACCCCCCTGGGCCACCTGATAAAATCATTCATGTTTCACTCTGGTGTCCTACGCTTACGACACCCAGATAGTGGTATCAGTGGCTACTAATCCCGACGATACCGCCTCCAGATTCCATGACTGTATGCTTCAGATCGGGAATTGAATGGACCGTAACTATCTGAAAGTAAACTCGGGTAAAACCTAAGTGCTATTGTTCGGCAGGGACACGTCGTTTTGGTCTCCCAGATGGTGGGTACAAGATTTTGGGGCGCTCCCTTTTCCTGTCTCCAAAACCAAGAACAATTAGGAAAGTTCTTCCCTTCATCCCATGCGAATATCGGAAAAATGTAATCTCCACTCTTACCATCTCCAATCGATTACTGTAATGCTCTTTTCACCAACATCCAAAGAAGATGTTTACATAAACTGCACATCCTACAGAATGATGCTGCACAGTTACTCCTGGGAATTACCAAATTCCAATCTGTTTCCCATGGCCAGCAGTGCCTAGACACCCCAGGGTAATAGAGCGCTTTATACATTAATTTTCATTTCATTTACTCCATCATCCCTATTTCTCAACCTCCATCCTTGCTTTTCATACTTATTTCTCATCCATCATCCCTACCTCTCATCCATCATCCCTACCTCTCATCTCTACTTCTCATCCATCATCTCTACTTCTCATCCATCATCCCTACTTCTCATCCATCATCCCTACTTCTCATCCCTGACCTCTCTCTCAGCTCTGATTGGCTATTGCCAATCAATCAGTGTTAAGGGTTTTTTAGCAACATTGAAAGTGTGTTGGTATGACTGAGGAATGAGGAATAAGAAGTAGGGATGATGGATGAGGAGTAGGGATAAGGAGTATGGATGATGAATTAGAAGTAAGGATGATGGATGAGAAGTAGGGATAAGAATTAGGTATGATGGATGAGAAGTAAGGATGAGGGGTAGGTGTGATATATGAGAAGTAGGGATGAGAAGTAAGGTTAATGGGTGAGAAGCAGTGAATATGGATGAGAGTAGGGTGAGAAGTAGGGATGATGGAAGAGAAGTAGGGATGTTGGATGAGAGGTAGGGATGATGAATGAAAAGTAAGGATGATGGATGAGAAGTAGGGGTGAGAAGCAGGGATGAGAAGTAGGGATGATGATTGAGAAGTAGGGATAAGTAGGAATGATGAATTAGAAGTAGGATGATCAAAGAGAAGTAGGGATGATGGGTGAGAAGTAGGGATGATGGGTGAGAAGTAGGGCTGATGGATCAGAAATAGGGATGAGAAGTAGGGATGAGGAGTGAGGAATGTGGATGTTCAACTCTAGAGACACACAGTTCTGAGCAACATCCGCTCTTTAGCACAAGCTGTGAAGGTTAGTGCTGTTCCTGGGACTGGTGCTCAACCAAGTACTCAGTGCCACAAGGCCTAAAAATTTGAGGTGCTCTGAGCTGTGCCCAGGCCGCCAGTTTTAGACTCTAAGTCTGGAGGAGCACTCACTCAGCAGCAGCAGCCGATGGATCCAGACTGCAGCTGTTACTGCTAACCAGCAGTGCAATGGCCGCCGCCCACAGGTAGATTTGTCAATACATAAATCAGGTAATCCATGTGAGCAATGTAGTCCTGCTTACAGTTTTTCTTCATCTTTTATTCCATATGTTTATATTTTTTACCAGATGTGTTTCTGCAGTTTATTTCCATGCAAAATGTTATTCTTGTATAGTGCATAACAGTGAACTAAACTGCCCCTACGTAACTAGGTAAATTCAGACTATGGGTGAGAGTGTATGATTTAGCATGACTGAGAGCTTTGGAGTTGAGGATGAAGGCAGCGAGAGCTTCTCATAGTGCCTCTTGATGACTCATAAACTGTTCAGGCTGCATGCTCATCTAATCATTGACCTCTCTACAGACCACAAAGAATGATGGTAAACCCTTACCATAAGGTAATCCATGCCATTGATGCAATCTCTATCTTGCATTCCCTAACAGTATGCTCTTCCGGATGCTGTTTCTGTAGTTTGTTTTTCAAGCAACATGTGCCGATTGTATAATTCATATTGTCAACTGAGTCTCCTTTAGGTGTCTGGATAAGTTCAGGTTATGAGTAAGTGTGCATTATGGAGCACAACTGAGAGCTATGGAGTTGAAGTCAGTGAAATGTTCTCACAGTGCATTTGGTAGGTCATAAAGTTGCTTCGACTAAATGCTCATCCAATCCTTGGCCTCTCTGCAGAGCACACAGAGAGATTGCCACAAATGTGCCAATTGCAATTATCACTTTATGTGAAGGAGGTACATAGAAATACTGTTATATTTGCAGGTGAGGAGAGAGATTGGGAGAGTGTGAGTGAGAGAGCATGTCAAAGGGTGCAACACAAGGAAGTAACGCAGAAAGACAAAGTCAAATGCCTGTGGTAAATAGGAAGGAGATGGCGTGTCAGATATGAAGACTTGATTTCAGAAGAATGTCAAGAGAAAAAGGGGTTAAGTGGCTAACAGAGTGGGAAACTACAGAAGAATGTGGGATGAAGGAGTGACTGAGACACTGCGAAGAGCACCACCCTTTCCACAAACCTAGCAGTGTTGAATTCATAGTGTAACATACTCAGAATTGAAACAATTTCAGTTCTAATTAATCACAAGAAAATTGTTGCTATTACTAATTGAACTCGTACTGCTAATAAGCATCGGCAAAGCCAATAAGTCAGCAATACGTGCTAGTTTTAGACATATGTTAATTGCTGCGTGACATGTCTGGATACAGTGAAAGAAAATTCACAGATTCACTCAGATACTTGCTAATTAATTGATTCACACGCTAGAAAGTCTCACTCGAGTGTCACACATTTGCCAGGAGAATGTCAACTGAAACCATAGCAATGTCACGCACAAGCAATCTGAAAACTGGTAGCTACGGTGTAAAAAATGTAGTGCTGGAGCAATTACACCGATCTCTTTGTAACTATTTGTTTCTTCCTGCATTTCAGCTTAGCTTGTATGAAACGATTCCTCTCCCAACATGGCCGCTAAGAGTTCCATTCCCTGTACACGCGTCACTTATGTGCGCTGCTTGAACTCTGCGACACTCGCATGCTGCAGCGGTCCTGAGAGGTCACGTTCTCTTTTCATCTGACACCCATGGCTGGGATGTTGCGAACGCTGGTGGTTCTTCGGGGGGCCCGATGGCTTCGACCCGCTGGTCCCAGGCTTCTATCGGGAACTAGAGGAGCAACGGCAGGTGAGGAAGAGGAGCTTCTGGAGTGGACCCTCAGCCGGTGTGAAAGGGAGAACAGCTGAGCGAGCCACCGATGTTTATCTTGGCAGGCTTAAGTGGTTTCTTTAAGACAGGGGACTAGCGCTGTTCCAATTTGTAGGTGTTGAAGAGTAACCGCTCACGGAGATCTATAGTTTTGCAGAGTAAAGGGGCTGATTATAACAGGTTAGTAGAGGGTAGATTTATTTAGAACTGCAGTGCCTAGCCAGGACAAACCTAGAAACCTGTTAACATGTGGATGAGAGTGAAGTCACGTATTTAAGAGGGGGATCACGCCAAAGTGAATGAAGAATAAATCATTTATAGAGCTCATACAGGCGAAGATAATTCTATTGACGTCGGTGTAGCTTGTTTGAAGACGTCAATAGGGTTACCCTGGAAAAGATCGTGAATTCCCCCCCATGAGTAGTATGTGGAAAGTGACAACTAGGAAAAAAGCAGTGTTGTAGTTGGAAAGAGTGGCAGCACAATGATAGGATGCCCCTTATCATGAATGAGAGTAGAGTGGTTGTTCAAGAACAGACCTTTAGTTCCAGTGGAAACGGGACATACCAGAGAGAGACAGTGACTGTGTTGCCCAAGGGAGAAAGTAAGAGCAATTCTCTAGTCTAGGGTGTTAATGTTCAGGCCACAAAATTGAAGAAAGAGTGGTAGGACAGCAACTTCCCTGCGTTCCCTCCTAGGCATGTTTGGACGTATCCTCCTTACGCGATATACACCTGCTGGTTGGAGTGCAAAAGATTTTCTCTAAAGAACTACGCTGCCTAAAGTATTGTAAGTCTCAAATAAAGGGGTTTCATGATTATCATCATTAAGGCAGATATTATCATAGAAAGTCAACAGAGGAGCATGTAGACTAAATGGAATAGGCGGTGAGCGCTGATATCCACAGAAATGACTGATATAATCGGTTACATTTTTTTCATCAAAATAGTTTAGGAAGAACGAGCAAAACGCACTGTTCAGTTATTTTGTGTTGCACATAGCTCTGATGCAAAAGACATTGGGAGAGAAAGCAACGTTAAGTTTGTTTCTGTTGACCAAATCGGTTTTGTGAAGTTCCACTGGTTCTCTTTCCGTTTTGAATCAAGCATGGAGTTGTCACAATGATGGATGGAAATCTATAGCTAAGGCTTTGCTCACAGGAGCATACAATAAATCTTTGGCATTGAATTGGGTGTACAATCGGTCGTTTGTATTGTATTGCAACATCTATATAGCGCTTACTACCTCTACGTGGGGGAGCTGGAGCGCTTATCTACATGGGTAGCACGGTACACAGTGTAGATTGCGTGGTTGGAAGTGTGTTGTCTTTGCTTTGATCCTTTGTGGCAAGTGTTTCCATTTCATGCACTATGACCACCAAGAAGCAGTTATATAGGAAACCAATGTGGGATCACACTGCTTCACCTCCCAGCAGGTTCGCCCCTGAGCATTGTGGTCAATGCAGTTCACCAAGCGTGTGTGCTTGCAGAATTGTCTCGAGTAATTACAAAGTTGTACTGGCCATCTCTATACACGTGTTTCTGGATCATTATCCGTCGTCAGTAGAGATTAGGCATCAAATATTTGGGGTTGCTGAGCAGGCTGCCAAAGTATTCTCAGGTCACAGTACCTCTCAAGGCGCGCAGGTGCCTCTCCACGAGCTCGTCAGCTCAGCCGGCTCAGCCTTTTAAACAGGAAACCAATGTGGGATCACACTGCTTCACCTCCCAGCAGGTTCGCCCCTGAGCATTGTGGTCAATGCAGTTCACCAAGCGTGTGTGCTTGCAGAATTGTCTCGAGTAATTTCCAAAGTTGTACTGGCCATCTCTATACACGTGTTTCTGGATCATTATCCGTCATCAGTAGAGATTAGGCATCAAATGCTCAGGGGCGAACCTGCTGGGAGGTGAAGCAGTGTGATCCCACATTGGTTTCCTGTTTAAAAGGCTCCCTCGAGCCGGCTGAGCTGACGAGCTCGTGGAGAGGCACCTGCGCGCCTTGAGAGGTACTGTGACCTGAGAATACTTTGGCAGCCTGCTCAGCAACCCCAAATATTTGATGCCTAATCTCTACTGATGACGGATAATGATCCAGAAACACGTGTATAGAGATGGCCAGTACAACTTTGAAATTACTCGAGACAATTCTGCAAGCACACACGCTTGGTGAACTGCATTGACCACAATGCTCAGGGGCGAACCTGCTGACTGGTGAAGCAGTGTGATCCCACATTGGTTTACAAGAAGCAGTTATATGTTATGGCAAGCAGCGCTCGTGATGGATTCAGAAGTGTGAAAGAGAGGCGCTCTGTTTATGGTTTTCAGTAAGCTGGCAACTTTGAGCTCTGCTGGTCTCTTTATGGTATTTCTAATGTTCATAATCCACTTAGCTGATAACTGCACTGAACTATTCGTTCTGAGATATTTTATTAAAAATGTATGGTCCTGATTAGTCATAGGAAAAAGGGAGAAATGGAGGCGAGATCTGGTGTGATGGACTTTATTAATATCACCCCATATCTGGTTGTCATTGCGAGCTATCAAGAAGCGGTCGTACTATGTTGCTTGTTGGGACCTGCAGTGGTGGATTGAATAAAATCCTCCATTGACCAGCGGCATATGACATATTTTTCCTGTTATTCCATGCCTGCTCAGTTGGTGATGGATGGGTGGTTTATTTGCACTGGACTAGTACAGAACTGGTTGACAAACATGATGACGCGTCGCAGTTTTGTCTTATGTGAGTAATAGTGTCAAGCAGTAAAAGGAACTTGTGTAGTAGCTTGACCGCTGAGTGTTTATGTTATTAGTGTGGGTTATGTTTTGTAGTGTAATAGCATTTATGTTGCTTATTACACCTGACGAGGTGTTGTAGCGCTTTATGCCGGTCAGCATGTTGCTCCAGAACCCATGGTTAGTATATGTATTTTTTTAGGATACTGAGATTAGCCTTGCATTGTTAATAAAATAATTCAATGCATTTACTCCAGATTCTAGGTGGTGGATTTAATTAATAGGAGTTAGGAGTGGTATTTAGTGGGCGAGAGGGTCTGTGAATTCATGAATTGGTTGGTGGTATTACTAGAAGAGATACAGGAGATTAGGTATTGTTAGGTTGCTGGGGTGTGACATTTAAAAGAGTGGGGATCTTTGAATAAGGTGTTGGCAATTTGAAGAGATACAATAATTGAGATTAAGGCAAACATACATTTAACTTAGAGTAGGTTGTGCTTAGAGAGAGGAGGCATGCGTAAGATGGAAAGGAAGGAGAGTCAACAGTCAGAATTTTTAAGTCAGTTTTCATGCAGGGGTTTTTAGAAAAATTGTGGAAACTTTTTGATTTTGCATGCAAAACTGTAGAAAGAAACAACATTAGTTGAATATGTTGCAATATCACTGTAGTACATGAGAACACCAGCACGCACACACCACCATAACCCAGGGTTCAATAGAATTAAAATGAATGAGTTAATTTTCCCATAAAATCTGATGGAAGGAAACCGTAAAACAAGAACGTTGTATTGTAAACATTTGTGCTAGAGATGCTCCTACCCTTTTCTTGTGATGATCCTGGCAGGATGAAGGAGAACTGAGCCTGTTTTTGTGAATTTGTGGACTTATTCTCCTTGCTAGATATATTGGCTGGTTTGCAAAAGATCTCTCTAAAGAACCACACTGTCAAAAGGATTCTTGTCACGAATAAAGGAGTTTCAAACAAAGCTCCCTATGAATGAAGATTATTATCACTAAGGCATAAATTATCGTTTCGCGTCTACACAGGGCCTTGGGGACTAAATAGGATAGACTTTGAGTGCAGTTATTTCTACAAAAATGACAGTATTGTCGGTTATTTTTTTAATCAAAATAGTTTAGGAATAATGACCAATCAAATGGAATCCTTCCTGTAAATGAGACACCAGAAAAACCATACTGTTCAGTTATTCAGTATTGCACATAGCTCTAACGCAACAGGCATTGGAAGCAACATTCAGTTTGTGTCTGTTCACAACAGTGGTTTTGTAAAGTCCCACAGGTTCTTTGTCCATTTTGAATCAAGTATGAAGTTGTCACTGTGGTGGACGGAAATGTATAGCTAAGACTTTGCTCACAGGAGCATGGTGATTTCAGGGAGATTAGCGAGGGATGAAGTTACAGTTGAAAGTGGGATTTATATGGTACCAAGATTGTTGATGTTCCCAGGTAGCAAGACGTTAGTGCTGCATCACGGGAATGTGCTTTGCTGCACCAGTACGAAACCTTAGTAAGGGGCACTGCAGTAACTTTGGTGCTTCATGTTGAAGGCAAGGTAGTAGGAGTTGAGAGTGGGATAGTCTGTTGAGTGGTTGTTTTATATCATGGACAAACCTTGAAGTTCAGCAAGAGGCAAGTGTTGCTGAATTTGGAAAATGACTAAGTTACCATTTGGTCCACCAGCATGTTCTTTGCAAGCAAAGGTGTGGCGACCTATTCACCATGTTATAATATTGTATTAATCAAATAGGTATTTTATGCTATGGGCATTTAATATAATTATTCTAGACAAATGTAACACCTTTTAGCAAATGATGCCTTTGAGAGTTTAAGGTTGAAAAAGTAACAAATTATTGGCTGTTTAAAAAACATCTTAGTTGAGTAACCTTAGTGTTGTGACCTACACATTTGGTATACCTCTGAAATTATTTCTGTTAATTTTATTTGTGTATTTAACAGTTTTATATAGCGTACTCTGATAGTATTAGAGTGCTTTCCCCAGAACCGTTGGAATTTGAAATTAAATTACATTACATTGCATTGTATAGAAGTAAACATTGAATGAAACCTGCTATAATTAGACAGGAACAATATTTAGACAACAATAAATCATCATCCTGGGACTGGGTGTACAATCTGTCGTGTGCAGTAAAATACGGAAGCAGGGGGATACGTATTAGACCAGGTAGTGATGGATGGAAAAGGTACGTTTTTAAATTTTAAAATCCAGAGCATGGGAAACCTGGATACAGTTCTAATATCCAGGGTAGCAAATTCTAAGCGGAGATGACGACACCTGAAAAGCAGTCTTACTGTATAATGGGCCTGATACTTAAAAAGAGCTGGTGAATAAGGCAAGCGGTTGAAATGGTAGTTTTTTAACCAGTAGCCATTACTGGATGTTTAGAGGTGCTATTTTTTTTTTTTTTTTAGGAGTGACTTCTGTTTAGACTGCTAATATTGGTCATTTCCATATCTTCATTCTGGTAGCCTTTAGCTGCTGGTAATGTTGCGTGCCATACCTTGTTTCACCTCTTGATAATTTCTGCAATTCTTATGAGATGGAGCAGAAAAAATATATTTTCTAGTAACCCGTTTGCTTGACATTTCTTTTGTTCTGCAGCATAACCATTGAGGTCTAAATCAACATGTAGACTTAAGAAATATGTAGATCAAGTAAACTGAATACCTTAGTCTCGCCAGCTACTGAGGAGCCACTATAAATGTTACCAAAATGATTTATCTTCCTTGGTAGAACGTGCAGAGCATAAGGCTTCTAAGCCCAGATTTCTAAAGAAATGTGGGAGGGACATTCATAAAGTTAAGACGGTGCAAATGCAGTTGAGTAGTAAATCTTGACATGTCCAGATAGTTATTTCAACTTGAAATCTCAAAATCAAATAATGGACAAGGAGTGTGTGCTTACTAGGATCAGACTGGATGGAGGAAAGGTTAGGGCAGAGAGCTGTCCAGTTAGCAAAACCATGGCTGTGGGGAGATTTTCAGGAATCTTCGCTAGTATATAAAGACTCTCAACATCCTTTAAGTCGTTGCTTTCCTGATCAAACTCAGACATTCTGTATAGAACTGTCTAAGAGACTGCCAAAGAATCCACCATGGGCATTAAAGTAAAAACAAAGGTCGCTTTACTTGAGTACAAAAAGGGCTTTCAAAGGTCCTCTCTGCATGCATAGCCTCTGGATATATTGGACAATTATTCCTAGTGCCTGATAGCTTAGTCTTTTTTAGGTCGAGCTTGGGCAGCGCATGCTCTGCGAGGCATGCTGTAATCTAGATTGTGGCTGGAAGCACCTCCCATCTTTTACATTCGTTCCTGCCCTTCATAAATGCCTGCTTTTGTTTGTTCAACATGCTTTAATTAGTCCCACCTTTTGGTGTTTCAGAGCATCCCAGCAGACTGACCCTGTTACATGTGGCCTTACAACTTTTTTTCAATTTCCATTCCTTTGTCCACTATTTTTTTTCTGCGTCTGCCTCGGGCTTGTGCATGAGCACGGTGCCCCCTTCAGGGACGCCGCGCTTCCATTTTCAAAGGAGTACATTTTTATTATGATCAGAGCGACGGCTGCCACGATCTTGTCAGTAGCCGCAGTGTAGACATTGTCGTCTTTTATTACTTACGGCTTGTTTTTTAAAGTCAGGAGATTAGGTGATACTGGCCAGAATCACATGATGGTGAAGTGATCTAAGACTTGAGCCCTTTGTTCCTTAGTCGGCTGCTCTGACCATAGCGCCACATTCTTCTTCCCCCTCCCTACTACTCCTCCACTCAACTTAAACATAAAAAGCAGAGGGCACCACGAACAGATGCGCACACAGTTTGGGAACACTTGCGTTAAAGTTTCTGTTTCATATAAACATTAAAGCATTGCGCCTTGGATACTGCATTCAACAAAAAAGAATGCCAGAACAACATCCTTTAGTAAGCTGCATTAAGTGCAGTACCTTATGTGTCTAATAGAGGTCCCTTTAGAACTCTTGAGGGACACCTAGTAACAGCCTGTGGTACTGCACCCTTTACTTGCTTCATGGATTTTCTTTTCTTTTATTGCTTATGCTACTGTTCCATCTTTCCTCTTTCTTTTAAAGCTCTACGCATACCACTGTTTCTACTCCATTCTCTTTCCTTCCTATCTCTTTAGATAGGTCAAATGATCACTCCACTGCAAACAAAAAACATAACTAAGAAACATTGTCATTTACAGCGCCAATGGCTCTAACGTTCACTAATGCAAGACCGATTGCATTGCAAATGCTTGTTTGTATTGCCCATTTGAAGGAGGTTCAAGTCCCTGAGGGATCTAAGAAGTGTAACGTTTAAGTCGTAAAAAGAATGTGGAAAAGAGAAGCGATCTTGAGACTGTTAATTGCTAAGGAATGTTTTAAACGCATCCTTGGAGACAAGACATTCCAATACCAGCCAAGGTGCCTGCAAAAGGTATTGCAGTTTGTCATATTGAGAGCTGCATGCAGGGTGAGAGACCACCATGGAGAACACACTTTTATGGAGAGTGACTGAGCTCTTCTGTGAACATCTTTTCCAATTGCATGACAAAAACACTCACAAACATTATTGAGCTTTTGGAAAGCAGCTGATGGAAATTTGCATTTTTATAAGTGGTACAGACTAGAGAATAGTGGTCAGTTTCTTAAGCAATGTAAACATAATAGAAACAAAACCCTAAAGCATTTATTTGCTCAACTACATTTTCAAACACACCACCACTTGTCATGTCATCGTAGGAACCAGTATTACACAATCTCCAGCCTCTTTTTAGGTCTCGCCTGAGCCAGCGCTTAGCGCTGCTCTCGGCGAGAGTTTTAGTAAGCGGGTTTTGGAAGTGCAAACAGCAGTGGCTTTTGCTGGCGACCAGCTTGCGTTCACGCGAGCGTGCACGCGCGCAGCCGCCATCTGTATTTCCTCCGTCACGGGTCATTAAGTGCATCGCGATCACTTTTGCGGCCGCGCGGCCGTGCCAATGCTTGTTTCTATTTCTTTACTTTTGCTATAATCGCGGCACCCGCGATTTACTTTTAATGTTAAAGCGCTTTACTTTTAATGTTAAAAGTAAAGCGCGGGTGCCGCGATTATAGCAAAGTAACAAGCAAATGGTGTAGCCAATAGGTCTCGCTTTTGGGACCTTATAAGTATTTAGTTATGCAACTGTTGCATGGCTAAACACTTATATGGTCCCAAAGGCGAGACCTATTGACTATGCCAATGCTTGTTTAAGTTTGCTCTGCATAACTAAACTGCACTGTCTTGTAGAATGTAAGGCCTTTTCTGTTGACCTCTAATAACGTCACTATTAAGCTTCTCCTCTACAAATCAACATTTCTTTAGGATAAGAAATGAGAATTTGGGTGACAAAATCAATTTCTGGAAAGAAAAACAGATTGGAATTATTCTTTGTCTTTGTTGTTTTTCGATTTGTGGCTCTCTGTCAAGGGCATCTTATAAAATCTACTTTTTACATGTAGTCTCCTTCCTTCATCTGAACTCGCCATGAGTGGCACCATTCTAAAAGGCAACAACATGCGCCCATTTAGGCAGTTCACAGAGCCAGCTTAGCTTTTTGGGGTAAGCTGGTGATTTCCAGGGCATAGCGATTGAACGTTTAAACAATACAAATTCCAAGTCAAAAAACCTATGTAGGTATTTATCCCCTTTGGCCCTTGTGAGTATTCCCAGTAAACATTGATTAGAAGTTGATGATCATCTCTTTGACCACAAGAAGAAAGACTTATTATGAAAATTACTCATGCGGGTTGCTTCAATATCTTGTTGCTAATGGAAGCCTATATCAACTGCTCTTTAAGAGTACATTTCTTTTATTTTTCTATTTTCTTTTTCCTTGATATAGGAGGATTAAAACACTATCCTCAAGCACTGGGACTTCAGTTTTGTGGCATCAGAAATGGTGGCCTTGCTGCTCTAGGAATACAGTCACGACAATCTTACAGCACTCAGACTGCTGAGAGCAAAGAGGAGGAGCCCCTGCACACACTTATCAGTGACTCTGAATCTGTGCAAGGTAAGATACCATGGCAGTAAGACAAAGCTATTTTGTAAAAGTTGTCGCCTCATCCTATATGCATAAACAAAACACTTTCGCTCTTTGAATAGAACACTGGTATAGACCAGTTTATTCATGCCAGGGTTCCCAAACAACTCGAGTGCAGTGCAGGTACTAAATAAATGCTAAGAGATGGGTAGAATTATGTTTTATTTTGTGGAGAGTCAATTTGCAAAGCAGGCATGGAGCTATGAATTAAGTCATATGGTCATGTTGGTCGGCTGAGACAAACTTCATTCTCACAGAGAGGAAAATTTATGCAGAAGAGGAATAACCTTGGATTCTTTTTGCTAGGTTCTTGTTCCAAGCATGAGTTCCAAGCAGAGACACGGAAACTTCTGGACATAGTGGCACGTTCATTATACTCTGAGAAAGAGGTACGTCATCGTTGTCTTGTGCATGACACATCATTTGCTGCTCTAGAGCTGCTGCCATTAATGAAAGGTGTACTCCTTTTCCTGTATCCCACTCCTGCTATAGTAGCATTCAAGCATATGCAAAGATGAGCTCTATAATTAATGTAAAATTTAAGTTGGGGGTGGCGGCGGAATTAGGCAGCCACATGCGAGTAGAGGGGGAACGATTGACATGCTTAATATTGTAGGCTTTTCCTTAGACTTTCAGTGCTTTTACCAACTGTTGTCAGAAGTAATTATGGAAAATACCTTGTTCTATAAGGGTAGTGTGTTGCATGAATAGTGTAGAGAATAGAATGGGAGAAGCTATTGTGTTCATGTAAGATGACAAGTGAATTCCCACAAGGCCGAAACAATCTGATTTGCATAGTGATACTTGTTTCTGTAAGGAATCCTCAGTAGCTTGGATTAGTAGTAAGGCTTCCTTCCAAAAGAGGAAGAATGGCATGTGTTCAACAACTTGTCAACAATACAGTTTTTATTTATATCTTTATTAGTTTTCGCATAACATACATTAAACAGTCAATCATCACTGTTATAAAACGTTATTATTAAAACTTGTTTTTAGTGCATTTTTCTAACACACACAAATCTCGTAATCATTTTGCGTGAACCACTCCTGCCACATCCACAAAGCATTAATGAAACATTCTTTTTTGTTCTTCCTGCATTTTTGGTGTCCCCGTCCTGATCTACTACCTCTCAGCAGTCCTTTTCGGTAATCCTTAAGAACCCAATACAAGTGTCTCGTTTCAAGGTGATCTGGCTCCGGGTGGGCCCATGATTATAGTGATCAAGTCCAACACCCCCACACTTTTTCATCCCTGCAGGTGAGTTTGATATGTTGCCCATGGGCTATGACCCATTCTAATCAATTAGCCTGCCAAGTTTTAAAGTATGAGGCCTTAGGTGTCATCCATTGTACTGCTGTCCGCCTTCTTGCTAGCACAATACCCAGGGCCAGCACTCGGGACTGCATTTTGACACGTTTCAGCTGAGGTTGCACCCCCAACAGCCATAGCTTGACAGAGCCCTTTATCTCCCACCCCACCACATTCGTCAGCACTACCATCACCGTCTCATAATATTCCTTTAGTCTTGGGCATACCCATGTCATATGTATAAAGTGATCTGTGCCCCTGCCACATCTGACACACCCAGCCGGATTAGTGGGGTACATTTTTGACAGTTTGCGGGACATCATGTACGTTTTGTGCAAATAGTAAAATTGAATCATTTTAAGGCAAATGTTTGAGGACTCCTGCTTTACTTGACCACATACTCTTTTCCACTCTGATAAGGTCAGTTCCTCTGGGCAGTCTTCGCTCCTCTGATCCCTAGCCGGTCAGTCATGCCCCCTATGCCAGTCACCAGTGCTATATACACATGCGTTATTAAATGCCTGCATCCAGGAGTTGTTTCATAACTAGGTGTTCTTGTGGCTTATGCAGGAACAACGTCCAGATTTCCTGGGCCGTGTGCGCCACCCTTTCATATTGCAGGAACTGCCCTGGCCCTAATCCAAACAAGGCCTGCGAAATGAAATAATTTTGTTGTTGAGACGTCACCCACTATGTAACACCCGCCTTCTCACCATCTAGTGCAGCATATGTCCTTTCGCAGAGCTGCAAACGGGTGCAGTGTCCACAGAGGGGTGTCATTTCAAAAGGGCGTTTCTGAGTATTATGCTGACTACCCTGTGCCAGACATTTGCCGTTAAGCGGACGAGATACAGTGTGTCTTTGGAGATACCCTTTCCTATCATAAAAGCTCCTGGCAGGTTGTATGGACACTGAGATCGTGCTAATAGTGCCGTTTCCCACTTTGGATCATCATCAAACCAGTGGACCGCATGCTGAAACTGAGTGGCTGCATAATACAAAAGCAGGTCGACAGTCCTAGCCCCCCTCCAAACACTAGAGTTTCAGAATGTTCAGTTTTATCCGGTTGCACTTTCCAGCCCACACCAGGTTACACAGTAGCTGATTTAGCTGCGCAAAGGTGGTTTTCTGGATGGGAATCATCACATTTTGCACCACATACAGGCAGCGTGAAAGGAACACCATTCTGTCCAGAGCCACCCTCCCATCATAGAGAGCCATAGCGTCGTCCACCACTTGACCGAGTGGCATAGTCTTTCCAGTAGCTTTCCCACGTTAGGGTCATAGTGCGCCACAGCGCCTTTCCTATCCCAAATCCCTAGGTAATGGAATTTGTCCGTCTCTCAGTGTAAGCTTAGATTTAGCTCTGTTAACGCACAGGCCTGACATCTGTGCAAAGGTTTCTTGTTTGTCCAGCATCAGGAGGGTCAACCGTCTTGGGGGGGCCCCCCCCAAGAGTACACTATCATATCATATGCATAGATTGACACAGCATGAGTCGTGTCCGTTATGCGCATACCCCAGGGCCCCAACCTGGATCTCAGCTTGCAGGCCAACGATTCCACTGCAAGCGCAAAAAGCACTTGGGACAGAGGGCATCCTTGTCTAGTATTAAAACACAAATAGGGCTGTCCCTAGTTGGGCTTCCTACAGGTTCCTACAGAATCTCTAGAGATGCAAATCCACTAGGGGCATCTCACAAAAAGTGAAGGACTGGCCTCACCACCACCTGGTGTCATGCTTCATCATAGGCCGTCCTCGCCCTCTAAAAACTTCGTTTGATAGAGGGCGGGCATACACCTGAAGACAGGGATGCACTTCTAAAACTAAGTGGTGGCCCGTGAGTAAGTGAAAGTGTAATTTAAAAACCATTAAACTTGTCCCCAAGTGGTTTAATTGAGGGCAAATCTATGGTATTAAAAGAAGTGAGCGGTAATCTGGGCATTCATTATCCTTTACCGTAAAAAGTGGTCAACATGTTTCTGCTCTGCGTCCCAAATGGGTACATAGCATTCGTCAGGACCAGGATGAGTAATGGGCTCTACCTTTCTACACAATGTGTATGAAAGGGTTACCACTCTAAGAAACGGGGGTGGAGATAACTACTCCCCATGTAGTGCAATATTTAAAAAGTGAGACTATCCAAGGACACTATCCTATTAACTCCATGGGAGGTCGAGGGTGGAAGGGCCTACTGTGGCTTTTTTGTGATTTTCAGCGCTTCCAGCAGTCTCATTTAGATGAGAGTTAATAGGATAGTGTCCTTGGATAGTCTCACTTTTTAAATATTGCACTACATGGGAGTAGTTATCTCCACCCCGTTTCTTAGAGTGGTAACCCTTTCATACACATTGTGTAGAAAGGTAGAGCCCATTACTCATCCTGGTCCTGACGAATGCTATGTACCCATTTGGGACGCAGAGCAGAAACATGTTGACCACTTTTTACGGTAAAGGGATAATGAATTCCCAGATTACCGCTCACTTCTTTTAATACCATAGATTTGCCCCTCAATTAAACCACTTGGGGACAAGTTTAATGGTTTTTAAATTACACTTTCACTTACTCACGGGCCACCACTTAGTTTTAGAAGTGCATCCCTGTCTTCAGGTGTATGCCCGCCCTCTATCAAACGAAGTTTTTAGAGGGCGAGGACGGCCTATGATGAAGCATGACACCAGGTGGTGTGTGAGGCCAGTCCTTCACTTTTTGTGAGATGCCCCTAGTGGATTTGCATCTCTAGAGATTCTGTAGGAAGCCCAACTAGGGACAGCCCTATTTGTGTTTTAATGCTATATAGGAGGCTGGCTCGTCCCTAGGCCCTGTGCCTCTAGTTCCCTTCCCTAGTTTAACACTAGGGCTAGTGTGTGTGACCATCCTTGTCTAGTGCCTCGGCCCAATTTCCAGGGATCTGACACAATGCCTCTCATGCGCACCCAAGACACCAGGTCGGTGTATAAGAATGCACCCACTAAATGAACCCAGGATCAAAGCCCATGACACGGAGCGCCTCCCACATATATTGCCAGCCAACTGTATGAAACGCACATTCCAGATCCAACACCGCATGTGCATAATCTTCCTCTGCACACTCCAGCACATGAAGAATGTGGTTCCGTTGTCTGATGTTGTACATCGTGCTCCTGCGTGGGACAAACCCCATCTGGTTGGGTGCCTCAAATCGGACACAACAGTCAACAGTCTGGTGGCCAATACCTTACAGAGTATTTTGACGTCTGTGCTCAACATCGAGAGCAGCCATTAGGAGGTCAGGTCTAGTGAGGTCCCTTTCCTCCTTTGGGGATGAGGACCCTTACTGCCTCTCCAAGAGACAGCGGGAGTACTCCCCTTTTGTTCACCTCTAGAAAGAAGTCTAAAAGCTTCTCCAGCACCAAGGCAGGTAGTGCTTGTTATAGCTCAGCCAGAAACCCATCTGCTCTGGGTGCTCTGCCCCTGGTCATGTCTGCTAGGGCCTTCTTAAGCTCTGTTATTTCGATCGGTTGTTCTAGAAACTGTCGCAAATATGCAGAACAGGCCAAATTAATCTGATCTCTTGCTACAATATTGTGGCCTCCCCTCCTAGGTAAGGCTAATATGTGTGTCTGTCGCTTTTCCCTGTTCAGTAGCCACGCTAACAGTCTCCCAGCTTTATTCCATTCCTGACAGACGCCTGTAATGTGTGCGTGTTAGTTTCTCTAACCTACTCCAGGCCTTTCCTGTCTGCTATGCACCTCCATGTGTGCTCGGGGGCCGTCGGTCTACAGTTCTGCTCAAGTGTCCAGTTAAGTTAATTGCTACTCTAGGTCTGTCTGCTGTAGTTATCCTCGCATCCTGTGTACTTGCGCTATACACTCACCTTGCAGTGCGACCTTGTAGGCTTCCTACTCTGCAGCTCTGCAAGTTACATAGTCCTGATTATTCTGAAAGAAGGTTCCTGTGTTCTCTCAGATGTGGCACAGGAAAGCGGCATCCCTGTAGTGTCTCTGCTTGTAGGTCCCATAAATTTAACTTGGGCCTAAGCCACTTCGGCATCAATGTCAGGAGCAGCTGGTAGTAGTCAGAGAGATAACGATTAAGGTGCACCGAGGTATTGCAGATTTCATCATCTTCCCCGCGCCCAAGCACATAATCAAGTCTGCTGTGGCCTCTGTGCACTTGTGAGTAAAATTAATATGCCCTCTCCCCTGGGCCTTGATTTTGCCAAATATCTATTAAGTATAGGTCAGTCATGACACCCTGCTATGTTGTTTCCATATGGGGTGAAGCCCCATCTGTGGATGATTTTTGTTTAAACGCCAGTTCAAGACACAGTTAAAGTTCTCTGCCCTCATAATTCTCTGATTCATGCAGGGAGCAATTATTCTCATAATAATCGGGAAAGAGAGGTGATCATCTCTATTCGGGGAGTCAATATTCAGAAGGCAGGTCTCCACTCAGTCAAGCACCCCAGTTACAATCACATACCTGCCCTAGGGTTCTGCCTCCACAGTCTGTTCTAGAAACAGTGCCCCAGCTGCTATCCATTTTATCACTCCTCTTGCGTAATTAGAGTACTTGGCAGCATATATATTGCCCCGCTGTCGTTTCCCCATTTGCATGACTTCTCTTCGGAGCAAGTGGGTTTCTTGCAACAATGCTGTTTGTACCTTGTACCTGCGCATAAACTCTGAGGCTGTACATGATGCATAGATTGAAAGGGTCCACCAGAACCTCTTGGAACAGCTTGACCACCTGCAGAGAGTGGGGAAAAAAGCACACCTTGTATAGTTTTATATATTAAGAGGCATCTGATCTTCATCTTGTCCTCACCATGTCTAGCAGTAAACTTATCTAAACTCTTGCAACAAACACTTAAAATTTTCACTCATTCAATAAACAAAGAAATCAGCCAAGATTCAGTTTACTAGCAGACTAACAGATGCTTGAAGCCCTCTTACATTTAAATCCTACACCACTCTTTCCAAACAATGCCTGCAACACCTTCTCAAGCCAATGGAGCAAGTTTAAACCACTATTTCTGCTGTGTAACGCCATCTGTTGCTCCAGTGCAAACAGTACACTTTGCAAATCAGTTGCAGTTTTGTTCCCTCCTGAAAATATTAAATATTGCAAATTACACAGAACTTTCCTATTACTTCATTGAGGGATTCACTTGGAGTCAAGGAGGAAACACCCATGGCTATGAAAGGCACATTCCTCCGTAGATCATCAAGCATTTCTATCCCCGCAGCGAGTATATGACCACTGTCAATGAAGCAATTCTCTTGTTATACATAAGACCTATGGTTATTGTGACAACCAGTGATATGGTGTCTGTGGAATGTGAATTGGAACATGACAGGGTTGCCTGTTGGCACTACTGTTGAACGCTATGAAGAGTGAATGATTAGCGTGCATGAGGAAATCATGTATGATACAGGACGGTATAGAAATAGGAGCTTGAAAATATGGTATCTTTATGTACTAAAGCATTCTGCTGTCTCTGTCAAACTCATTAGAATCGGTGACAAGGCTGGTTGCCATATTAGATGGTTTTGATGCCATTTTAGGGATTGGAGCAAACAGAGACAAATCAGTCCCTTTTCCTCTGGGTGCGCTGGGAAGTAACGTTAATGCTGAAGTTCAAAAGTTCTTATCCCTTGGGCTGTTGTATCTTTTAGAAATTTCAGTATATTGGTGGCCAGAGATGAGGCACACTGGCACATTTGCAAAAAACACAAGGTTACCTACGGTTTGAAAAAAATCATAGTTTCTCAAAAACACTTCGCTGTTACTTGCTGGAAGTGTAGTGCTCAACAAAATGATGGTACTTTCCAGATGCTGTTATCTCTCTGTGTTGCGTGTTTAATGCGCCCCCCAAAACGTTTTAAATTGATCTGGACAGTTTATTGACTTTGTTTGTCTGGGCAAGTTGGAGAAGTAGAGTTACGTTGGAACTCCAGGAGAGGTTTTGAGGAAGTTTGCCAACAGATACCTGACTTGGGAGTCATATTATCATTCAGCCTAGTTACAATACATATAGCTTTATGGGTTCTCAGAAGAAGAATGGGTTAATGTTGCATTAGTGGAGAGAAGTATGACGTGAACAGAAATGCAGATGGCATTCGTTGACGTTAGAAGGATAGAAAGATAGGTTCTGTGTTTAGTTCAGATGGTTGTGTTGCAGTGGAGACGTCTCCTGCGGCTAAAAAGTTAAGGTATTGTAAATTTTGCTGGATCCTATATTTTTGATGCCTAACTTTATTCAAATTTCAGAAGTCATGAATATTTCAATGTGGAAAATAGGAAATGGAGTAACTGTGGGAGACTTTTATATTGAAGGTTTATTGCATTTAAAGAAGCGTGTGTAACATGCGCCCTCCGAGATTCTCAGTTTATGCAGTAAAGTTGACTATGCAAAGATGATTCTTGGGGAGGAAACTTGCAGACTCTTTCTATGCTACCGGACACGATGATGAAGAAGGGCACAATAACTTTGCTATATAATGTACTCCTCCATGAACGAGGGTTTGAGGTTTAAGATACGCCTGGAACAATTGATAGCAAGAATGCCACATGCAGCACATTAGCTGGGCACATGCACTCCACCATGTATAATTTTCTAATTATTTTTTGCATTGCAACCCCCGATGAATTCTAAAATGTGGCATATAATGGTCAGTATCTGAGGAAATCAGCATGAAAATGACCGAATCAGACATTATATTGGTAGAAGATTTGATTGACTGGCAGGCATTTCTGCATGATCTTACACAGCCACCGGATGAATGCTACCTTGAACAGATTGGAAGTTAATGCATGGTTACTAGAGACAGAAAATTGATTGAGGAAATATGGGCAGAGTAAAGTTAATATTCAAATTACGACCCACATGCTCAAATACTAGAAAGTATCTGTGTCTTAGTGGTATAGCAATGTGATGTGTACCCTAAGTGGTATAGCAATGTGATATGTACCCTAAATCTTTTTCATTGCTCATGAGTCGCAGTGAATTGGTTTGCAAAACAATATTACAATAATATTAATGATACCCAGTGACTGAATACTTAACAGTTGACTCTTCTAAGCCACGGTTTGCTTGAACCTCCTTAAAAGACAGGCCCTTCACTTGACTTTCAACTGCTCTTATGGCATCCTCCATACTAGCGGATTTTGCACCAGATTCTTCTACATGGTTATGATATAACCCTGCAACTTGTTTTCGGCTCAGATTTGTCAAAGGGATCCAGTGCAGCCTCTCTCTACCTGTCTTTCTAATTATTTTTCTGTGCCATTGTAGTGAGCCCTGGAAAGTGAGGTAACATGTTCCATGAACTTTAAATAAAAAATGTTCACTAGGCAGTGAGGTGTATCTGGTGAAAATCTGTGTATCTTTACCCCTCTTTTTAAGCTGCCATCATGGCCCTGAGTAAGAGAGCTGTGTTGTTGGCTCCAAGAGAGACAAGCTACCCTTTAATTATGTTCTGGTTTCTGCATTGTATCCATATGCCATTGGCTCATCAGGCTTCCTTTCTCTCTACCTGCGGATCTGCGCAAGCTGTTGAAAGCCCTGCCACAACTCCAGATATTCTGTGGCATCACCACGGGAAGAACCATTCGCCAATGCCTCCAGTCCTAAAAAGGTTTTTGGTGATTTCCAGATTCCAAATTAGGATCCGGTCCTGGAGCTTTTGGATCCTGCAACCACTGAGTTTGTCACTCAGTGCATAGACACTTATGCTGATCAGAGTATCCTGAGGTAGGCATCACCACAGGAAGAACCATTCGCCAATGCCTCCAGTCCTAAAAGGAGTTTGGTGATTTCCAGATTCCAAATTAGGATCCAGGCCTGGAGCTTTTGGATCCTGCAACCACTGAGTTTGTCACTCAGTGCATAGACACTTATGCTGATCAGAGTATCCTGAGGTAGGCATCACCACAGGAAGAACCATTAGCCAATGCCTCCAGTCCTAAAAAGGATTTTGGTGATTCCCAGATTCAAAATTAGGATCCGGTCCTGGGGCTCTTGGATCCTGCAACCACTGAGTTTGTCACTCGGTGCATAGACACTTATGCTGATCAGAGTATCTTGAGGTAGGCAAGAGAGTTGCATTGCTAATTCGCAAAGGTGAGGTCTCTTCCTGTCACGGACAGATGTGGTGCTGCCCATCGCCTCGAGCAGAGCCCTAGCATGTCCAGAGCAGCTCAGAAACTCTGCTTGCAGAAATGCATTGTGGCATCAAACCCCAAGAAAATCACAGCAGTCTTGGCTTCTATCCACTTACGCCATTAGTAAAAATATTTTCTGTGCTTATGATATTCAGATTCTGCTACTTTCTATTGCATTTTGAGTGCAATCCGTTGTTATGGAAATGCCTTCACTCTTTTGTGATTTGTTGCTAGAAATCAAAGCAAAACATGTTATAGTATTATTCAGTGGTAGTTTAGACGTTCATAAAAGATACTAATGTCTAATTTGTCACAGTAGGAAAGCCATGATAGTTGATGAATATATAAAATGTAGGGCAATCATTTCTGGATTATCCAAAGAATTGCTAAATGTTTGTAGTTTCGATCAATACAGCTTTCATGGGCACATGGAGTTTGAATCTTGCTTGCTTTTTCACAGGTTTTTTTAAAGGGCCCCAAAAGGATCCTTATGTTTCCTAATCCCGCAAACATTTTCCTTGCTAGGGCATTTGTACTCCCTTTCACAGGAACTGAATAGGGACACCCACTGTTTCTTACTAATGGGTCTCTTTAACTTTTTTCTGAATTCTGTTTGGCTAATATCATCTCTTGTCTCTTGCTTCTTGTCAATTCTCATACTATAGTTAAACTTCTGTCATGAAACAAATGTTAAGGGTTTTGTTTTTTAATTAAATTTGTAGCAGTTTAAGGGATTTTCTCTATGAATTCATCTACCGTTTTATCTAGATTAAACTAGAACACTTAACAGATGCATTGTTTCTGCAGTGTACATTTTTCAATACTAGCTTCAGTGAATTGGGTACATTAAGTCTTATTGATATGATTCACCTTATTTAGACTCCTAAAACATATTTAAGCCACTCGAATATTTGCACACACATTTAACTTAAACAAGAAAGCATTGTGTGGCTATGGGCTGGATGGTGGTGACAGGCCTGAGTGGGGAGCTGTGGGGCCAGGAAGTTATGGAATCATCCTTTGCAGAGGAAATACATTTCAAACATTGCAGAAGGGATGATAAGCTCTTGGAGGTGTGGTCATCAGTAATGGATCACTTCCTTGCTCAAGAAGAGCGACAATAATGGAAACAGTTGGTGGTCAAATCGGTTAATGCAAAAACTGGGTGTTAAAAGGCTCCTTACACTGAACAGGGGAGGATGGGAAGGCAACAGTTGAAACTTGCTCGGAGTTAACATTGTTAATGTTAAATGTACTTTATTACTTGTAAAATCTCAATCAAAAAAAAAGTTTTGTTTTAAAAACTTAAACAAGAAGCATCAAACGTTTGAATACAGGATCCACAAATTGCTTAAGGGGTCAGCATTTTTTTTTTAAATAATTTAACAATATTAACAAATTTCACTGTTGACATCGGAAAAAATTTGCAACAAACTCGATTTGAGATTCCAGAAAAAGACTGGTAACCACTATAAACCAATTCAGCTGTACATTTAGGCTCCCTCACGAGCAACGTGATTGTGGGAAACATTCCCAACATTTGGAACATCTGGCACTTCCAGGGATAGTACATGAACCACTGAGACTTGATGGAAGAGGAGAGAGTGGGCATCTACCAACTTGAAAATGACACTCCGGTCTACTTAAAGATCTGCTCAATCAAGGATGTCTGTGTCCTCAAACCTCGTAAAGGTCAATCCAGAAAAAATAATGTTTTTTTACAAAGTTGACTTGATGCTCTTCACAGTGAGGCTTCTTTCCATCATTTGCTAATTTTGGCATGTGGATTGACTGAGATTGGTCGATGCCTCCTCATGGTGAACATGGAGCAATTAAAGTTACAGCTACGATCCATGCAATTGAGAAATTCTAATCCTTTCTTCAGCCCAGCGACCTCTTTCATGTTTTCCAGTCCTTGGTAACAGTCAAAATTGAATATGGAAATTATATTTTGGCTAATATTCCTGTATCCTTGTTAACACCTTTGAAGGCTGTCCTTCCTTTGGCGGCAAGGCT
The DNA here is from genome assembly GCA_963921515.1 of Calotriton arnoldi. Taxonomy (NCBI): domain Eukaryota; kingdom Metazoa; phylum Chordata; class Amphibia; order Caudata; family Salamandridae; genus Calotriton; species Calotriton arnoldi. The sequence goes on from CAWUFW010010329.1 coordinate 125,974, forward strand.
GACATCTTACACGAGATATTGTGATCATATTTTCCAGATCCATGAGGATCTTCATTGTCTCCCCTAAAAAGCAAGAAAAAAGTTAAAACTGACTTGTATCACTTCTAAAACAATACACTTTCAACAACCTGACTACCTTAAATCTGTTCTTAAGTTATCTGTTGCTAAAAAGAACAGTCCCAACAGGCCTCTAAAAGTCATGAAATTCAACCACACACAGTCGTCTCGGAGGCAGCCTTGTCCCGTTAGAACCCTTTGCCAATCAACTTCAGTTGCACTGCACCTTTTTAAGGTTTTCCTTAAGAAAAAAAAAAAAAGAAAAAAACATAAACTCATTTGTTCAAACTCTGCCTAAGATGATCATGTTTCTTGTCCTATCGTGCCTAGTCTAGGATTTCTTAACTTTATAACCCTACTCTTCTACCATGTCCCCATGACTGGCCTTTCTGTTCCTCCCCTATCACAGTGTTCTTGCTGAGCTCAGACCACACCTTTGCTTCTCCATCCATAAAATGCATTGTATTGATGGGCAGTCCATCAGAGCAAAGCCAAACCATGAAAAACACATGGAAATCAATGGCTGAAGGGGGCTGACCCATACAATCTCTCTTTCTCTCTGTGTCTTTCTTTTTCTTATTGTACATTTTTTGAAGATTTGATGGGATTAGGTCAAATGCCATCTTCACAATGTGGGACGTTGATGGAGGTAAAAGATGAGACATTTGGGATCTGGATCTACCTCCGGTGCTCTGGGAAATCATATGGAGGCTCTGGAGTATATAGCAATGAGTAATGGTTGAAGTTTCATAAAGTCATAGGAGGTACCTTCCAACATACATTTTGCCTGCCAGACTTCTATTTATATTTTCCACCCACTCCTTTACTGGCGAGTGGTGTTTTGCAGTACCTTCATCCCTTCCAAAATGCTAACAATGTTGAACCGTGGGCTACATAAAAATTCCAAAAAGGGTAATTCTTAGGGTTGTCTTGTGCTTCTAAGTCACAGCAATACTATTTCTTTGTCCTCGTCATCTCGTCACACAGAAAGATAAAGGTACCGGCTTAGTCCATCCTTCAATGAAGACAGACCATTCTACTCACTACCAAGTGTAAACTTATTTTAAATCTTAGAATGAGAATGTGCTAAATTAACCAGTTGTGCTTATTAACTCAGCCTTCTAGACATTTGATACCAGTAAATGCATCTCCCTTATCATAATCTGTGTTGGGAAAGCACCCCCCCCTTCTCCCGAAGGAGAAGCAAGGATCTAGAGGATATCAGAGTTAACTGTAAAGGGTCCCTCAAAACTCCTTGTATGGACACATCTGTTGAAACATAAACAGGTTTTGCCCACAAATTGTTTCACAGGAGCATATTAACAGAGTTTCTCAATCCCACGTAGGCACCCAAGAAGTGGAAAAGGTGCAGGACAGTTATGAGGTGTTTTATCAGACTCCTGAGAACCTTTTAGTGTTGGTGTTGGCCAAACGCCGTAATGCTGCTCTTATAATCTGGGAGTATCCACACTCATGTCTGTTACTGTCAGCAAAACATGCAAAGAAACAACATGGATTATCATAAGAGATACATTTATAGTTACCAAATACCTAGAAGGCTGTGGTAATAATATACTATTGGTTAATTTACCACTCTTCATTGCAAGATTTAAAATACGTTTTCTGCTTAGTCGTGTGTATTATTGTCTGTCTCTTCCTGTTCATGCCAATGTTTTCTATTTAGCCATAGTGCAACTTTTGAGCATTCTCTAAGCTGTCGACATGTGTCTATTATGAAATATATCTTTTCAAGGTACAACTTAGTCCTCGGAACTGTAGGGAATCGGATTGTTTTGTACATAGGTAGGATGAATATGTGAATGTGAGGAATTCATTGTTGGAGAAAAATGTTTACTTGCAACTGTGCCTCTCCAGGCATGTTTGTGCATTTTTACTGTTTCTAAAAGCTGCAAATAACAGACTTCCAATATGACAAACATCAGTATACTGATTTCAGACGGATACAATGCTATGTCTTCCTTGCTGTGATTAAATTCATGACCTTCAGATCACTTCAGAGATCAGAAACGGGGCATAAATCTCTGAGCCATTTTGTCATCTACTTGGAGTTTTGTGTTGATTTAATTTAATTCTCAATTTCAATCTTGTACCTGCGTTCTCAGCAACCATTTTGCAGCTTCAGGGTATAAAGTGTAGCTGGAGCTGTAAAAGATCTGTTACAAAGGTTGTAAACAATGCTTTATTGCCCCATTCGGGGATATTTCATAAATCTTTACAAATGTAACTTTTTTGCTGTTTACATGCAATCAGTTGTTTGAAAGGTTGATAATGATTTCCTTTTTGCATGAGCATGGAACGGTGAAGACTGACAGTCAAAGTATGGTCAGTAGGATGTCTCTAAGTGTGATTTTTTTCTTAGCCTCATCAGAGCCTAGCAATCTACTTATGGATACTCCTGCCATCTGTAGTAAGGTTAAGTGCAAACTACTACCTCCTGAAGTAGAGAGAAAGCAAGCAAGGAGGTGAAAGGCTAAGCCTAGATCTCATTGTCTGTAGAGAGAGGGAAAGTAGGTTAGAAGATGTCCAGTCCTGGATTTGAACTTTCAGCCCTCTCCTTCGCATACTCTAGTATGGCATTGTCAGTCAATTTAACAGTTTTTTTGCCTAAATAACAATATATTGATAGGTGGTAAACCTCAGTTAATCCCCTCAAGTTTGATCACTAAACTGTGCTCTGTTCTCTGCTGCAGGTGTTCATTCGAGAGCTGATATCCAACAGCAGCGATGCCCTGGAAAAACTGCGCCACAAGATGATGTCAGAAGGAAAGGTTGTTCCAGAGATGGAGATTCATCTACAGACGGACAGTGAGAAGGGAACCATCATCATTCAGGTATCACTTGGCTCTCAGCAAGACTGCAGCCGCTTTCATCATTCCAAGACTTGCAGCACTCACTGAAGCCATGTCTAATATTGCCACTCAGAGACACATAGAACTAACGGTCACAATCGCCTTTCTCAGATGTCAGTGCAGTCTCGAAGCTCACAGCTTCTGTCAACATCCAGGCCATTGACTGCACCCACCAAGCCTACTGCCACCATCTTCTCTTGTATATCTTGTTCAATCAACTGAGCCCAGTGTCACTCATTCCGTTGTCCCTTAGCACTCCTTAAGCTCCTGCTCACCATCACTAATCAGAGTCTCACAGGAGTCACAACTACTCTCACTGTCTAGAGAAGTAGCAGCATTTGTGAAGAACACCACCACCTCACTTGCAGGTCTTCTAACCACCATGCCCATACCTGATGGTACTGACTGAGTCCATATGCAACATCAGTATTTGAATGTCAGTCTGTGCTCACAGAGCTTACATTGACCATTCTCATTTAAGTTATGTAGAGCACAGATTGTCCTTGAAATCAACATTTTAAACTATGTTGCAACGGTTGACAGCATCATGACGGCACCGTTCTGCATCTTTCTGGACTTATGTAGTCCACCTCCACTCGCACCCTCTCAGTATATCACACCCACAACATACAGTGTGATAAGCCACTTGCATTTATTATTGTTTGGGCATCTCTGTCAGCTTTAACATATGGATGCTGTGACCACATGGGCTGTCCCCAGCTGCCATCAGCATGTGCCATGGAAATATAGGCTGCAGCTACTTCCTCTTTAAGGTGATTGAGTTGGCAGTAAGAGGTATTCTGCCCCTTCCAATGATACTTGACTCTGGATAAAAAATAAAAGTTAGGTACAACGAGAACATAATTGAAGGACAGGATTTGAGATTTAAAACCCATAAAGAGACTGTGCGGCTCCTCATTATATCCTGTCGTAGCATTTTATTGCTTTCAGCAGAGGATTTAGAGAGTGGTATTAGAAGCAGGTACACTTGGTGTGCATGTATATTCTGAACAAAAGTCTAGAGCCTGGAATGGGGCAGATACTTGGTGGGGTAGCATTTCAAGCTTTGAGAGGTACAGGCTCACAATCCAGTTATGTAGCCTTGTAAGAGTTGCAAATATTTTGTGACATTGTGGACAGAACTGTCGTCTGCTATCACTCATAAGAGAGCCTGGCGAGACGTAATACTCTTATGATCAATAAAGATGCTCAAGGCAAAGGTATTAACTTTGCTTGGTATTGCTAGTCTATATCTCCACCCTCCCCGTCTGTTGCATGCAAGAATTGAGTCTTTTCTGCCATAGTACCATCTGTCAAGTGCCTTTTCTCACATCCCAATCTTGTCTGCTATATTTCTAAATATTAAAATTTAGAGGTGAAGCTATCATTGGTGCAGTAGCACCTAGGCCAGCGAGGTGTGATGGAGCCCATTCCACTCACATTAGTTTTTATTAAATCCAAACTGAAAGGCTGGTTTTCCTGCCTGGAGCCAAAACTGTAGTTTTTGTTTTAGGCCTAAGCTATCTCCTGACATTAATGCAGAAGTCTAACTGACATCTTAGGTGTCTTGTCTCCTGTGCATCCGTTTCAATATACATTTCCTATAGGAGTCAGAGTAACTACTTGTCAATAGTTTGGTGTTCAGTTAGTTTACCCAGGGCACTTGTCTTGAATATTATAAATTGTGGTATGTTTTCTAATGATTCTTCACCCTTCCTCTTCACTTTTGTAAGAACTTCTTCTTAGATGCCAGTTCTGGAACAGATGCTTAATTTGGCCAAATACCTCAATCCAAAATGAATTTTGAATTACTATTAAGTCTTTAGGTGAACGCATGAAACCTGAACATTTCAGCGATTCCCATTTTGTGTAGAAGTTTGGGTGCAGAGTTTTTTTTTTTATGGGGACAGAACAGGAACACAAAAGATTATTGTGCTAGCCACCGCATCCAAAATAGTATTGGATCAATTTTTGCCTAAAATGACTGTCACAAATATAGTGTGGCTTGGCATTGCTTTCAAGGATTGTCTAGATTAATTCTATTTATTCTCTGCAGGATACTGGCATTGGAATGACCAAAGAAGAGCTGGTGTCCAACCTGGGAACGATTGCTAGGTCTGGCTCAAAGGTAAGCTAGTAGTAGTATGCCTAATTATCCACACATTCATTAGTCTTTGTGATATTTGGTTACTTTTTTTTTAATTGAGTTTTCCAATTGCATACAGCAAAACATAAACCTATACAGCACATACGAGCATAGCATGTTCAATAGGCTTACATACACCTGAATTTCATGCTAAGAATGGTATCGACAGCAGAGCAAAGGAATACATTTACATGCGGGAACGAATGAACACAGAATTCCACCAATCACGTTGGCATCTCAACAGATACAACCATTCCTCCACTACTGCATATTATAATATTATTGGCAGACTAGCTTCTTAAACCTTATTTTCACCCTAACCAGGAGGGCCATAATCAGGATGTCGACCTTAGCCATCCAACCAGGTATATACAGTCTCAATCTTAATGTTCACGCAAATATTCCACTAGGTGTTCCCAAATATTTCTGGGGCGAGACGAGGCAGGCAGGAGTTCCGCATAATCGATAGCTGCTCTTTACAGTAAATAAAATCTGATAGCCAGTCCTTGAATTTGGGGATTCGCCCTCTGCCCCATCTTCATGCAACCTTATGCTTTGCCAATAATAGGCCCACCGCAACAAGCTTTCTAGGTGGTGTCTGTAGCTCAGCCGCATAGCCCAGTTGCATGAGCACAGGGGACACAGGAATAGAAGAGCCAATCATCGTGGACAGGGCAGCAATCACTTCCTGCCAATAGCTATACAACCCTCCACATTGCCATGCAAGGTGAAAAAACCCCGCTCCCTCCTGTCGGCATCTCTCACAGCGATCATCATCCCTCTATTTATATTTGCAAAGTCGCATAGGCGTATAATAAACTCTATGTAAAAATTTTAAATGTATAATCCGCAAGCTTGCCGTGATGGCTTTTGTCTGCGTGCAACAGTACATCCACTGTTTGTCTGTCAGTGGCACGTCGAGGTCGTGGTCCCATGCCTCCCTAGCCCCATGCTTCGTCTGCGGTCTCTCTAGCGGTGCAGCGCGGTAGATTCTGGACACAGAGTGTGCTGGCTCCACCATTTTCAACAGGGTGTGCAAGGTATCTAGTGTGGGGGGGCTCCTGCGGGAATCCAGGGATGTTGGCCCTGACTTCATGTTTCAGCCTAATATATAAAAATACCTCCAGCGCAGTGGCATTTTCCCCATCTAGAAGCTCCTGTCGATCTTTAAAAGTATTTCCAAGAGAGGAGGGACTCTGGGCCAATTTAACTAGGTCCAGCATACAGGCCCAAACGCTATACAAAACAGAGTGGTATGCTGTTCCTACTAAGTGATACAGGTAGATGTAAATGTAGAGAGCACAGCTGTGCTCACTAAGTGCAGGAGAAAATAATCCTCCTTTCGGAAAAAGACCCTCACACACCCAGTCAGCTAGGTGTCTTGCTTCATCATCGGGTCTGCTCCTCGTCGGGTCGGCGCTGCAATACCCGATCGGCACCCATGATGGGGCATTTTAGCGGAGATCTTTTTTCCTAGCCATTGGGTGCAGTGCGTGTGAGGGCCCTAGTGAGTGTAGATGTGTAAATAGTGAGGCTAAAACAGGAATTAGAGGTCCACTCAGAACAATTTTAATGAATGTGGCCACTATCTTGATTAAAAACAACAATGCGCGCCCCTGCTCTAAGGTTGCAGGGTATTGCGCTTTAGAATCAGGCCAACATGTTTCTTGCCCTTGGTCAAGTAGATGGCAATTCTTCAGGACCGATGTAAGATCTATCTACACTTTTTGGTGGTGGTCTGAAATAGTAAAAATAAGTGACCACCCATACAGCACCCTAAAAAGTGGTACCTGTAGATCTACAACATCACCTGTAAAAAGAAAGATTCATAAGGATTAATATGTCATTATCCAATAGTCTACAATTCATAAATGGTAGTGCAACACTCCAAAGAAAGTGCATCAAAGCATGCATCACACTCCAGTGTCTGTGACCATGCTCAAGGCGTATAAATCTCCAGCGATAAAAGCAACCAAGAAATAATCGTGTGTAGAACACGTATATGAACTCGCCCATTTAGGGTCAGCAATGTGTGGCAACGTGTACCGGCAGGTGTAGACACTGAATAGTGCAGTGTCCTCGTTAATGAAGAGATTTAAAAAAATAATAAGTAAAATTATGAGTATACAGGAACCAATGCCTGCAGGCAGTAACTCTGGTTGCACAAACAGAACGGGACCCAGATGGTATAGTCCCCTTCACAACAACCGTCAACCTGGAATGTAAAAACGCGTACTCTCTGCGCGTTGTTGCCTCGGGGTCCACATAGGTCTCTCTGCAGTACGTCCCTAAGACCCCACCCGTACCCAGGATTGGGTGTCAGGTAGGGCTGAAGGGCGCACCGCAGGTTCCCCCCTGGGGATCCCGTCAAGCATCAATGGCACATAGGTTACAACGTGGGCGAGCGTCACTCAGGGCGCTCAAGTACCCAATGGTTAGGTCGGGTCCAGTTCTCTCATTTCCCGACTCCCACGGGAAGCTCAGTGTGGATGTTACCCCATAAAAAACTGTCGTCAGGGTCGGGGCAGGAGCCAAGTAGTAAACCGCCTCCCATAGTATCTACAGAGGCATCCTCTCTACAGCACTCGCTTATCACAGAATCCTTAGTTGGGAGGCTGCGAGTGGGGCTATTCCGCCACAGTTACTCGACCACAATGTCAGGTACTCACGTGCTGGACTCCGTAATCACGGCGGTCTACCTACCCCTCACTCTGCCGGTCCCGGGAGGTATCGACTCGTGTTGGTGCTGCATAATTATACCTCCGGTAGACTGCAGGAGGAGGCGGGACTTCCGGTTTACAGCGAAAGGAAGGCTGGCGCGCTGACCCAATCCACAATGGGCGCCATGTTGGAGATCCGCGCTTTGAGTCACAACCTAATTGGCTCTAAGTGGGTGTTCGTAATGGACATTCATACCAAAAGGGGAATTTCACATAACAATTGTTGAGTATTAATTAAAACTCTTGTTTGTGAGCAGTAAGTGTTATGCAAGGATAGTAACCATTCTAACGATATCTCATGTATCATGTCTGTCATGTGGTGGCACTGCGGCGCTGTACTCAAATGCATGAGACTGCGCAACCGCTCAGAGGCTTGGCTATCAACGTCAACCATGAGTGTTATTTCCGATATGGTATTAACGTGAGACCAGCCCAAACGGTGGGCCACGTAAGTGTTATGCTAGGATAGTGACTATTCTGACGATGTCTCATGTGTCATTTCTGCCATGTGGTAGCTCTGCAGCGCTCTACTCAAATGCGTGAGACCGCACACCTGCTCAGATGCTAGGCTATCAATGTAAACCATGAGCGTCATTTCCGATATGGTATGAACGTGAGACCAGCTCAAGCCTTGGGCCGCGTTCTAGTTGTTGCAATTGATATAGTCACTTGTACTGCCACTGACTATATATCCTAATGAGAACTAGTGCATCCTTTACCTAGTCTAATTTGTATTCGTACCAGATATGAGGTATCTGAGGGGGTTGTTCACAAGGGAATGGAGATAATGGCTCATCAAGTCAACAGACTCCAGGGGATATCCTCGTTCAACCCCTCCTTATCCGAGGCTAGTCTCAGTACCCATCTTTGTTCGATACGGAACAGTGTGTTCTTGTTCATACCAGGGTGTGCTTCAAGAACGACCCAGCTCAGTGAGTCGGGTGAATGTTTATGGTGTTCCAAATGTGTCGTCATCTTGGTGTTGGTTTTCTGACACCTGAAATTGCTCCTGTGTTCTGTAATCCGGGTTTTCACCGGTCTCGTGGTCATCCCCACGTATAGGAGTCCGCAAGGGCAGGTCAATACATAGATACAGTTAGGGGTGTTACAATTAGTATGTCTCTTACAATGCCACGTGACCCCGTTGGTAAACGTTATCTCCTTCGTGACTCTAGTAAAGGGGCAAACTGAACATGACCCACAGGGGTAGTGTCCCCCAACTGGTGGTAGGTCCCACAGCGACCTTTGTACACCGGTCTGTGCGTTTTTGGGTCTGGTGTGTATGAGCATATCTTTCAGATTACTTGATCGTTTAAACGCAAATCTCGGTATAGGGAGGTCAAGTGTACCTGTATTCAGAATTCCCCAGTGTTTTTTGATGATACTTCTCACCCGGTTAGAGTCAGGTGTGAAAGTAGTCACACAGGTGAGTGATTCACCGGGTTCTTTTAGTCTGGTCTCCAGTAGGTTTTCTCGATTGTTATTCCTTGCCCTCTTACGAGAGAGTGAGATGGTGCGTTTGGGATACTCTCTTTGACGTAGATCTCTTACTAGGGTATCGGACTACCTTTGGTAGTCTACCACCGAGCTGCAGTTCCTTCTAATATGGAGGAACTGTCCGAACTTTAAGTTTTGTCTTAAGGCTCTGGGGTGGTGGCTGCTGAATAACAGTAAGCTGTTCTTGTCAGTTGGTTTCCTATAGAGTGTAGTAGTGATATGCCCCCTCTCTAATCTAACCAACAGGACTAGGAAAGGTATATCGGTTTCTGAGATGGTACTGGTAAATCTTAGATAGGGGTTCAAGGTATTAATCCACACACAGAATTCCTCGCACCTGGTGCGGTCCCCTTTCCATAGAATCAGAATATCATCAATGAATCTCTTCCATAAAAGCACATTCGCCTGGTATGCATTATTGGGATTGTAAATCTCCCTCTCCTCGAATGCTGACATGTACATACATGCCACGCTCGGCGCAAAGGTGCTGCCCATAGAGGTGCCCTGTGTCTGATGGTAAAGTTGTTTATTGTATTCGAAGACGTTTTCTGTCAACGCTAAGATGGCACACTCGAGTATGAAGGCTACTGGAGTCGGTGAATCCCATGCCTCTCGACTAAGGGTGTCCTCTATCGCCTCTAGAGTCGCTCTTTGTGGGATGTTGGTGTAGAGGGCCTCAACATCCAGGGTTACCAGAAGGTCAATTTCCTCTGGATGCTGGACCCCCTCAAGCAGTCGGAGCACATCGGTAGTGTCTTTTACAAATGATGGGGTGGCCCTCACTAGAGGTTGAAGGAAGTGGTCGCAGAACCTTGATAAGGGTTCCAGAATGGACCCGATCCCGGAGACTATAGGTCTCCCAGGGACCGGGGTGACCCCCTTATGAATTTTAGGCAAGGTGTAAAAGTAGGGGGTCCTCGGGTCTTTTGTGATGAGAAAATCCGCCTCCTTTCTGGTGATCCAACCATCAGTCTCCGCAGAGAAGACCATGGTGGAGATCAAGGTACTGAGTCGTGGAGTGGGGTCTTCTCTCAAGGGTGTATAGTATCTCCGGTTACTCAATTGTCGTAGGCATTCTGCATCGTAGTCCACAGTGGACATAATGACCGTCGCCCCACCCTTATCTGCCTGCTTGATGGTGATAGTGGGATCATCCGCCAAAGCCCTGACGGCTGATACTTCACTAGAGGATAGGTTATGGAAAGGTGTAGGCGTGGTCCTACTGTTGAGGTCTTTTAGCACAGCTTGTTCGAAAGTCAAGACCTCGTGCGGTACCATGCCGCTGTTAGGTGTAAAGGTGGATGGTTTATGTAACCCAGAGTCTCCCTTTTGTGTCATAGGTTTGTCTTGGAAAAAGGCTTTCAGGCGTATCTTGCGAAAAAAACCTTGAACCTCGCAGATATCACAGAATTTGTCAGTCCTAGGGGTGGGTACATAGCCCAACCCCTTCTGTAGTACACTCTCTTCTGTAGGCGTCAAGACCCTTGAGGACAGATTGATAATCAATTTCTCTTCCCTCTTGTCTGGCTCCTTGTCTCCACTGAGTGTGTCGGTTGTTCCTGCCACTGTACCCTCTTTTGGTGCCCTCTTCTGCGCCCTCTTCCTCTGCCCCAACCTCTGTCTAAAAAAGGGGGCTCATTACCATGTTGGAAGAACGGCGGCGGGCCCTGATGGTACATCGGGTACTGCCAAAATTGGGGTCCCTTGTATGGTGGCATGTTATATGGTGGATACATAGGGCGTGTGTTATGCCTCAAATTTTTACTGTTCCAGCTCCCATTGCTGGAATCACTATTTGACGAAGAACCTCTCCTCGAGGGGTTAGAGCTCTCATCTGATGAGTAGCTTGCCCCCGGTGCAGTGTAGTCTGCTTTTAAATAAGGGTAAACCTTCTCCTTATCGAACTTCTGTATGTCCTTCTGGAGTTTGGAGATTTTCTGTTTCATCAGGTATTCCCTGTTATCCGCGATCTCTGCATTAATCTCTGCTAATTTGGTTTTGAACGCAGTCGTTTGGACAGTCACCTTGATTGCCTCTTCTGCTCTCTGTATTCTTATCAGCAAAGCGTCTGCGATCCTTTTAGCAGTATTGATGATGAGGATAAGCCAGTCCCTAGTGCGCTTCCATGCTACTACGGACCACTCTTTTTTAAAAACAGCATCCTCCAGAAATAGGCGTGGGAAATTGTTGACAATCAAACCATTGGGGGCTATATTTGCCCGCAGATATTCGGTCATCATGGCTCCATGTAGAGTTATTTTGAGCCACTCGCGTTTCATGGTGGAGAGAGAAGTCCAGTCTTCAGACTGGCTGCCGGAGGCTGAACTGCCATCAGTTCCCAGCAGTGATGGTGTTCTAAGAATCTCGGCTGCTATATCATCACCAAAGCTGAGTCCCTGGTACTCCTCCATCATAATGGTCAGGGGGTACTGGTCGGCTCAGAAGAGACCTAGGAAAATACTATTTTCTGTGTCTACAGTTGGGCCAGGAGAACCACTGGTATCTTCCTGGTAACCTATAAGTTTAGTCCCACGGGGGTCACCCGTGCATATAATATTTCCAAGAGAGGAGGGACTCTGGGCCAATTGAACTAGGTCCAGCATACAGGCCCAAACGCTATACAAAACAGAGTGGTATGCTGTTCCTACTAAGTGATACAGGTAGATGTAAATGTAGAGAGCACAGCTGTGCTCACTAAGTGCAGGAGAAAATAATCCTCCTTTCGGAAAAAGACCCTCACACACCCAGTCAGCTAGGTGTCTTGCTTCATCATCGGGTCTGCTCCTCGTCGGGTCGGCGTTGCAATACCCGATCGGCACCCATGATGGGGCATTTTAGCGGAGATCTTTTTTCCTAGCCGTTGGGCGCAGTGCGTGTGAGGGCCCTAGTGAGTGTAGATGTGTAAATAGTGAGGCTAAAACAGGAATTAGAGGTCCACTCAGAACAATTTTAATGAATGTGGCCACTATCCTGATTTAAAAACAACAATGCGCGCCCCTGCTCTAAGGTTACAGGGTATTGCGCTTTAGAATCAGGCCAACATGTTTCTTGCCCTTGGTCAAGTAGACGGCAATTCTTCAGGACCGATGTAAGATCTATCTACACTTTTTGGTGGTGGTCTGAAATAGTAAAAATAAGTGACCACCCATACAGCACCCTAAAAATTGGTACCTGTAGATCTACAACATCACCTGTAAAAAGAAAGATTCATAAGGATTAATATGTCATTATCCAACAGTCTACAATTCATAAATGGTAGTGCAACACTCCAAAGAAAGTGCATCAAAGCATGCATCACACTCCAGTGTCTGTGACCATGCTCAAGGCGTATAAATCTCCAGCGATAAAAGCAACCAAGAAATAATTGTGTGTAGAACACGTATATGAACTCACCCATTTAGGGTCAGCAATGTGTGGCAACGTGTACCGGCAGGTGTAGACACTGAATAGTGCAGTGTCCTCGTTAATGAAGAGATTTAAAAAAATAATAAGTAAAATTATGAGTATACAGGAACCAATGCCTGCAGGCAGTAACTCTGGTTGCACAAACAGAACGGGACCCAGATGGTATAGTCCCCTCCACAACAACCGTCAACCTGGAATGTAAAAACGCGTACTCTCTGCGCGTTGTTGCCTCGGGGTCCACATAGGTCTCTCTGCAGTACGTCCCTAAGACCCCCTCCGTACCCAGGTTTGGGTGTCAGGTAGGGCTGAGGGGCGCACCGCAGGTTCCCCCCTGGGGATCCCGTCAAGCATCAATGGCACATAGGTTACAACGTGGGCGAGCGACACTCAGGGCGCTCAAGTACCCAATGGTTAGGTCGGGTCCAGTTCTCTCATTTCCCGACTCCCACGGGAAGCTCAGTGTGGATGTTACCCCATACAAAACTGTCGTCCGGGTCGGGACAGGAGCCAAGTAGTAAACCGCCTCCCATAGTATCTACAGAGGCGTCCTCTCTACAGCACTCGCTTATCACAGAATCCTTAGTTGGGAGGCTGCGAGTGGGGCTATTCCGCCACAGTTACTCGACCACAATGTCAGGTACTCACGTGCTGGACTCCGTAATCACGGCGGTCTACCTACCCCTCACTCTGCCGGTCCCGGGAGGTATCGACTCGTGTTGGTGCTGCATAATTATACCTCCGGTAGACTGCAGGAGGAGGCGGGACTTCCGGTTTACAGCGAAAGGAAGGCTGGCGCGCTGACCCAATCCACAATGGGCGCCATGTTGGAGATCCGCGCTTTGAGTCACAACCTAATTGGCTCTAAGTGGGTGTTCGTATTGGACATTCATACCAAAAGGGGGAATTTCACATAACAATTGTTGAGTATTAATTAAAACTCTTGTTTGTGAGCAGTAAGTGTTATGCAAGGATAGTAACCATTCTAACGATATCTCATGTATCATGTCTGTCATGTGGTGGCACTGCGGCGCTGTACTCGAATGCATGAGACCACGCAATTGCTCAGAGGCTTGGCTATCAACGTCAACCATGAGTGTCATTTCCGATATGGTATTAACGTGAGACCAGCCCAAACGTTGGGCCACGTAAGTGTTATGCTAGGATAGTGACTATTCTGACGATGTCTCGTGTCATTTCTGCCATGTGGTAGCTCTGCGGCGCTCTACTCAAATGCGTGAGACCGCGCACCCGCTCAGATGCTAGGCTATCAATGTAAACCATGAGCGTCATTTCCGATATGGTATGAACGTGAGACCAGCTCAAGCCTTGGGCCGCGTTCTAGTTGTTGCAATTGATATAGTCACTTGTACTGCCACTGACTATATATCCTAATGAGAACTAGTGCATCCTTTACCTAGTCTAAGTTCTATTCGTACCAGATATGAGGTATCTGAGGGGGTTGTTCACAAGGGAATGGGGATAATGGCTCATCAATGACTCCAGGGGATATCCTCGTTCAACCCCTCCTTATCCGAGGCTAGTCTCAGTACCCATCTTTGTTCGATACGGAACAGTGTGTTCTTGTTCATACCAGGGTGTGCTTCAAGAACGACCCAGCTCAGTGAGTCGGGTGAATGTTTATGGTGTTCAAAATGTGTCGTCATCTTGGTGTTGGTTTTGTGACACCTGAAATTGCTCCTGTGTTCTGTAATCCGGGTTTTCACCGGTCTCGTGGTCATCCCCACGTATAGGAGTCCGCAAGGGCAGGTCAATACATAGATACAGTTAGGGGTGTTACAATTAGTATGTCTCTTACAATGCCACGTGACCCCGTTGGTAAACGTTATCTCCTTCGTGACTCTAGTAAAGGGGCAAACTGAACATGACCCACAGGGGTAGTGTCCCACCACTGGTGGTAGGTCCCACAGCGTCCTTTGTACACCGGTTTGTGCGTTTTTGGGTCTGGTGTGTATGAGCATATCTTTCAGATTACTTGTGCGTTTAAACGCAAATCTCGGTATAAGGAGGTCAAGTGTACCTGTATTCAGAATTCCCCAGTGTTTTTTGATGATACTTCTCACCCGGTTAGAGTCAGGGGTGAAAGTAGTCACACAGGTGAGTGATTCACCGGGTTCTTTTAGTCTGGTCTCCAGTAGTTTCTCGATTGTTATTCCTTGCCCTCTTACGAGAGAGTGAGATGGTGCGTTTGGGATACTCTCTTTGACGTAGATCTCTTGCTAGGGTATCGGACTCCCTTTGGTAGTCTACCACCGAGCTGCAGTTCCTTCTAATACGGAGGAACTGTCCGAACGGTAAGTTTTGTCTTAAGGCTCTGGGGTGGTGGCTGCTGAATAACAGTAAGCTGTTCTTGTCAGTTGGTTTCCTATAGAGTGTAGTAGTGATATGCCCCCTCTCTAATCTAACCAACAGGTCTAGGAAAGGTATATCGGTTTCTGAGATGGTACTGTACCCTCCTGGTAGAGGTCTCCCCAGGTATGAAGGCTTCTTTTCCGGAGCATTTCTCGGCACACAGCCTCGTGGGTGACTTATGCGAGGGGATGGTACGGGAGGGGCAAATGCGGGGAATATAGCACAGGTTTACGCGCTATCCTAACTAGGCGATCCCATGCTAGGTTGGTACAGGTCACTGTGTGATGGGCAAGCCCCTCTCCGGGGACTCGTTTTCCCAGGAAGGAGGCTGGGGCGTGGGCGCCATATATCCCTGCTGTATGGCCAGATGTGGCATAAATGGTGGTGAATGGAGCCAATCTATCGCATAGTGGGCTTGGGCGCTAAGGAAGTACAGTTCCATGTCCGGGGCCTCGAAGCCGCCGCTAGAGAACGGTTGTCTGCCATCCCACCCGAGGCTGCTTCCCACCCCATGCCAGCTTAATTAGCAGCGATCGGAGGGTATGAAAAAAGGGCGTCCCGGATTATAGGGTATGTTAAGAAATCAGTATAATAGTTTGGGTAGGATGATTATCTTCATCAGTGCAACTCTACCTGCTAATGAGTGGCAGCGTGATCCAGCGAGCCACCCAGTTAGTAATCATTTCAATGGTTGTGCCATTGTTTGCTCAGATTGTTTCCTCCCTGTCTCTTGTTATTACCACACATAAGTATTTTATTTCCGACTCGCACCATCTTAGTGGGTATTCTAGGGAAAATTTGGTGGTGTTGGGCGTGAGGGGAAATATCTGCGATTTACCCCAGTTAATGTTTATCCCTGATAGGGTGCCAAAGCAAATAAACTCCCGGAGGATATGGTTGAGGCTAGTGTGGGGTTCGCGAAGGTAAAGGGTAATGTCGTCAGCGTATAATGAGACTGATATTTGCCGTGAGGGATATTGTATTGCATATTCCCTATGGTGCTGCCGGAGTTTGGCCGCAAGAGGTTCAATTGCCAAGGCAAAAAGTAGCAGAGAAAGAGGGCACCCCTGGCGGGTGCCCTCTCGAGATAGGGAACGGAGTGGAATATATGCCATTAATCTGTGCAGTGGCCTCCCTATGAATAGAGTGGTCTTATCCATGCTAAAAAGGGTTGGAGAGGCCCATTCTACCCAGTATAGTGAACATGTAGTCCCATTCCAAAGAGTTGAAGGCTTTTGTGGCATCCCAAAAAATCCCGGCCGCCGAGATTTCCGGATCAATATTGTGCAGTAGCGCGAATATGGTCTGCAAATTATGTAAAGTTGCCCTCCCAGGTATGAAGCCTGCCTGATCTGGCAGTACCAGTCCCTCCATCAACAATGTCAGTCTATTTGCGATAACTTTAGCCAGTATCTTGGTGTCACAATTAATCAGTGACAAGGGTCTATAGGCCTCACATGTGGTGGCGTCCTTGCCCGGCTTGAGCAAGGAAATGATCATGGCTTGCCGCATGGTCATGGGGAGGACACCATTTTCCCTGGCCTCTTCATAGACTTGTTTAAGGATGGGGACTATCTGATCAATGTAGCATTTGTAGAAGTCTGCAGGCAGCCCGTCGGGGTCTGGGGCTTTCCCAGAGGGCAGGTTAATTATGGCAGTTCGTATTTTGTCCTCTTCAATGTCAGCGGCAAGAAATTCTCTGCGGGAATCGCAGATCCACCCGAGGACAGTGTTTTCCAAGTAGGAAGCGATGTCAGGTGGTTTCCCTTTGTGTGCAATACAGTTGCGCGTAGTAGCCAGCAAAAATACTGAGGATCTCGCGTGAGTCAGTATGTCTAGTGCCATCTTTGTCTACTATTTCAAGTATCTGATTAGCAAATCTAGGGATACGAGTTACTTCATTTAGGGCCTTTCCAGGTCGTTCACCCTCCCCATATGTCCTAGCTGTATAGTACTTAGAGCGAAACTTAGATTTGCGCTCTGCCTCGTCTGTGTATTCAATTAGCAGCTCTTTGAGGTGTGCCCTCCGTTAAGGGGTAGGGTCGGTGGCCAGGTCGTCCTCCGCTTTTTTAATACCCCCTTCTAATCTGTTCAGCTTCCCTCTAATGGTGCGCAGGATCCCCCCATCCTTCGCTATACAGAGCCCCCGAATGGTGACCGTAAAGCTTTCCCACACTCAGGCAAGTGATGAGACACTGTCTATATTACGGGGGGGAAAAACTCAAGGATTTCCTGACGTATTTCTTCACGGAAGGAGCCATCTAATAATGCTGTGGGTTGAAGCCTCCAGGAGCACTATGGGGATTCGTTGCCTGGCGGAGCCAATTTCATTAGCACAGGGGAGTGATCCGAGAGGATGCCTGCCAGATGCATCGCCTCCCGGAGCCACGAACTCATCCCTTTCGAGAGCAGCCAAAAATCTATACGGGACCAGCTGGAGTGTACACTAAAATAAAAGGTACCTTCTCTGTGTGTGGGATGGAGAGACCTCCATGCATCAAACAGCTGGTGGTCTGTCATAATACCGGAGAGGTGTTGATTTGCTTTTGGATGTGAGGACGGGAGTGCATGTGAATGGTCAGTCTTTGGGTCCAGTGCTATATTAAAATCTCCTCCTCATATAATGTAGGTGGCGCCTATCTCCAGAATGCGCCCCCAGAGTTTGTCAAAATAGGTGGCATCATCAATGTTGGGGGCATAACAGTTTACTAACGTTACCGAGTGATCCGCTAGTCTGCCCCACATCACGCTATATCTGCCCTGTGGATCTTGAAGAGCCCCAATCGGGCAGTACTTCACACACGCCTTAACTGGGATTACTGTGCCCCTAGCATATGTCGAGTAGAATGAAAAGCAGATATGCGTAGCCCACTTCTTACCAAAGCTGGGTGTTGTTCAAGAGTCTAGGTGCGTCTCTTGCAACATTGCAACCTGCACCTGGTGCCTGTCTAGGTAACCTAGGATTTGCCTGCGCTTGCGGGTGTCTCGAAGCCCTCGCACATTCCATGTGAGGAAGGTATAAGTGAGGTCTGCAGTCGGTCTAGTCATAGCTTTTCACATGAAGAGACGCCGACCACTGCAGTGGTAACTGGGGCTTATCAAGGCACCGTTGCAGAATCACTAAATAAAGAGGTATCGCACCTGACCCTGGATCTAAGAGGTATTGGGTACTTGTAAGGAGGAACTAACGATCTGAACAATGCAGTGTTGATATTTATGACACTAGTCACAGAAGAACACGAGTAACCAATACGCCCTGATGAAGTCCACAGGAGTTGGATGAAACGCGTTGGCTGTTTTTACAATACTCGTGAAGATTAAAGAATATTTTGGATACATACTGATTGGATGGACTAAATCATTTTGGGATTTACTCGTTGTGGTGCACTTCATAGTCTTGATGGAATCATTTTTGGTCCTTGGGATCACTCTCTGGAAACAGCGGGAGTAGTGGATGTGCACGCTATACAGCTTTAAATTTTTAATTCTGGACTAATTGTGGGAGAATATTGGGGGAGGTGCGGTTGCTCTATAGGCTTACTGTTTCATTTTTGTTGTTCTAGTCATAGCAGTAGCTACTCTAGTGCCCTTGGGACAGGAAAGCTTTGTGGAATCCGTTGTGCTGAGCATTTAAAAGGATGTCTTGTGTGTATTCGCATCTGCATAGATTCAAGGTTTTGACATGAAATGCTGCTGTATATAACCATAAAATCCCCATACCTCCCTCCATCCACACCCACGGCCCAATCCCGTAGGCGAATATCAACTCACCCGGAAATCCCACAAACAATCAAAAATGGAATACGTTTCAAAAAGGAGCATTCACAGGACAGGTAGAGAGTAGCCGGCAGAAAGACTGGAAATATGTGAAAGTAAAGGTATGTAGATAGGGACATGGCTTGGAGGGCCTTAGTCGGAAAAGAAAAGTAGGGAGGGAGCTTCGGGTCAACATAATGCATTGTTCGGGGAATTCCCACAGGGGAAGTGCGCCAGAGGGTCTGGCTTTGCTCCTCGCAGGTGCGAGGGTGCCCGGGAAATCATTGTTAAGTGGCGGACTCGCTAATCCCAACAGCGGCGTCTACGCAAGTTTAAACTGGGGTTATTAATGCCCATTCCAGTGCTGCCATGCGCAAGACTCTGGCAGGCACATTGTGAGTGAATTGCATAGTCTTAATTAATGTAAAGGCTCACGTCTTCCATACAGCGACCGTCTTTAGTCTTCCTCAGGAGCCGGGGATGGCCTTCTGGAACCAGGATCTTCATCTCGAGATGTAGGCGACCGCCGTTCAACAGATTTGAGGAAATAATGGGTTTGTTGCAGGGTATTGAAGATGTGTATCTTCCCGTGGTATGGGACGCGTAGCCGGGCAGGGTAGAGCATTGAATATTGTATATTGGCTTGTTGGAGCGTACGCTTGACTGGCTGGAACTTCTTTCGTGCTTCCTGCACTGCTATAGTTAAGTCTGGGTATATGGAGAGTCTGTTCCCTTCGTGTACCAGCTCTTGCTTGACTCTTGCCAGTCTCAGCACTGTGTCCCGGTCTTTATAGTTAAGTAGACGCGCCAGAATGGGGCCGGGGGGGGGTGCACCCGGTGGTGGTCTGGCCGAGAGCGAACGATGAGCGCTTTCCACCTCCAGTACTTTAGAGAACGCCTC
The DNA here is from genome assembly GCA_963921515.1 of Calotriton arnoldi. NCBI lineage: Eukaryota > Metazoa > Chordata > Amphibia > Caudata > Salamandridae > Calotriton > Calotriton arnoldi. The sequence continues at coordinate 145,696 of CAWUFW010010329.1, forward strand.
TGCGCCGAACAGCCCTAGCAGCATTCGCTCAACATATTCCTCCATGCGGCCTGTGGCAGTAGACTCTGAGACCCCCATTATGCGCACATTATTCCTGCGCGAGCGCGCCTCCAAGTCTTCATTTTTGGCTCCAATGATTTTGAGTTGTTTTTCCATTCCTTGGAGTCGTTCTCGGCTTGTGGAAGAGGTGTCTTCGAAAGTGGAAATGCGCTGTTCTGTCTCGGTTATGCGGCCATCGTGCTTTTCCAGCTTTTGCGTTATAAAATCCATGCGCATAGTCGTGGCATCAATTTTAGATTCGATGGATGCGAGACTGTGACGCATAGTGAGTTGGAGAGATTTTATGTCTGAGTCTTTCAAGGTAGATGAGGGCAGGTTATCCTCCTCCCGCTGTGAGTCTGTGTCTTCAGCAGCGTTGGAGACAGTTTTGCGCGCCGTGAACTGCAATTTTGCCTGTTTGCCCTCCGTACGGCCCATGTTGTGCACTTCTGTATGCCTTAGGCTGTCGCTGTATATCCCGGAGGGTGGGGCAGGGATGTAAGTGGGATTCCGATCGCCTTCTGTTCAATCTGTGCCCAGCTGCGCTGACCTTCAAGCCCCACTGCAATATTCGCTTCCGCAGACTACTGGGTATGGTGTAGATTTCTCTTGGCTCTAGATTGCAGTAGTGGACGGCAGGCGCTGAGCGCTCATCGGATCTTCCCTATTACGGACCTTTACAGGTTTTACAGTGCCCCTCGTATGTCTCTGGCCCCAGCACCAGCCACAGCAGTGTAGCCTCACCTCACATCAGACGGCAAGCTCAGCGTCGGTGGGGAACCTCATCCGCTGTCGCACAGGGGTGTCTCAGGCGGTTTTCTCAATATCAAGTCGACATGGCAGCTCTAGGCTGCACCCAGGCTCTGCGATGGCAGGCCTGAGACACATTTTACAAGCCGCTTCTGTGGGTGGCACAACCAGTGCTGCAAGCCCACCAGCGGCATTGGATTTACAAGCCCTGGGCACACTCAGTGCACTGTACTAGGGACTGACAAGTAAACCAATCATCCAATCATGGAGTCACTAATACATAACAAAATTTATCATAGGGAGCACTTGCACTGTGGCACTGAATAGCAGTGGCACAGTGCCCAAAGCATCTAACACCAGCAAAAACAGATCAGTAACATAGGAGGCATCATAAAAAATGGAAGGGAGACCCACGCCAAGGATGCCAGGTCTAACACGTGTCCCTCCAGCTGAAATGTGGGGAGAACTACCCTACCTCAGGGGAGTTCTCTTCACTAAGGCGGAAAAATCTGGACAGACCATCAGCATTGGCGTGTTCTGTACCAGAGGGTGTTCCACTGTGAAATCCATCCCCTGTAGGGAAATGGACCACCTCAACAGCTTTGGATTCTCACCCCTCATCTGCATCAACCATCTGAGGGGCCTGTGGTCTGTCTGAACCTGGAAGTGAATCCCAAACAGGTATGGTCTCAGCTTCTTCAGTGCCCAGACCACAGCAAATGCCTCACGCTCAATAGCACTCCACCTCTGTTCCCGTGGTAGTAACCTCCTACTGATGAAGGCTACGGGTTGATCTAGGCCCTCCTCATTCATCTGTGACAGAACAGCCCCCACACCATGCTCTGAAGCGTCTGTTTGTACTACGAACTCTTTGGAGAAGTTGGGTGCCAGGAGCACAGGCGCCGTGCACATGGCAGTTTTCAGGGCCTCAAAAGCTTTCTGACAGGTGTCAGTCCAAATCACTTTCCTGGGCTGCTTCTTGGAAGTCAGCTCTGTCCGGGGCGCAACAATGCTGCCATACCCCTTGACAAACCTCCTGTAGTAACCCGTGAGTCCTAAGAAGGCTCTCACCTCTGTCTGGGTTTTGGGGGTTCCCAATTCAGGATGGTTTCAATTTTGGGTTGTAGGGCGCCACCTGGCCGCTCCCCACTTGGTGTCCCAAGTACACCACGGAACCCTGCCCGATCTGGCACTTACTCGCCTTGATCGTGAGGCCTGCTCTCCGCAGCGCCATCAACACTTCCCAGAGGTGGCGCAGATGTTCTTCCCAACTGGCGCTGAACACTGCGATGTCATCCAGGTAGGCGGCACTGAACGAGTCCAGTCCAGCCAACACCTGGTTGACCAACCTCTGGAAGGTGGCAGGGGCATTCTTCATCCCAAAGGGCATCACCTGGAAGTGGTAGTGCCCATCTGGTGTGGAGAATGCTGACCTCTCTCTTGCCCCATCAGTCAAGGCGATCTGCCAGTACCCAGACGTCAAGTCAAACATGCTGAGGTACCGGGCAGCCCCTAGCCGATCTATGAGCTCATCAGCTCTGGGGATGGGGTGCGCGTCAGTCCTGGTGACTGAATTGAGCCCTCGGTAGTCCACACAGAACCGGAGTTCTGGTGTGGCACCCGGTGCGGCAGCCTTTGGGACCAAGACCACTGGGCTGGCCCAAGGACTGTTAGAGGACTCAATCACCCCTAACGCAAGCATTTTGGAGACCTCCTCCTTGATGCAAGCTCTCACCCTGTCAGTCACCCTGTAAGATTTGTGCTTCACAGGTGTACTGTCCCCAGTGTCCACATCATGGATGCACCAATCTGTGACACCGGGAACCAGGGAGAACAGATCAGAAAACTGTCCCAGCAACTGGCGGCAGTCATTCTGTTGCTCAGGGGTCAGGGTGGAAGAGAGGTTGACACCATCCACTGACCCATCTTGCTCTGTTGCTGACAGGAGGTCAGGAAGAGGCTCGGTCTCCTCCTCCATCCCAGCATCTGTCGCTAAGAGCATGCCCACTTGGGACCTCTCCAAGTGGGGCTTCAGGCGGTTGACATGCAGGACCCTCAAGGGGTTCCTGGGAGACACGCAAGTCCACCAAGTAGGTAACCGGACTTCTGCGCTCTACAACCTCAAAGGGTCCGGTCCACTTATCCTGGAGCGCGCAGGGCTCCACTGGGGCCATGACCCACACTTTCTGACCAGGCTGAAGCTCTACCAGAGTGGCATTCTGGTCGTACCACCGCTTCATCTCCTCCTGGCTGGCTTCCAGATTCGCCTCAGCGAGTTGCCTGAAACGCCTAGTTTGGTTCCTAAAGGCCAGCATGTAACTGTATACATCCTGGGGAGGTTTCCTGGGCGATTGCTCCCAGCCTTCTTTGACCAAACTTAGAGGTCCTCTTACTGGGTGTCCATAGAGAAGCTCAAAGGGACTGAACCCTAGAGATTTCTGTGGCACCTCACGGTAAGCAAAGAGCAGGCATGGTAAGAGGACGTCCCACTTACGCCTCATAGGTTCCTCAAGACCCATAATCATGCCTTTGAGGGTTCGGTTGAACCTTTCAACCAATCCATTTCCTTGGGGGTGGTAAGGAGTGGTAAACTTGTAGGTTACCCCACACTCCTGCCACAGGGACTTCATATACTTGGAAATGAAGTTAGTCCCCGGTCAGACACTACCTCTCTAGGGAATCCCACTCGGGAGAAAATTCCCATCAGTGCTCGTCCCACCACGGGGGCCGTCACTGTCCTCAGAGGTATGGCTTCCGGGTACCGGGTGGCATGGTCCACCAAGACCAGGATGAACCTGTTGCCCATGGCTGTCTTGGGGTCCAGTGGCCCCACAATGTCAATACCCACCCGTTCAAAGGGGTGCTGACTACAGGGAATGGCTGGAGAGGAGCCTTGCGCTTCCTCCCACTCTTTCCACTTGCCTGGCAAGTCTGACCTGTCCTGCAGTGAGTGTCTGAACTCCTGCGCATTTGGGGCCAATAAAAGTGGGTGACAAGCCTCTCAAAGGTCTTGTCCTGTCCCAAATGTCCTGCCAATGGAACATCATGAGCCAGCCCCAGTAGGAAGGCTCTGAGGCACTGGGGTACCACCAGCACACGGGCTGACCCAGGCTCAGCAACCTTAGGCTCAGTATACAGGAGATCATTCTCCCAATAGACCCAATGTGACCCAGACTGATCACCTGTTGCCTGGTCTGCAGCCTGTTGCCGCAGACCCACCAGAGAAGGGCATTCTTTCTGCTCCTTGCAGAATTCTTCCCTGGAGGGTCCTTCTTGCTGCCAATGGGTCAGCTCAGGCAGGTCCCCCAGTTCAGCTACCTGTTCCCCTGTAGGCTCCAGGGCATCCCCCTCAAGGTCTGCCTCCTCCTGGACCGTGGAAACTTCGGGGGCCGGTTTCCCGCGCCCCCTGCCTCTTCTCGTGACGGCAGGTACCTGGGCCTCCCTCTCAGGCTCCAGGTCCTCTTGAGCACCTTTACTTGCTGCCATGGACCGGGTGGTCACACACGCCCAGTCAGGCAAACCCAACATCTCTAAATGAGCACTTTGCTCTACCTTTGCCCAAGGTGAGCTCTCCAAGTCGTTCCCTAACAAACAGTCAACAGGCATGGCGGGCCTCACAGCTACCTGAAGAGTACCAGAGACCCCCCCCCCCCACTCAAAGGGAACCTGAGCCACTTTGCAGTGACTCTGTGTTGTCAGCGGCAACAACTGGATAGAATGCATGGGGGACAACCTGCTCTTGAGACACCAGGTGACACTTGACAGCTGTCACACTGGCTCCTGTATCTCTAAGAGCCTCCACCCTATGGCCATTGATGGTCACCCACTGCCTGTATTTCTTAGTGTTGTCAGGCAGCGGGGTCCTGGGGACCACCTCACAGTCTCCTAATGAGACAAGGGACATCTGTGCGGGACCCCACCCCTCTTGGGCATCCATCTCCTCCCCCAGGGCTACACTAGCCATCTGCCGGGGGGCTGCACCAGGGGGTGCGGTCTTTCCAAACTGGCGGCACCTGGGACCACTCGCTATATGACCCAGGTCCCCACATTTGTAGCATCTCAGGGGACCCCTTTGAACAGGTGGACCTGTCGGGGTCCCTGAGGGTTTCTGGGGGGGAGGCTGGGAACCTTTCCCTTGGTTCCCTTGGGGACTACTTTGGGGCCTTCTTTGGATCTCCCTCTGTTTACCCTTGTCCCCCCCACTCTTCTGCTGGGGACCCTGCCCACCCTTGGCTGAGTCTCCCACGTGACCCTTGTGGACCCTGGTACTGACCCAGCGGTCCGCCTCCTCAGCAAGCTTCCTAGGGATAGTCAGCTTGCTATCTATCAGGTGCTGGCGTAGCTCTGGAAAACAGTTACTTGACAAGTGCTCCCATGCAATCAAATCAAGGAACCCCTGAAAATCATCAACTTTGCTACCCTTCACCCAACCATCCAATGCTCTGCAGAAAAAAGTGACATATTCAACCCAGGTACTGTTCTCTATCTTCTTGCAACCCCTGAACCTCTGCCTATACAATTCAGGAGTTAAACCATACCTAGACATTAAAGCATCCTTCATGTGGTGATATGAATTATGGACATCAGAAGGCAAATCTAGCAGTGTGTCCCACCCCTCGCTAAGGAACCGTCCCCACAACCCCGCTCCCGAATCCTTCTCAGGGACCCGGTGGGAAGACATGGCTACCTCATAGGCCTTGAACCACTGCCCAATGTCATCATTTTTAAAAAACTCTCTGACCACATCCTTAGGAATATACACTTTAGATTCCACAGGCATTGACGGTGTGCTGCCACCAGAGGGAGTAATTTCTAAGCTCCTAGCTTTCAAATCCAACTCCCTCAAACTTCTATCATGCTCAAGCTGTATCCTCTTTTCTTCCAGGGCCAGTTTCCTAATTTCCAATTGCCCATTCATTTTGGCCAGCTCCAACTCATGCATCCTATTTCTCTCCCTGTCCTCCAGCTCTTCTGTGGACAGACCTTTGGCAGAAACACTGCTACCTGCTGGGGAAGGTGCCTTCCTTTCCCCTGGACCCAATGGCCCTTCCAGCTGCACATCTGCATCATTATCCCCTTCCTCATTCTCAGGGGTTTTCCTTGCTTCTACCCAGGCCCTCAGCGCCTTATAGAACTCCTCCTTCTTGGTGAGCCCGGTAATTGCAACATTAAATCTTTTGCAGAAGTGCTTCAGCTGCCTTGCATTGTAGCATTCTAGTTTTTCCTCTTCCCAATCAAAATCAACAGATGCTATGGATGCTGGTTTCATGATGGCTGAACTTGGCTAAAAATGGAAAGTCCTAGAAAAAAAATCTACCAAAAGTATGTGGTCGCGTTTTGGTCTGCACTCACTAGTATTGTTCACCAATCACTGTACATGAGTCACAAATGCAAGTCCAGAATCCTCACCGCTGACCACCAATGTTAGAATTGGGGGTCTCTAGTTGGCACAGGTAGGTACTTGTGACAAATAGGGACCCTCGCCTCTAGTCAGGGTAGGGGGGTACACTCCTAAAATAACCCCTGCTCACCCCCTTGGTAGCTTGGCATGAGCAGACAGGCTTATCTCAGAGGCAGTGTGTAAAGCATTTGTGAACACATACAGTAATCTAGTGACAACACTACAGATGGACACCACACAAGGTTTATATAAAAAATAAGTATTCTTTATATAGTTTTAACACAAGACCATAAACGACAAAAATCCACAATACTGTACTTAAAATGGTAGGTTTAGCTTAGTTTTCTTAAGTTCTTAAAATGCGACACTTTGAGTCAATGTACCTTACGATGCGTCACGTTTCTACAACGAAAGTGTTGCAGAGATGGAGATGCGACAAAGTTCTGGTGCAAAGAAATAAAGACGTCAAGTTCTTCCTGATGCGGCACGCTTCTCCGATGTTGCGAGAAGTCTCGACTCGATGCGTCAGCTGCAGCGGCGACACCCTTGTTCCGTGATGCGACGACAGCGGCTTTGGCGGCGACACTCTTCTCCGACGTTGCGAGACGCTTCCGCTCGATGCGACAACTGCAGCGGCGACACCCTTGTTTCTTGATGCGACAGCAGCAGCTCCGACGGCGGCACGCTTCTCTGTGGATGCGAGGCGCTTCTCTCGATGTGGTGCAATGCGACAGCTACAGCGACGACATCTACGATGCGACGGCAGCGGCTGCGATGGCGACACGCTTCTTCCTCGATGCGAGACTCTTCTCTTGATGCGGTGCAATGCGACGGCTACAGCGGCGACATCTACGATGCGACGGCAGCGGCTGCGACGGCGACACGCTTCTTCGGTGTTGCAGGACGTTTCTTGAGATGCTGTGCAATGCGACAGCTACAGCGGCGTCATCTCCGTGATGCGACGGCAGCGGCTGCGACGGCGACACGCTTCTCCCTCTTGAGTCGCGCTTCCAGCTCCTTGCGACACGCAGTCCCTTCAGAAGGCCCAAAACAGCAGCAGGCACTTCCAAAGGATTCTTGGGGAGCTGGTGGTTGAAGTCTGTTGTCCCTGAGACTTCAGCAGGAGGCAAGCTCTTTTCTCAAGCCCTTGGAGATCCTTCACAAGTTGAATAAAAGTGCACACAAAGTCCTTTCTCCTTCCTTTGGCAGTCAGGCAACCACTGCAGGCAGATCCCTCTAGTTTAGGGATAGTCTTCTCCTCAGTTTCTTCTTGGTTCCGCTCCTCAGCAAAGGTTTCTTCTTGTTTTCCCAAAGTGATCTAATTTCCTAGGGGTCTGGGTCCCATTTTTATACACAGTTTTTCTTTGTTCTCTGAAGGCAGAGAGGCCTCTGCCTAGTCCAAAACCAGTTCTGGTCAGTCCTGGAGCACTTTGTTTTTCTGACTCCTTCTTTCCTTTCAGAATGTGGGGCAGAGTGCTCAGCCGCCCGGCAGGAGGTGGAGCCAGCATTGTGGAAGGCAGGCACAGCCCTATTCAGACCCAGGTGCAACTCCTCCCTCCACTCTGGATGCAGATCTTTCTATTCAGCCCTGTGCTGACTCGCCCTGTCTCCTGTAGCCACCCCCAGCCCCTGTCACTCAATCTCCAGACAAGGAATACACAACCTAGCAGAGGCAGGCTTGGAAGTTTAGGCAAGAAAATACCCACTTTCTAAAAGTGGTATTTTCAAACACAGAATGTTAAAACCAACTTCACTAAAAGATGTATTTTATCATTCTGAGTTCAGGCGTACTAAATTCGTTTTTCTACCATGTTCCCTGGGTCAGTTCTGACTGTAAGGTGTAATAGTCAGTCTGCCCATTCTGGCCTATGGGGAGCAGGTAGCCTTGCAATAGTGAAATACGAAAATGGCTGTAATTCACTATTAGGACATGCCACACACACCAGGGCATGTCCTACCTTATACTTACAATGCACCCTGCCCTAGGGCCTACTTTAGGGGTGACCAACATGTAGTAAAGGGAAGGTTTAGGGACTGGTAAGTGGGTGCACTCACCAAGTCGACATGGCAGCTCTAGGCTGCACCCAGGCTCTGCGATGGCAGGCCTGAGACACATTTTACAAGCCGCTTCTGTGGGTGGCACAACCAGTGCTGCAAGCCCACCAGCGGCATTGGATTTACAAGCCCTGGGCACACTCAGTGCACTGTACTAGGGACTGACAAGTAAACCAATCATCCAAACATGGAGTCACTAATACATAACAAAATTTATCATAGGGAGCACTTGCACTGTGGCACTGAATAGCAGTGGCACAGTGCCCAAAGCATCTAACACCAGCAAAAACAGATCAGTAACATAGGAGGCATCATAAAAAATGGAAGGGAGACCCACGCCAAGGATGCCAGGTCTAACACGTGTCCCCTCCAGCTGAAATGTGGGGAGAACTACCCTACCTCAGGGGAGTTCTCTTCACTAAGGCGGAAAAATCTGGACAGACCATCAGCATTGGCGTGTTCTGTACCAGAGGGGTGTTCCACTGTGAAATCCATCCCCTGTAGGGAAATGGACCACCTCAACAGCTTTGGATTCTCACCCCTCATCTGCATCAACCATCTGAGGGGCCTGTGGTCTGTCTGAACCTGGAAGTGAATCCCAAACAGGTATGGTCTCAGCTTCTTCAGTGCCCAGACCACAGCAAATGCCTCACGCTCAATAGCACTCCACCTCTGTTCTTGTGGTAGTAACCTCCTACTGATGAGCGCTACGGGTTGATCTAGGCCCTCCTCATTCATCTGTGACAGAACAGCCCCCACACCATGCTCTGAAGCGTCTGTTTGTACTACGAACTCTTTGGAGAAGTTGGGTGCCAGGAGCACAGGCGCCGTGCACATGGCAGTTTTCAGGGCCTCAAAAGCTTTCTGACAGGTGTCAGTCCAAATCACTTTCCTGGGCTGCTTCTTGGAAGTCAGCTCTGTCCGGGGCGCAACAATGCTGCCATACCCCTTGACAAACCTCCTGTAGTAACCCGTGAGTCCTAAGAAGGCTCTCACCTCTGTCTGGGTTTTGGGGGTTCCCAATTCAGGATGGTTTCAATTTTGGGTTGTAGGGGCGCCACCTGGCCGCTCCCCACTTGGTGTCCCAAGTACACCACGGAACCCTGCCCGATCTGGCACTTACTCGCCTTGATCGTGAGGCCTGCTCTCCGCAGCGCCATCAACACTTCCCAGAGGTGGCGCAGATGTTCTTCCCAACTGGCGCTGAACACTGCGATGTCATCCAGGTAGGCGGCACTGAACGAGTCCAGTCCAGCCAACACCTGGTTGACCAACCTCTGGAAGGTGGCAGGGGCATTCTTCATCCCAAAGGGCATCACCTGGAAGTGGTAGTGCCCATCTGGTGTGGAGAATGCTGACCTCTCTCTTGCCCCATCAGTCAAGGCGATCTGCCAGTACCCAGACGTCAAGTCAAACATGCTGAGGTACCGGGCAGCCCCTAGCCGATCTATGAGCTCATCAGCTCTGGGGATGGGGTGCGCGTCAGTCCTGGTGACTGAATTGAGCCCTCGGTAGTCCACACAGAACCGGAGTTCTGGTGTGGCACCCGATGCGGCAGCCTTTGGGACCAAGACCACTGGGCTGGCCCAAGGACTGTTAGAGGACTCAATCACCCCTAACGCAAGCATTTTGGAGACCTCCTCCTTGATGCAAGCTCTCACCCTATCAGTCACCCTGTAAGATTTGTGCTTCGCAGGTGTACTGTCCCCAGTGTCCACATCATGGATGCACCAATCTGTGACACCGGGAACCAGGGAGAACAGATCAGAAAACTGTCCCAGCAACTGGCGGCAGTCATTCTGTTGCTCAGGGGTCAGGGTGGAAGAGAGGTTGACACCATCCACTGACCCATCTTGCTCTGTTGCTGACAGGAGGTCAGGAAGAGGCTCGGTCTCCTCCTCCATCCCAGCATCTGTCGCTAAGAGCATGCCCACTTGGGACCTCTCCAAGTGGGGCTTCAGGCGGTTGACATGCAGGACCCTCAAGGGGTTCCTGGGAGACACGCAAGTCCACCAAGTAGGTAACCGGACTTCTGCGCTCTACAACCTCAAAGGGTCCGGTCCACTTATCCTGGAGCGCGCAGGGCTCCACTGGGGCCATGACCCACACTTTCTGACCAGGCTGAAGCTCTACCAGAGTGGCATTCTGGTCGTACCACCGCTTCATCTCCTCCTGGCTGGCTTCCAGATTCGCCTCAGCGAGTTGCCTGAAACGCCTAGTTTGGTTCCTAAAGGCCAGCATGTAACTGTATACATCCTGGGGAGGTTTCCTGGGAGATTGCTCCCAGCCTTCTTTGACCAAACTTAGAGGTCCTCTTACTGGGTGTCCATAGAGAAGCTCAAAGGGACTGAACCCTAGAGATTTCTGTGGCACCTCACGGTAAGCAAAGAGCAGGCATGGTAAGAGGACGTCCCACTTACGCCTCATAGGTTCCTCAAGACCCATAATCATGCCTTTGAGGGTTCGGTTGAACCTTTCAACCAATCCATTTCCTTGGGGGTGGTAAGGAGTGGTAAATTTGTAGGTTACCCCACACTCCTGCCACAGGGACTTCATATACTTGGAAATGAAGTTGGTCCCCGGTCAGACACTACCTCTCTAGGGAATCCCACTCGGGAGAAAATTCCCATCAGTGCTCGTCCCACCACGGGGGCCGTCACTGTCCTCCGAGGTATGGCTTCCGGGTACCGGGTGGCATGGTCCACCAAGACCAGGATGAACCTGTTGCCCATGGCTGTCTTGGGGTCCAGTGGCCCCACAATGTCAATACCCACCTGTTCAAAGGGGTGCTGACTACAGGGAATGGCTGGAGAGGAGCCTTGCGCTTCCTCCCACTCTTTCCACTTGCCTGGCAAGTCTGACCTGTCCTGCAGTGAGTGTCTGAACTCCTGCGCATTTGGGGCCAATAAAAGTGGGTGACAAGCCTCTCAAAGGTCTTGTCCTGTCCCAAATGTCCTGCCAATGGAACATCATGAGCCAGCCCCAGTAGGAAGGCTCTGAGGCACTGGGGTACCACCAGCACACGGGCTGACCCAGGCTCAGCAACCTTAGGCTCAGTATACAGGAGATCATTCTCCCAATAGACCCAATGTGACCCAGACTGATCACCTGTTGCCTGGTCTGCAGCCTGTTGCCGCAGACCCACCAGAGAAGGGCATTCTTTCTGCTCCTTGCAGAATTCTTCCCTGGAGGGTCCTCCTTCTTGCTGCCAATGGGTCAGCTCAGGCAGGTCCCCCAGTTCAGCTACCTGTTCCCCTGTAGGCTCCAGGGCATCCCCCTCAAGGTCTGCCTCCTCCTGGACCGTGGGAACTTCGGGGGCCGGTTTCCCGCGCCCCCTGCCTCTTCTCGTGACGGCAGGTACCTGGGCCTCCCTCTCAGGCTCCAGGTCCTCTTGAGCACCTTTACTTGCTGCCATGGACCGGGTGGTCACACACGCCCAGTCAGGCAAACCCAACATCTCTAAATGAGCACTTTGCTCTACCTTTGCCCAAGGTGAGCTCTCCAAGTCGTTCCCTAACAAACAGTCAACAGGCATGGCGGGCCTCACAGCTACCTGAAGAGTACCAGACACCCCCCCCCCCCCCACTCAAAGGGAACCTGAGCCACTTTGCAGTGACTCTCTGTGTTGTCAGCGGCAACAACTGGATAGAATGCATGGGGGACAACCTGCTCTTGAGACACCAGGTGACACTTGACAGCTGTCACACTGGCTCCTGTATCTCTAAGAGCCTCCACCCTATGGCCATTGATGGTCACCCACTGCCTGTATTTCTTAGTGTTGTCAGGCAGCGGGGTCCTGGGGACCACCTCACAGTCTCCTAATGAGACAAGGGACATCTGTGCGGGACCCCACCCCTCTTGGGCATCCATCTCCTCCCCCAGGGCTACACTAGCCATCTGCCGGGGGGCTGCACCAGGGGTGCGGTCTTTCCAAACTGGCGGCACCTGGGATCACTCGCTATATGACCCAGGTCCCCACATTTGTAGCATCTCAGGGGACCCCTTTGAACAGGTGGACCTGTCGGGGTCCCTGAGGGTTTCTGGGGGGGAGGCTGGGAACCTTTCCCTTGGTTCCCTTGGGGACTACTTTGGGGCCTTCTTTGGATCTCCCTCTGTTTACCCTTGTCCCCCCACTCTTCTGCTGGGGACCCTGCCCACCCTTGGCTGAGTCTCCCACGTGACCCTTGTGGACCCTGGTACTGACCCAGCGGTCCGCCTCCTCAGCAAGCTTCCTAGGGATAGTCAGCTTGCTATCTATCAGGTGCTGGCGTAGCTCTGGAAAACAGTTACTTGACAAGTGCTCCCATGCAATCAAATCAAGGAACCCCTGAAAATCATCAACTTTGCTACCCTTCACCCAACCATCCAATGCTCTGCAGAAAAAAGTGACATATTCAACCCAGGTACTGTTCTCTATCTTCTTGCAACCCCTGAACCTCTGCCTATACAATTCAGGAGTTAAACCATACCTAGACATTAAAGCATCCTTCATGTGGTGATATGAATTATGGACATCAGAAGGCAAATCTAGCAGTGTGTCCCGCCCCCCGCTAAGGAACCGTCCCCACAACCCCGCTCCCGAATCCTTCTCAGGGACCCGGTGGGAAGACATGGCTACCTCATAGGCCTTGAACCACTGCCCAATGTCATCATTTTAAAAAACTCTCTGACCACATCCTTAGGAATATACACTTTAGATTCCACAGACATTGACGGTGTGCTGCCACCAGAGGGAGTAATTTCTAAGCTCCTAGCTTTCAAATCCAACTCCCTCAAACTTCTATCATGCTCAAGCTGTATCCTCTTTTCTTCCAGGGCCAGTTTCCTAATTTCCAATTGCCCATTCATTTTGGCCAGCTCCAACTCATGCATCCTATTTCTCTCCCTGTCCTCCAGCTCTTCTGTGGACAGACCTTTGGCAGAAACACTGCTACCTGCTGGGGAAGGTGCCTTCCTTTCCCCTGGACCCAATGGCCCTTCCAGCTGCACATCTGCATCATTATCCCCTTCCTCATTCTCAGGGGTTTTCCTTGCTTCTACCCAGGCCCTCAGCGCCTTATAGAACTCCTCCTTCTTGGTGAGCCCGGTAATTGCAACATTAAATCTTTTGCAGAAGTGCTTCAGCTGCCTTGCATTGTAGCATTCTAGTTTCTCCTCTTCCCAATCAAAATCAACAGATGCTATGGATGCTGGTTTCATGATGGCTGAACTTGGCTAAAAATGGAATGTCCTAGAAAAAAATCTACCAAAAGTATGTGGTCGCGTTTTGGTCTGCACTCACTAGTATTGTTCACCAATCACTGTACATGAGTCACAAATGCAAGTCCAGAATCCTCACCGCTGACCACCAATGTTAGAATTGGGGGTCTCTAGTTGGCACAGGTAGGTACTTGTGACAAATAGGGACCCTCGCCTCTAGTCAGGGTAGGGGGTACACTCCTAAAATAACCCCTGCTCACCCCCTTGGTAGCTTGGCACGAGCAGACAGGCTTATCTCAGAGGCAGTGTGTAAAGCATTTGTGAACACATACAGTAATCTAGTGACAACACTACAGATGGACACCACACAAGGTTTATATAAAAAATAAGTATTCTTTATATAGTTTTAACACAAGACCATAAACGACAAAAATCCACAATACTGTACTTAAAATGGTAGGTTTAGCTTAGTTTTCTTAAGTTCTTAAAATGCGACACTTTGAGTCAATGTACCTTACGATGCGTCACGTTTCTACAACGAAAGTGTTGCAGAGATGGAGATGCGACAAAGTTCTGGTGCAAAGAAATAAAGACGTCAAGTTCTTCCTGATGCGGCACGCTTCTCCGATGTTGCGAGAAGTCTCGACTCGATGCGTCAGCTGCAGCGGCGACACCCTTGTTCCGTGATGCGACGACAGCGGCTTTGGCGGCGACACTCTTCTCCGACGTTGCGAGACGCTTCCGCTCGATGCGACAACTGCAGCGGCGACACCCTTGTTTCGTGATGCGACGGCAGCAGCTCCGACGGCGGCACGTTTCTCCGTGGATGCGAGGCGCTTCTCTCGATGTGGTGCAATGCGACAGCTACAGCGGCGACATCTACGATGCAGCGGCTGCGACGGCGACACGCTTCTTCGGTGTTGCGGGACGTTTCTTGAGATGCTGTGCAATGCGACAGCTACAGCGGCGTCATCTCCGTGATGCGACGGCAGCGGCTGCGACGGCGACACGCTTCTCCCTCTTGAGTCGCGCTTCCAGCTCCTTGCGACACGCAGTCCCTTCAGAAGGCCCAAAACAGCAGCAGGCACTTCCAAAGAATTCTTGGGGAGCTGGTGGTTGAAGTCTGTTGTCCCTGAGACTTCAGCAGGAGGCCAGCTCTTTTCTCAAGCCCTTGGAGATCCTTCACAAGTTGAATAAAAGTGCACACAAAGTCCTTTCTCCTTCCTTTGGCAGTCAGGCAACCACTGCAGGCAGATCCCTCTAGTTTAGGGATAGTCTTCTCCTCAGTTTCTTCTTGGTTCCGCTCCTCAGCAAAGGTTTCTTCTTGTTTTCCCAAAGTGATCTAATTTCCTAGGGGTCTGGGTCCCCTTTTATACACAGTTTTTCTTTGTTCTCTGAAGGCAGAGAGGCCTCTGCCTAGTCCAAAACCAGTTCTGGTCAGTCCTGGAGCACTTTGTTTTTCTGACTCCTTCTTTCCTTTCAGAATGTGGGGCAGAGTGCTCAGCCGCCCGGCAGGAGGTGGAGCCAGCATTGTGGAAGGCAGGCACAGCCCTATTCAGACCCAGGTGCAACTCCTCCCTCCACTCTGGATGCAGATCTTTCTATTCAGCCCTGTGCTGACTCACCCTGTCTCCTGTAGCCACCCCCAGCCCCTGTCACTCAATCTCCAGACAAGGAATACACAACCTAGCAGAGGCAGGCTTGGAAGTTTAGGCAAGAAAATACCCACTTTCTAAAAGTGGTATTTTCAAACACAGAATGTTAAAACCAACTTCACTAAAAGATGTATTTTATCATTCTGAGTTCAGGCGTACTAAATTCGTTTTTCTACCATGTTCCCTGGGTCAGTTCTGACTATAAGGTGTAATAGTCAGTCTGCCCATTCTGGCCTATGGGGAGCAGGTAGCCTTGCAATAGTGAAAAACGAAAATGGCTGTAATTCACTATTAGGACATGCCACACACACCAGGGCATGTCCTACCTTATACTTACAATGCACCCTGCCCTAGGGCCTACTTTAGGGGTGACCAACATGTAGTAAAGGGAAGGTTTAGGGACTGGTAAGTGGGTGCACTCACCAAGTCGACATGGCAGCTCTAGGCTGCACCCAGGCTCTGCGATGGCAGGCCTGAGACACATTTTACAAGCCGCTTCTGTGGGTGGCACAACCAGTGCTGCAAGCCCACCAGCGGCATTGGATTTACAAGCCCTGGGCACACTCAGTGCACTGTACTAGGGACTGACAAGTAAACCAATCATCCAATCATGGAGTCACTAATACATAACAAAATTTATCATAGGGAGCACTTGCACTGTGGCACTGAATAGCAGTGGCACAGTGCCCAAAGCATCTAACACCAGCAAAAACAGATCAGTAACATAGGAGGCATCATAAAAAATGGAAGGGAGACCCACGCCAAGGATGCCAGGTCTAACAGCAGGGTTATTATTTTTTTATGAAAATCTACTTTTGAACCCTAATGCAACCACACAGCAGTCGGCTATATTCTGAGTTTGGTACCAAGTCCTCACATTTTGGGGACAGCTTTGCAATCCTGTTCTTTCATTTGAATAGCTGAATGACTCTAGTGGACCCAACATCTGTGATCCTGCAGGATTTTCTCTGTATGTTTTGATAGTGCTTTGCCAGCAAAGCACCAGAATCTGCTAGACTGATGGTGCATACAAAGGTCCCCCTCATCTTACTGATAGTAGGAAGTGTCTACTCTCACCAGGTTATGGAAAGCAGCAGCACCGGCTTTAACTTGTTCTTCTGAGTGGATTCTATTCCCCTTCCATGGATAAACTTCATTGATTCCCCCTCGAGTGGAGTCCTTCTCTTTGATATGGGCATGTGCTGTTTGTTCAAACGTTAATGATATATGCACTGTGCAGGAATACTTTGTGCCATATCATGTCCCTTACAGGGTCACATTGCATGTATCCTCAAATGGTCAGTCTTTGAATAGTTTGAGGCTTTTTGGCTTCCCTTGTGTGATGTCTGAAAGATCCCATGGCAGATTCAACCTTAACTGATGTGTGGCTTCATTATAAATCCAGTCCAGAGCCCTGCTTGAACACAAAAGATTCAACAAAACTGGTTTGGCCACGTAGGCAGATATACTTCTGGGATATCTGGGAATAGATAACACCTTTCTTTACGCCAGGCTTTGGAAACACCCAGTTGCCTCTTCCGGCTATCTTGTACTGAGGGTTGTTTGAAAATAAGAGACCCCACTCAGAAAGTTTCCAGGTTTTCTTGAAAATCCACATGTCTTTGGCCTGTTGGTGCCTGCCGTTCCATAGTATGGGAACGCCCAGAGATGAAGCAACTGAACATGTTCTTCACTTTTGACTTTGAACTTAATGTGTGTGAATACATTTTTGAACTGTATCAAAATTTCAAACCAGTTGCCACCCCCTAGAGTAAACCTAGACTGTCTGCCCCAGCCTCCTTGGGAGAGTAAAGTATGTAAAGGAGTAGCCTGGTTATGCAATGAAAGTAAAATAATTCAACAAGCCCCAGCACACCTGTGGTAAACAACAGTCTCTGCAAATGGCTATTGACCACTTCAGGACTACGAGAAACCAACACCACCAAAATGTAAGGTATACATTAATTTATTGGAGGAGTTCTGTGTGCAAGAGCAGGCCCTTTGGAGACAATAACATGATCAACAACTAGAAGAAATACAGAAGTGTCTGCTTTCTGAGAGAGCGGGTTAAACAATTTTTGACAATATACATTTCAACCCACCAATGTCAGAATCCCTCTTGCATTAAAAGGTCAGGAAAAGTATGACTGTTATCAGCAATTTCCAAGTTTTGCTAACTGATAATTAATCGGATTAGACATTTTTTGGGGAGTATTTCAGATCAGAATGTTAAGGTATCCTGGAAGACAACACCCATTGTTTTGCTACAGAACAGAAGAGATATAATCTTGGCACATCCAGACAGGCTCATCCTTTTGAAGCCAATTAATGAGTACCATTGAGTTGGTTAATAGGAACTGTGTTGTTATTGCAGCGTTTTGAGACTTGAGTAAAAAAACACTATATAAGAAGCTAATTATTAATGAAACATAGTTATTCATAAAATAAAATTTTCAAGCATTACCTTGTTTTTACTTTTGGCATAATCTTGAAGTTTGTCACTTATTGTCTAACAATAAAACACTGGCTAAAATGAAAGACACTGATTGTGGAAACATTTGATCCTTCTTTGAACAAGCTAAGCAGACTCATTTAATCCTATTTTTGTACCCTCTTTCTAGCCGTTACCCGAGTAATATTTGTGTACTGTCAACCATGTTCTACAGCAGCATTATTTTTCCTATTTGAACCTAATGCCATACATATTTGCCACTCCTCTGCTGGTGTCAGAACTTTGGAAATGCTCTAGTACATATTGCTCATGCAGCACCAGTTCTAAGGATTACTGCAAAGTTTTTTATGATGTTCATGTTAAAACATCTGTGTTAAAACTTCTTTCACATTGCATACAAAGTTTGTTCTGATTGTGGTACTTGACAGTTGGCAGATTTGCAGTTCATGCGACAACCTGGCCCTAAAAAGCAGATTTGGAAAATTACCCTCTTGCCTAAGATTAGAGAAAAGTGTAGTTGGTCAAGTAGAGTTATAATTAAAGAGTATTAATGTCCTTGGACTTGGATGAGGAACATTTTGATAGGCTTGTGGATAAGGTGATTGAGCAGGTGCATTTGTGACTAAAGCGAACAGAACTAATAATGGAAGCCAGCCTAATCTATATATGTATTTCTGTGTTGTGTGTATATATATTTCTGTGTTGTGTATATATATTTCTGTGTGTATATATTTGGAAACTATTATGTGAAAGGCCGAATTTCAGGTTGAGGATAATATAGATGTGTTACATAGAAATTGTCAAAGAGCAATCACAATGAAAGTATTAATGTTGGGTACAATATTTCTTTGTATAATTTCTGGTCAAATGTGAAGGGTATTGTCCATGCTGTAATGCGCCTACAACCTAAGGTAATTGGAGTCGGCTTTCTCCCCACGTTGCTGAATAATTGCTAAGAGATGCCCTTCTACTTTTTCTTATGATTTGTATTTGGTTTTTCCTGCTCCATTATTCTTTATCCTGGCAGGCTTTTCTAGAATCCCTTCAGAACCAGGCAGATGCCAGCGGCAACATAATTGGTCAGTTTGGTGTGGGTTTCTACTCTGCTTTCATGGTTGCCAACAAGGTGGAGGTCTACTCACAGTCCACTGAAGTTGAAAACGCTGGTTACAAGTGGTCTTCAGATGGGTGAGTGATGGGTCTAACTGGGGATTCATTAATGCATCCAGTGGAAGACAAAGGGTAGAGTAGGGGTGTTCAGCACAGGGACGTAAGGGCCTGATCTTTTCAAGATAAACACTGACCATATAGAAGAGTGATCAAGATTTGTTGTTTCTAAATCTACTATGCGTAGATATCCTGAAAATGTGATTTGTAAGTGGCACTCTGCACCTTAGATGTAGAGCCTGAGGGTGGTGGGGTCAGGAGGAACAAAATCTGTTGTGCGTATTTAGTCTTTTTGTGCTCTTGTATCAGGTAAGTTTGTCATCTTGGAAGAAATCATGTAGATATTCTGTCAGAGGTGCTCTTAAATATTCTTCCTACTCTCCTGCTACAGGAGACACACCTTATAGGGACAAAGGCCCCCTGTCTTCAACGATATGGGTATCAACAGGCGTTTCATTCCGGCTTTGTGAGGGGGTCACGGGGGGTGGCTGTCCTGGTTCATCGTAGGGTCCCCTATGTGCACAGTAGGATCTGGTCCGACACCCAGGGGCGCTACATTTTCCTGCAGGGCAAGTTGGGGGAGGATTCCCTGGTTCTGGGTAGCGTTTACGCTCCTCCTCCGTTACAGTGGAGCGCCTTATGGCTCTCTGGGTGGATATGCCGGATGGGGTGGCTGTGGTAGGTGGAGACTGGAATGATGTGATGGATTTGGCCATGGATCGCTGGAGGGAGAGGGGGGTTCCCGAGGGTCGCGGTACCACAAAGCTGCATTCTTTAGCGATGGGGCTTGACTGGGTGGATACATGGCGTCATTTGCATCGGGACAGTAGATAGTTTACGTATCTCTCGGCGGTTCACGACTCGTTTTCCAGAATTGACTACATTTTTGTTCCCCGAGGGACGGTGGGCAGGGTGGAGGGAGTGGAGATTCTTCCACGAGGTTTATCGGACCACTCCCCGGTGGCCCTCACCATACGGATGGGGCGGAGGAGGCAACCGTTTCGGTGGCGCCTTTCTGTGTGGCACTTGCAGAATGATGACTATAGAGAACAGATGTGCGACGTTATCGACGAATATCTGAGAGTGAATGTGGGGTCAGTGACCAGGGCCGATTCTGTGTGGGAGGCGATGAAGCCTACCTTGAGGGGAACAGACATATCTTGGTGCGCGGCGGCTCGCAGGGCACATAGGGAGGCGCTCCTTCAGGCTGAGGCGGGTATCGAGGATCTTGAGCGTCGGGGGCGGGAGGTCGGAGGAGGTCAGGCCAGGCGCCAGTTGCTGTTTGCCCAACAAAATTATGCCGCGCTACTGCTGGACGAGGCCCGGCAGGCCTGGCTGGCAACGCGCAGTAGAGTGTATCAATGGGGGGACAAATCGGGCAAGATGCTCCACCGACTCTGGCAGGGGGTGTATCATACTCAGAGTCTGCCGGGCATATTGGGCGTGGCGGGCGAGCCGCTCACGGACCCACGGGCCCTGGCGGAGAGTTTCGCTACATATTATGCAGACCTCTATGCCCCTAAGGAATGTTTGTCTGCTGCCACGATTGACCGTTTCTTGGATGACCTTCCGCCCAGGGCAGTATCAGATGCGGTGAGAGAGGATCTGGAGCTCCCACTGACAGACGAGGAGTTGGGAGCTGCATTGGGAGAGCTCAATTCCAGAAAGGCTCCGGGAACTAATGGGTTTCCCAGTGAATTTTTTAAGCTGTATTTTCTGCAGCTGGGACCTCATTACCGCGCAGTGGTGGAGGAGGCGCGGGATCGCGGCTCTCTCCCCCCGGACTGGAGGCATGCGGAGGTGGTGGTCTTCCATAAGCCCGGTAGACCGCCAGATCAACACGCATCCTACAGACCCATCTCTCTTTTAAATGTGGAGGCCAAAATCTTGGCGAAGGCCCTGGCGAATCGCCTGTTGCCTCATATAGCCGCTCTGATACACCCCGACCAGGCTGGTTTTATGCCTCAGCGGGCGACTAGACACAATATTAGACGGGCGCATGTGGCGGTAGCGGCCATCCAGCGACTGGGTGCACCGGCAGCATTGTTGTTAACGGACATGGATAGGGCGTTCGATTCTCTTAGTTGGGTATACCTCTTTGCATTATTGCAAAGGCTGAACTTCGGGCCGAGGTTTATTTCTTATTTGACTCTTCTGTACACGGACCTCACGGCGTCGGTGCGGGTGGCAGGCACGGCCTCCTCTGTGTTCTCTATTAGGCGAGGAACGAGACCGGGATGCCCCTTGTCCCCATATTTATTTGCCCTTGCGATGGAGCCTCTGGCCGCGTGGGTGCGAATGGACGCACAGGTCCAGGGCTTTGAATGGGCCCAGGGGTTGTCGGTTAGGATTGCGTTTTATGCGGATGACGTCCTCTTCTTCCTCACAAATGTGGACAGGACGGGGCCACGGCTCCTGCGCATAATGCAAATTTTTGGGGAGACCTCTGGACTGTATATGAACCCCCGCAAGTCTACGTTGTGGATGCTCGGAGGTCGGGAAGGTTTGGGAGCCTGGGCATCGTCGATCCAGCTGGCGGCGGGAGGACTGAAATATCTAGGGGTATTTATAACGCACGTGCCCATAGTCGCTTGGGAACGCAACCTGGTACCGGTGTGGGAGCAAGTACGTGAAGACATTAAGACCTGGTCCCGCATGCCATATTTAAGATGGTTGCGCTCCCCCGCCTTCTATATCAGTTACAGAACCACCCATATCCGATTCCCCCCCGTTGGTTTAGGCAAGTAAACCCGGCTCTTGGGCAGTTCTTGTGGGAAGGGGGCAAGGTACGTGTGGCCCTGCGGACGTGTTTTTTATCCACCTAATGTGGGGGACTGGCGTCGCCTGATATCCTGTCCTATTAGGCATCTCATTTGCTTGTATTAAACGAATGGTGGTATGGCGATCGGGAGGACCCGGCATACGCAGTAGAAATGCGGCTCCTGGGAGATCACTCGCTGCACAAGGTTTTATACTCTGCATCTCTGCGGGGATCATTGCCCTCGGCAACGAAGGTGGTGTTCCAAATCTGGAGGCAGGCGTTGCGTAGGATGGGGTGGTGGAACACACTAACGCGGGAGACTCCCCTCTGGGACAATGGGCGGTTGCCACAACTAGCTGCCTTGCAGGGATTCCGGGGTTGGGATCATATAGGGATATCGGTCTTGGGCAATGTCATGAGGGGTCCGGTCCTGAGGTCCTTCCAGGACCTTCGGGCGGAATTTCATTTGCCGAACTCCCAGTTCTTCAAGTATTTACAATTTCGACACGCTCTGTTACCTAGTTTGGTGGGATTGGAGTCTTTGGCTGATTTTAGCCCCCTGGAGGCCAAAGTTTTTATGGGAGAGCTTCAGGACCATAAGATCTCCAGGATATACCAAACCCTGGTTACCCACTGCTCCTCCACGCTACAGAAACTCCGGGAGGATTGGGAGGGGGCTTGGGTCCCTTAGAGGAAGAGGATTGGGTGGTGGCCCTGGCTGCCCCACGAGGAGCGGCCATAGCGGTGCGCCTGTGCCTGGTTCAGTTTAAATACTTACATAGGGCTTACTACACACGTGTACGTTTATGGAGTGCGGGGCTGATTGCCTCCCCTGTATGTCTTAGATGTAACCGGGAGGAGGGCACGTTATTGCATACAGTTTGGCAGTGTCTCTCCCTAGATCGTTTCTGGAGGGGGTTTACAATTGTTTATCGGAGGTGTTGGGATGGGATCTTCCCCGCTCTCCGAAATTAGCGTTATTACACGTTATGGAGGGGATAGGCGGCAACGTTTACAAACGCCATTTATTGTTGTTGGGCCTTACATTAGCCAAAAGGGACATAGCGAGGGCGTGGAAGGCACCGAGGCCCCCTGCATTGGCCGCATGGAAGAATGGCTTGGACTTTTGCATGGGCCTAGAGAAACCCATCTTCATTGCCAGGGGGTGCCCCCTCAAACACTTTAAAATATGGAAAAGGTGGGCGGACTATCGGGGACTGCTCTTAGATCCAGTTCCGGTAGAACGGGACCCGCGTCTATAAGATTAGGGCTCGTAGGGGAGGATTAAGGGAGAGGGGTGGGTGGTGGAACCATGGTGGGTATCTATATCTTAACGTTGGAATGGTTCTGTCTAGAGTGGGTGTGTGGTGCGATCGGGGGGAGGGCTGGGAGGGGGGGGGGGGTTTGATTTTTATTGTATTACCTTTAATTTTTCTTGGGTATCACTCTCCAAATTGTCAAAGTCATTATTATATGTTTTGATTGTGCAGTCGTCCCTGGGGAACAGGGCCCTGCAGTACATGTGCCACTTGACAAATAAAATTTGTTTAAAAAAAAATATATATATATATTCTTCCTACTGGCATAGACATAGAGCACCACCAGTCTATCCAGAATGTATTATGCTTACCTTCTAAATCTTCTCTTCTATATAAAGAAAGCTTCTAGACATACTGAAACATTAACTTATTCTCTGGTACAGTACTGACCTTTTCAGCTCTTATACAGGGGACGTAGTGACCCCAAGGGTCAGTAGCCCATTGGCTACTATCCTACACTCCCCTAATGCCCAATAATTCAGTATTTAGGGGAGCCCCTGGCACCAGAGCAGCAGATCCTGACAACCTAAGAAGAGCCGCAAAAGCAGAGCGGACACAAAAAGCAGCTGACCTGGTACCAACCCTGCCAGCCTGTCTGCATCCCTCATCGAAAACTGCGCCAAAGTTGACTGGTCTTGCGACTTTTGACTCCCGAACCTTGGGAGGACAGCCTGCCTTTGATAAAGACCCAAAACCTCCCCTGAACAGCTGACCTGTTCTCCTGCATCCTGCAGAGACTCCAAAGCAAAACTTTGAGGCCTCTGGAACAGCCAAAACCGACACCTGAAGCAACCACTGCACCCGTCGCCACCGGCCTTAGTTGGAGTGGGCCAATGGTGTCAACAAGGTCCTCAAGCCCTCCAGGGCTCAAGTCCATTGTGGTTTCACCCTCTTGTGGACACCCCGCTGCCGCCTGTAGCCTCTGCACGCAGGCCCCCCTCGACCGCAACTGCTTCCTGTAAGCAAACCCGACGGCTAAAGTCACCTCTGCATCCGTCACCTCGGGGCCGTGGAGAAGAGGACCACAGGTGTCCCTACGTCTCCGAGCATTGCAAGACTTGAACCCCCCTGTTGGTTCAACCCGACTGGCCTCCCAGCCAGAGCCTGTAGCCTCTTTTCACAGTGGCCAATCTCCATAGAAACCTATTAGGCTCCCAACCTTGTTTTGCACCCTGCACCTGGCCGCCCCTGTGCCGCTGGTGGTGTACTGCTGGTGCTGCCTTGGACCTTGCCCACCTCTCGCCTTAACTCCTGGAGATTGGTCCCGTAAGTCACTGTACTGTACCTGTTTGCAGAACTTGTTTTTCCTTCCATATGATAGCATTACAGAACTCAGAAAAGTGTTAATGTTTGAAAGTGAAAAGAATTGATAATTAAAAACGTACTTACCTGAACGATTTTTCTCTGATGCCAAATCATATATTAAGGTACTTGGTATTTTTATAAATTGATGTTGATCTCCTTCTTGAGTCGTGTTGTCCTTTAATAATCACTGTGTATATTTTGCAAATGTCTTGCACATCTCTATGTTAAGCCTAAGGCTGCTCGACCACACTACCCCTAATAGAGCACTTTCGGATTGCATAGCAAGCCCCTGTCCACTCATTAGGGAACCCCTGGACTCTTTACATGTATATGAACTTATTGATATATCACATTAAGAGCCAGCTTCCTACATTTTGTAACTCTTGCTTTTCACTGTTCTCATAAATTAGGATACTCATTTCTCTTGCATTAAATGTTTGCAAAAGAATCTAAGCTATGAAAGACACAACAGTTAAGTTAAGTTAAAGTTAAGTTGAAATGCTTATGTAGCGTGAACAGCTACCTACTCTGAGTTTCCCGGCGCTTTTGGCAATAGTTGGAATTTCTGCTAGCTCAGGCAGTTCAAAACAGCCACTTCTTTTGTTGTCTGCGAAAAGTAGGCAGTGAGGTGCAAGACCTCGGGTGTTCTGGTAGAGCGTTCCAAAGCTTCGGGCCGAGGAACGTTAATGAGCGACCTCCTGTGTAGGTAAGTTTAATCTTGGGGACAGTGCACAAGGAGGTTGCTGGAACGCATATAGCGAGTGGGCTGATACTGTTTTATCAGACTATTAATATGGTAGGGGGTGATTCCTGCCATAGCTTTGAAGACATGAATTGGACACATTTCTCAACCCCTAGCCAATGAAGCTCACGGTAAAGGGAAGTAACCGAGGCCAATGTTGGCAGTCTATAAATCATTCTTGCGCCCGCATTCTGCCCCACCTGCATATGTCTCATGGAGGCTCTGTCAGCCCCCAGGTAGAGAATATTGCTGTAATCCAGGAAAAATAGAATAAGAGCATGGATGACAATTCTTTGGGAAGCTATGGGGAGAATCCAGATAATTTTCTGTAGCCATTTCAAAGTTGCGAAGCAGGTCCCAGATACCTTTGCCACCTGTGGCTTCATGGAGAGCCTATTGTCCACCAACAAGCTTAGGTTCTTGAGGTTGAGGGCCGGGATGGGGATATCCCTCAGAGCCGCTGGCCAATTCTGTGGTCCCCAGAGGCCGGGGTTCTTTCCAAGGATCAACACCTCTGTTTCTTCACCATTCAATTTCAGCTAGTTGTTGCTCATCCATGAGGCTACTTGAGCCAAGCAGGAGTTCAAAAACAGATCTGTGGTGCTGAGTGTATGATAATGAAAAGATGATTTGATTATCATCGGCAAAGGACTGTTCTTGTCAAATGTCCTTACGATTCCATTGAGCGAAGCTGAGACTTTTAGTGCCTCAATTACAAAAGCAACCCCAAGTGTTTCTACCACTGATTTGTGCTAATTTATGCTAGGAGCATACTCTGTACCAAGCGGTTGTCAGCCAGGAAATGCCATTTTTTCAGACATGGATAAATGTCAGGCTGATGGGCTTTTAAATTGATGAAGAAGCAATATGCTGTACAATTTTCTCTGTACCTTATTATTGCATGATGGAGTATGAATAGACCAGTCCCTTGTTCTATTCCAAAGTCTTGGGGTAGGCTAGCCTAAAGAGTTCTACTGGTCCTCTGTATTTGAAGGACACCTTGGGTTTCAGAATCCTCAAATGAACTACTGAACAAAAAAATTATATAATAACTCTGTGTTACATTTGTCTGTCCTGTACAGGATACCATTTAAGGACTCCAAACTGAAATGAGGCTCGTTCCTCCCCATATGACCAAGTCGGAATGTTCTTGTGACTCATGGTTTGCTGGAACCACTGCCTGTACAGGGAGGTGGTTGTTAGCCTTAGTTCAGTTTCTGAGGGATGTATCCATACTGTGAATAATTGCCAGTGATTCTCTTCTCAGAATATTGAAAATACAGTTGTGCTGCAGCAGATCAGTAGTGTAGGAAAATGGATTATGTGGTGTGGTTGTGCGACTGAACCATGAAAAAATGTCAATCTTTATTGGGTCCAGTTAGCTTTCTTTAACAGAACGCTTAGCTCAGTCCTAGATAGCTGTGGCATTGAGCAGTCAAGCTTAAACGAAGGAACAAGTGTAAAGCATTTAGCACTACCAAAGCAGCCAATAAGTAAGAAACTCGACACAAAAGTCTGACACCAATTTATAAAAATAGATTGTATTCGTATCTTTAAATAGACACCATAATTGGAGATATGATTTAAAAAAAATAAGTGAATTATTGTAGTTTACTTTTAAAAGAATGCAATAAATCCCTGGGGGCCACTTTTATGCCATCTTTGTGTTTGTAGGAGGGGGTGACTCACTAGCCAATGGGGCAACAGTTCTCACAGGACAACTCATCTCACTTTACATCACTTCCAGGGGGGTTGGCCAAAACCAATCCCAGAGTACCTTTCTCTGCCTGAATCCAAGATGACTTGGATCTTCACCTGTGCAAAGCTCTGGGAACACCCCTCTGGTATACCCAGTACAATGAGCCACTCCTTCTGAAACGAGCATTGGCATAGCCAATAGGTCTCGCTTTTGGGACCTTATAAGTATTTAGTTATGCAGCACAATATCCTTGGTGCAACAACAACTGTTGCTTGGCTAAACACTTATAAGGTCCCAAAGGCGAGACCTATTGGCTATGCCAATGCTTGTTAATGCTTGTTTGTCTATCCAGAGTGGCACTGGCGGTGCCTTTCATTCATTGTTGCAATGCCTTTGCCTTCTCATCACACATTTCTGCAGTCTTGTCTTTGTAAGGCCTTAGTCAAAACTCTTAAGATTTGCCATTTCATGACTTCAAAGGAATCCATTCATTGCCTGACACACTAAAAGTCAAGCTGATTTGAAAAGATTATGCCCAAACTGCTATAATTCCAAAGGCACGCCTTTCTTAATCTCGGTTTCTGCTGCGAGTTGACCTCCTTTCAGTGCTAATAAAAAAGGCCTGACCTACATACAATTTTAGGTAAATTATCTCAGTGTGGCGTAATTGAATGGGACGCTCAAGAACAAACTTCAATAAAAATAGATCACCAGTTGAAGTCGACAGAGTGAGGGGGGGCGGAAACAGAAGATGCGCTGTCAGCCCATCAGCCTGGCCACCGACGTGTACTAATGTATTATTCTGTGGGTGAACGCTCTTAATGTGCTGCTTTGACAGGATAATTTCCCCTCCTGACAGGTCGATAGTGGACAATTACATGGCCTGAATGGCACATTTTACAACAAAAGTTTCGGTGTCTGGCACAGTGAGCAATTAAAGTTCCTCCTACACTCTAATCATGCTGAAAGGTTGGAATTACCGGGAACAGGGTGAAACAGCCATAAAAAAAAAACATCAATGCTGTACATGTTTTTAAATATAGTAACTTATTACTAAGGTGAATATATTGTATGGCTCTCAAAAACGACTCGCCTGTGCTAACTGAGTACTGCACGCACTGAAAAGTAAGTCCTGAGCGAAGAAGTTCTGCGTGTCTCCTGCACACACATTACATGTAATACATTTGAAGCTGTTACAGCGCCAAATTTGGCGCTCATTTCTCGCAGCGACGCGTGAACCAGACGCCATCCCAAAATAAACAAACCACACAAGAGTCAGACCTGACAAGAGTCCAAGGGAAAGAAAAGTTCATTTGGTGAAGTGCCCTTCGCCCCCACGTGTCTGCCAAGGGACACAGGCCGGCGTTTGGGAACAGCCAAGAGGGAGACAGCGCAGCAGGAAGAGAGACGGCTGCAAGCTGCGCTTGACCGGTGTCTGCATTCGACCGCGGGATGTTTCAAAACAAGAGAGTAAAAGAAAGGAAAAGTCTAGACAGAAATTGACCAAAGAGGAACTAGCGCACCTCCTGATCCGAGAGAAGTGGGACTTACGTCCGAGCACACGAGGCTTTTAACGTAAACAAGGGCAGTGCCAGGGTCATACATACACCCGGGTGGTGCCGCTCTGCACACAAATTTTTAAGGAGAGTCCTTGGGCGCCTCACGATTGTGCACCTGGGCATGAACCTCGATTCCAGACGGGGTTGGGTGTTAGGGGGGGCATGCCGGCGGTAGAGATGGGGCACAGCAAGTCCACCCGGTTACATTTCTTCAGATTTCTCGTTCTGTCAGCCTCGCCTTTCACTATCAAAAGAACCACTGCCCTAACGCAAACAGGGCTCCATGTTCCCGCCCCCTCCCGTGATCGGTTGAGTAATAAAACAGTCATATCTGGGGATCGGCGGGCTTTGGTGCCACTGCACCTGCTGCACGACGGATACCTACCCCCCTCATTCCTGTCATCATAGTTAGCTAAAACTGTCCTAGCTACCCCTAGTGCCACGGCAGCATCACCAGCTGCACCCGTGGCCATCAGAGAACCGCCTGGGTGTCAAAGTAAAATAAAACCAGGGCGAGGGAGTAAACAGCTCACTCTCTGGGTGCGGAGTCTCATTAAAGCTACACGTGGAACATTCAGCGAGTTAAACAAAACTCGTCAAAGGCGTAGACCCCAGGGCAAGATTTGGTTGTTCACTCAGGAGACACTAAAAGCATGCACGGGCGGGCGCCCAAAGTCATTCACTGCGTAAGGCAACCCAAGACATTGTGCATACTTTACACCCTGCAATGAGATCAAGTAGGATTTGAACCCCCTTGTCACAGTAACCACAAATAAACGCAAGCATCGCACAAGGCACTGGATTCCGGGACCCAGCCACCCTTTCTTCGGAGGGTTACAAAGCCGTCTGAGGGCAGCACACAGCAGCGCTTGTAAAGATCACACGCCGCGACACACGGGATGCAGTGACTGAATCCGGATTCGAGAGAGCACACACTGTAAACAAGGAGCACATGCACGGTGCTTTGGCTCTTGCAGCTTCACTGACAGAGCCGCGAGTATTACACTGCATTCTGGTACTTGCAGTTCTTGGTTTTAGACGATTATAAATCAAAACTACCAATGCCATACATTATATTAAAAGCATAAGTCTGTGAGTTATTCAGCCTTTCACGGGACAGTTTGAGAGCAATTTGTGTAAAAAAAAAAAAAAAGAGTATTAATCACCCCCGGAGTATGGACCCATGCTAGGGACACCAAATTACACGTTATGTAGGAAACGTGTGTAAACCATCCAGGATCGGGTGAACAAACGTGGAGCATTAAAAACAAAGAAATAAAAAAGCTGCTTAAAGCCAAAGCGGGAGAGGGAAGTGCACAGAACAGACGCCCTTGTACCGCTTTAATGAAAGTAAACAAACGCTGGTGTAAAGCCATAGCGGGAGGGGGAATTGCACGGAAGACGCGAGGCCGTCATTGCTAATAAAAATGATGCGATGGAGGGCGAGGCGCGTATTTTGTAAATTAAGGCATGCGTTATTCACAGAGCTTATAAATGTATAGTGTGAAAAAAAGGAATATTAATCACCCCCGGAGTATGGATCCATGCTCGTGATACACAATTACAATTACACACGATTTAGGGAATGCCTGTAAACCATCCAGGATCGGGTGATTAAACGTTGTGGAGCATTAAAAACAAAGAAATGCAAATGTCGCTCAAAGCGGGAGGGGAAAGTGCACGGAACAGGCACCCTTATACCGCTCTCATGAAAGTAAACAAAGAAATGCAAATGTTGGTGAAAAGCCAAAGCGGGAGGGAGAAGTTCACGGAAGACGCAAGGCCACCATTGCTAATACAAGCATTGGCCGCGAGGCAGTGAAAGCGAAAGTCATCGCGATCGCGGTGAAAGCAAAAGTGATTGCGATGACGCGCTCTGTGCTAAGCATGCGAGGGATGCGCGCGCAGCAGTGATTGGAGAGGCGGAGCGAGGCGCGCGCGCTTGTGCGCGTAACTGCACGCTGGTGGCCGGAAAAAGCCTCTTTGGGAGCACTTTCAAAAGCCCCTTACTAAATGTCTCGCAGACCAGCGCATGCGCTGGCTCAGCGAGACCTAAAAATGGTTCTACAACTGGTTTCTCCCATCTGGAGGAGATGCTAGTTGTGGGAGGGGATGACTCACTAGCCAATGGGGCAACAGTTCTCACAGGAAAACCCATCTCACTTTACATCACTTCCAGGGGGGTTGGTCAAAAACAATCCCAGAGTACCTTTCTCTGCCTGAATCCAAGATGACTTGTATTTTCTTCACCTGTGCAAAGCTCTGGGAACACCCCTCTGGTGCACCCAGTACAATGAGCCACTCCTTCTGAAAAAATGATTCTACAACTGGTTTCCCCCGTCTGGAGGAGATGCTAGTCAATCTGCCTACACAAAGGAGCAGGCAGGCTTAGCTGTGATCGCCATTTGCTTCACTGAGGTGGTGGCTTCTTTGAAGCTGGGCCATCTGTGGCCACCGCCTGGTAGTCATACTGCTGGAGGAGGTCACACCTGATCCCACCAATAGTTCTTTGTTCCCTGCTTCTTGGAACGTTTCACCCTTTCAAGCATAGGGCCAACCTATTGTCTCAGGGAACAGCTGGGGACTGTCAGGTAGAGCTATCAGAGTTTGGGGAACAAAGTGGTGATTTCTAAAGTAATCTTTACCAGGTTTGATGCAACGATTAATGTGATGCAGTGAAGTACCATATTCGATGGTCCCCTATGGACTTAGCACGTCAGCTAGTGAACTCAATATTAGCCAATGGGACACCAGCCTTACTACAGTAAAAATGACAATTGCGAGTTTTCACTGTCAGGACATGTGAGATGTAATTTCAACATGTCCTTATTAATATCAGCACCCTGCTTAATGGGCTTATAAGACCTACCTTAGGGATGACATATAGATATTAAAAAGGTAGGTTAACCCCTGGCAAAAGGGTTACTTTGCCATGGCGAGCTGGCAGGTTGGAAGTTGCCTGACTAGGCTGAGATGGCAGACTTAGAGCCATGTTTTCCCTTTGTCATGACATTGGTGGCAAAACAAGCTCAGCAGTCCACTGGCACCATTTAACTTACTAGCTCTGGGCACTCGGAGTACCGTATACTAGCATCTTATAGTAAGTTAACTGTACCAATCGGGAATAATGCTCTTCATTTTTGAGGGGCCAGAGCACAAATCCTGTGGCCTAGACAGTAGGACCAAATGCACTACAGAGTTGAAAAAAAAGCAGCATCATTCCAAAATTTGGGGGGAGTGATCATCCAAAAAGAGGTGCTTTCCTACAAGTAGTTATCAGTACCCCAGAGGAAGTTGACCCAAGGTCAGAGCAGTCGACATTGAATAACAATCAATGTACTGTAATGGAGCGATTGAGATACTGACCTGTTGAACTTGTGTTATTAAAGTATTGGCTGTATGTCATTGAGAATATTGAGAAACACTGCACCTGAAGTTTCAGAAATAATAATTATGTTGCTGGTGTGGCCCTTATATTGAGCTCATCTAATAACATAGCAGATTTAAAATTTGGAAAAACAACATTTATGCATTTACATTCTTTTTATAACCAAGCACCAATTATGTCAAAAGGCCCCAAAGAATCGTCCTGTATTCAAGTTTGCTTTAAATTTCTAGGTCTCTCAGTGCATTTTGGTCAGACAAGTACTCTTTATTTTTTCCATCCTCTACCCAGAAAAAGTAGATGTTGCTCTAGAAAGGTTCCTGCCTTTTGTCTCTCACTGCAAGCACAATTCTTTATGACGAGGCATTTATTTTACATATTGAATATTGTGGATACAAAAACAAACTAATGGAAACACCTGCGCTATACTTCTTATCTTGGATTTTCTGGCCTCCGCTGCACTGGGCATGGGAATGTTGGTTGTGGGAATGCATGGGTGTGGCTGTGTCAGCAGTGTGGAGGAAGAAACACGTGAAATGGACTTGATGAAGAGCTTTTTTTTTTTTTTTTTGCAGTTTTCCAAAGTGGTTTCCTTTTAGCTCCCAAATGATAAGAGTTACTAACCATATTTTAAGTATAACTCATCTAACTAAGACAGTCCCATAAGTCCCCATAAAGGTTGCTTTTCTTTTGTATTACTTAAATGCAGCATGCACAAAAGCTGAAACATATCAACATCTACACAAAAGGATACTTTTTAAAATTGGATTTTCATTATTTATGAAACTAAATCAAAGCCAGGGATGTTGTATGCAAGAAATTGTGTTATTAGTTGCGGAGGATGTGAGTTCACAATTGTTCCCTTACTGGTAACCAGTTGCCCCATTGTAGTACTTGACTCTTGGGGTATTCCAGGAGAGCAGTCTAAAGTCTACTCAGGGAGGTGGTCTGAGCTAGCAATCCCAATTTGCTGGCACACAACAACAACACTCAATAAATTGTCCAGTCAGTGCTTTTTCTTTTAAAAATGAAAATTACATTTATTGCACACACCACTGAATACTATGCATTGAATTACAAACATGTACATCAGGTAGACGGAAATACCTTTGGTGATGCCATTATATCACTTTCTACCCCTAGTGGGTCCTGAGCCCCCTAATCACAATGCCTCCACCTATACCAGACGCAACATCACAATGTAAGGGTGTGTCATTTTCAGTTAGGCAGGCCTATTGGCTTTTTCAAGAGGTCACCACATTAATAGAAATAATCACATATGATGTTTGTATCTTATAACACCATTACAATTGTTTAGGGCGATATTAATAATCATAAGTATTTGTCACAATGCCCAACTGTTTATTGTTGAATCACCATATGTCAATAAAGCATTTGAATGGAAATCCTCATAAACGTCTGAGTTTATTTACACTGGTTACCGACTGGCTGATGCAACCATAGGCTCCACCTTAAGGAGTTGCTGCACTCCAGAGCCTGAGAGCATAATGCTTCAGCTCAGAGTGCTTTGAGAAATAGACAAGCCTCTCCTGGGGTCATGTGCTCTGCCCCAGGAGAGTTGGGGCTAACTTTTTACAACAACCTATGGAGGCTGCTGCACTCCTGTAGCCCACCCAAAAACACCTGTTTAACTGTTGGTTGTTTTAGGAAGCTGGCTTTTTATATAGTATACCAAAAAGAGGTATGCTGTGTAAAGAGTCCAGGTATCCCTTATAAGTGGACAGGGGCTTGCTCTAACAACCCCAAGGTGCTCTATGTAGAAAGCTGGCTCTTTATATGATATACCAAAATGAGGTATATCATGCAAAGTGTCCAAGTATTCCCTTACTAGTGGACAGGGGCTTGTCGTCGAGCAGCCTTAGGCTGTTGTACATCTGCAAAATAGACACACAGTCAATAAATGATGCACACGACTCAAAGAGATTCACACCAATTCACAAAAATAACATATGTATATATAGTTAGGCACCAGAATCAATACGATCAGGTAAGTAAGTTTTGAGATGGAAATATTTTAAGTTTTCAAAAGTTGACACTGCAGTTTTCAGAAGCTGCAATGTTATCCTATGGGATGAAAAACAAATACGGCATACAGGTAGAGTATAGCAACTTACAAGACCAATCTCCTGGACAGCACCAAGAGGTCACAGCGGGCTGCACTGGGGCGCCCGGGTGCAGAGGTGCAACACAGCATTGGGTGCCCAATGTTAGTATATGGGGATTGATCTTCTTGAAAAGAGGATGCAGGTTTGGACTCGGAGGCCAGTCGGGCTGAACCAACGGGGGGGCTCAGGCCTAACAGTGCTCAGAGACGGGGGGACTCCTTTGGTCCTCTTCTCCACGGGCCAGAGGCGACAGATGCAGCTGTGTCTTTAGGCGTCCTGTTACTGTCACTGGGAGCACTCGCGGTCAAGGGGGCGTGCAAACAGAGCCTGCAGGCGGCGGTGGTGAGTCCACAGTGGGCAAGTACAAGGTAGGCTTTGTCTCTGGAGGGTTGGGGGACCATGCTGGCACCGTTGGCCCACTCTCAGCTTGAACTAGGCTGCACGGGTGCAGTGGTGCTTTCAGGTGTCTAGTCTTTGCGGTCCGGAGACTTCACAGCTTGGTCTTTGGTACCTGCAGGATGCAGGGGAACAGTTCTGCTGCTCCACAGGAGTTCCTGAGTCTTCGGAGAAGTGCTGGCAGTCCTCCCAGGCTTTGGAGGATCAGAAGCTTGCAGCATGAGATGACTTTGGCGCAATTGTTGAGAATAGGCGAACAGACCAGCAGTGTTGGCGCCAAGTCAGTTGCTTCTTCAGTTCTTCTTTTGCACAGCTCTTTGGTCCTTCTTCTTCTTTTGGTTGCCAGGATCTGATTTCCAGGTGCCAGTGGCTCCCCTAAATACTGAATCCAGGGGCGTTGGGGGATTGTAGGGTAGTAGCCAATGGGTTACCTACCCCTGGGATCACCACTTCCCCCATATATGACCACTTCCTGTGGAAAGTGGGTATAACCCTGTCTCAGAGTTTCCAAGTTTGCCATCACCAAGATGGCAGAGTCTGAAATTTCGTCTTCACTTTAGGTAGCCCACCTTAAGGGTGGAACTAGTCTGAAGGTGAACACACCTATTTGACTAATAATTTTCCCACCTTGTTCATATGCCAAATGGACCCTGGTCAAGGGGGGTCGGCAGCCTCTCCTGTGAGGGAAGCCAGATTTGCATACCAAAGGTCGTGGGCTTTTTAAAGCTCCTTGCCTTGGCATGCTAATTCGCAGGTCATCCTGTGGTCAGTTCTATACAGGCAGCAATAGAACTGACCAGCCCAGGGAAATATCTGCTCATGCAAATATGTCAACATATGTCGTATAGTGCACCGTTCCTTAGGGCTGTAAGGCCTGCTGTAGGGGTGACTTACCTATACTTCATGCAGTGTCTGTGGGCATGCCACACATGGATGTGCGCCATGTCGTGTTTTCACTTTTGTCTGCAGCAAGGCACGCAGCCTGCAGTGTCAGTCTGTATGTGTTTGGTGAGGGATTCTTTAGGGTGGCGCA
Source organism: Calotriton arnoldi (assembly GCA_963921515.1). NCBI lineage: Eukaryota > Metazoa > Chordata > Amphibia > Caudata > Salamandridae > Calotriton > Calotriton arnoldi. Next base: position 180,739 of record CAWUFW010010329.1, read on the forward strand.
ATTGGTGCTGCAGTCCTTAAGGACCCTCTGTAGCCTCCTTGCCCTAGGTACCAGAGTTACCATTTAATAGGGACTTACAGGGAGTTCTAAAGGTATTGCCAACCAGGGAAACAGTTGTACAGTTTTGGGAAAAAGATCTGGCACTGGGGACCTGGTTAGCAGGAACCCAGTGCACTTCGAGTTAAAATCATATCAAATACCAGGCACAAAGTGGGGGTGACCATGTCAACAAGCATTTGCAATGCAATAGGTCTCGCATTTACGCGTGTTTAAGCTATTGGCATTGTAAATGACAATGCCTTTATTTATGTTTTAAAAAACAAAAATAATAGGCATTGTCATTTATAATGGCAAAAGCTTAAACTTGCGTAAATGCGAGACCTATTGCATTGCAAATGCTTGTTAGAAATGAAGTAATGACAGAGACACACCTAGATGGTTGCACATGTATTGCAATAAGTGTGGTTGAAGCGCAACCAACCCGCTCCAAATAAACTACATACTGAAAACATACTTAATTAGAGACAGCGCCGAACTAAAACAAAAAAGCAATAAGTCCGGTAAACCATGAAACCATGCAGCCTATAGAGATGTACCAAGGAATTAATCCTTGCATAAGGTTACCTAAACAATGATGAATATGAGGCATTAAATTCAAAGTTCAACAGTAGCGCTCCAAGTATACTTAAATAATTGAGACTTACTTAAGACCAGACAGGCTTCAGGAGTATACGGGTCCTCCAACTGAGGGGGGGTCATAACGCGTTCAAGAATGCGAATGTAATAAAGACACTCTGTCAATTAATAAGGGAGCAGCCTTCAGGCAGAGGGAACACAACCCTTGCGTTTCCAATTTAAAAGCAAAGCACGGTATCAGCACAAAGTCTGAGGGAGGCTGAGAATTATGGAAGGTAACGCGGAAGAAGTCCGGAATCTGCAACAAAAACTTATTTGCAGCTCGTAAAATCACAGCAGCAAGAATGCGTAATCCAAAATCGACGTCTAACACCGCAGGGAGTCGGAGTTTTGGCATTTAAGTGAAGGAGGGTGTGTACGGTGGCATTGAATTATCCAGCCAGCCGACCCTTTCTGTACAACCCTGGAATTCTGGGACCTGAAGTCCCACATTATTATGTAGCAAAACTAACAAGAACGGGACAATTTGTGATTAACACCATTTAACGATACAGAATGAAACGTAACGAAACACACAGCCCAAACCCATATGAACTTACAAACAGGGAACTACAAGGAGTCTCCATTCGCAGGAGAAACAGTCACCGAAAAACCGAAGAAAAGAAAGGGGGAGAGAAGGTTTAGTAACATAAATCTCTTGCAGGGAAAAAAACCCGGCACTAAACGCGTATATATATTAATTTTAATATCACTCATGGATAACACATGCCAACGGAGCATGCAAGTTCGCCCGCTGAATAACAAATGAAATTAAACAAACCAAACTAGTATACAACCAAAAAGAGATACTCATGTAATCAACTTGGAACAAGTTTCAAAACACAGCGAGCCTCGTGGCTTGCAGATGACACTGCAGCAATCATTAACTAACCGTTAGCGTTTATAAAACCCTGTTGGACTTTCCCGTTGAGTCAAACCTCATCTCGCCTGTGCCCAGTGCATTCAGCACCTGCCTGTGCAACCTACCGCTTGGAAACGAGTACAGTGGGAGACAGAGGGAGGAGAGAAACAGGGACACAAAGAGGAGTGGCGGGGGCGGGCACACGGAGACAAGGAGGCACTGCAGCTGCCGCCCTGCGCGCCACTGCTCGCTCCCGCGGCAAAACGCCGTGGGAGTGAACCTTTTCAGAAGAGGTGGAACATGCACCCACCTTTAGCCATTTGCAGGCTACGATTAGAAAAAGACGCACGCAAAAGCCAACCCAATGCGTGGGGGGAGTCAGACCCACACAGAGTAGTTACAAGAAGCCTCGCAGAGCAGCGAATGCGCGCTGCGCTAGGCTCGACCTAAAAAGGGGCACTTTCCTTCACTCTGTTTGGGGGTAGTGTAGTAGAGCAGCCTTAGGCTTATCAGAGACGAGTGTTGGACAGTTGTTACATACAGAGTCAGTAAATGGTGCACAAAAGGAGATCCTCACCAATTTAGAAAAATGACACTTATTTTATATATATTTTTAACACCAAAAACCTGGTAATTGGGTAAGTACTTAGTTTTGAGATGCCACGGTCTTGGAAGTATACAGACGTACACTTACATTGGATGAGGTATCACGGTTTTTCAGTATACAGAAGTACACTGGCAGTTTTATCTTTTAAAGCAGTAATGTTATCCTATAGGAAATAAACATATACTGCATACGGGTACTTAGCAGTGACTTACGGGACTGTTCCACAGGACTTAAGGTAAGTATGAGGCAAAGTCCAAGGCAGCACCAACAGGTCACCTTGGTCAGCTCTGGGGCGTCCTGGTGCAGAAGTGCAATTCAGTGTCGGGTGCCCCTTTGAAGTCAATGGGGAATGGTCTGGTTACAAAGAGGCTGCAAGCAGGAGCTGGGAAGCCAGTCAGTCGGAGCCCACAAGGGGGCTCAGTCCTTGAGATGCTTGGGCATGTTGGGACATCCACTAGAAATCTGGTTGGTTGGCTCAGCTGCAGTGATGGTTTCTCCGGTGGGGTCGCACTTCGGGAGGCACTCGCGGGAGGCACTCGCGGTTGAAGGGGGACCTCCAAAACCAGGCTGCAGGCGGGGACTGGGGGACCAGTCCAGCCAAACCCAAAGGTAGGCTCAGCTCTTGAGGTTCGCAGGACCCCGTTAGCTGTGTTGGTCCACTTCTCCCTGCGCTGTGGGGCTCGGGTGCAGTGGTTCTTCTTTGGGTCAAGTTGTCGCGGTCCCAGGCTCTTGCGGTTCCTGCTGTGTGGCATAGAGGCTAGAGGTGGGGCTGGGGGGCCAGTCCGGTGGAGGCCAAAGGGGGGGGCTCTACTCTTGAGGGTCTCCATGCCTCGGGGCACCGTCGGTTCACTGCACCCTGGGTCGGGGGGGCTTGTGTTCAGTGCTGTCTGGTCCAGTGGGGTCGTGCTGGCAGAGACTTTCGATTTGGTCCTTTGGTGCCTGTAGTCGTGCAGGGTAGCAGCTCCTCTGCTTCAAGGGAGATGTTGCTGGCCAGGTGAAGTCGTGGGTCACTCTTCTACAGCTTTTGGAGGCGATGCCGCATTCTGGATGAGCTGGGTCCGTGCAATTGTCAGGGACAACAGGCAGGCTGGCAGGGTTGGCGCCAAGTCAGTTGCTGCTGCTCAGTTCTCAGGTCATGGGCTCTTCTTTGTCCTTCTTCCTTTAGGCAGACACATCTGATTTCCTGCTGTCAGGGGGCCACCTAAATACTCAATTTAAGGGCGTTAAGGGTAGTGAGGAGGAGTAGCCAATGGGCTACTTATCCCTGGGGTTACTACACCCCATAAATGACCAGTTCCTGTGGGGAGTGGGCAGCCCAGAGTTCCTAATTTCACCACAACAAAGATGGTGAAATCCTAATTTTTGTGTTCACTTCAGGTAGCCCACCTTAGGGGTGTGACTAGCCTGGAGGTGTAACATGCCTTCTTGCATTGCTAATTTCCCGCCTGTTCTGGTGCGAAATGGGCCTCAGGGGGGAGGGGGGGGGGGTGGCATCTCCCTGGTCTGAGGGAAGCCAGGCTAGCATATCAAAGGCGGTGGGCTCTTTGAAGCTCCCTGCCTTGACATGCTAATTTACTAGCCATCCTGCTGGAGGAAGTGTAAACCTCTCCTGCCAGAGCAGGAATTGTTTCTGACCTCTGAGAGCGAGCGGGGCTCTCACTTCCTAGGCGGTCAGAAACCCGTCTGTGGTGGCAGGCTGGACAGGACCAGTCAGCCAGCACACTAGAGGACTAGTAAAGTTCAGGGGTACCTCTAAGGTACCCTCTGGGTGCATGTATTAATAAATCCATCACTGGAATCAGTATGAGTTTATTAATACAAGGTGTTTGATACCAAACACCATAGGTTTCAGTGAAGCCATTCTGTAGCTGGGTACTCGTTTTGACCAGTGCCCAGTACATACCTTAAGATGGGCTTCCCTGCTCACTTGTAATATCCATCAATGGGACTATACATTACAGAGGCATATCTGCTCATGCAGTATGTCCTCAAATGTGCTATAATGCACCCTGCCTTAGGGCTCCACGGTCACCTGTAGAGGTGACTTACATATAGCCCATGCAGTGTCTTTGGCATAACACACAAGAGTGTGTCATGGTATGTTTTCAAACATGGTTTGCACCATGTCACGCACCCTGCAATGGCAGTCTGTGTGGAATTTGTGTCTGGGTCCTTTGGGGTGGCATAAGATATGCTGCAGCCCTTAGGGACCCTCTTTAGTACCCATGCCCTAGGTACCTGGTGTACCATTTATTAGGGACTCACAGGGGTGCTAAAGTCCTTAGCCAATTGGGAAACAATCAGACATCACTTTGTTTTAAGGAAGGAGCACTGGCACTGAGGACTGGTTAGCAGGCCTTGGTGCACTGTCAGTCGAAAATCAGCATCTAGCAGCTAAAAAGGGGGCAGAACGTATGGGGACAACTGCAACAAAACCTAGTTTCCTACACTTGTGCACCTGCTCCACCACGGGGTAGGCCTTAGTAGAGTGAAATTGCAGTTGAAAGGCAGATTATATGTATAATACAATGAAAGCACTACATATTTCCCAGTAAACCCTTCTGGCCTATCTATGAATGCCCACTAATAGGATAAGGCCTATCAAGTCAGACCAATCCTTGTAGAGTCCCCTCTGCACCAGGGGCATGTACGCAATTGCTTGGCTGTGCACATTGGTAGTTTTATATGTTCAGCTCATGCACGTTTGTTCAAGTGTAAGCAGTACCTCTTACTCTTGCTGCACCCCAGCAACCGTATCTTAAAAGGTGTGAATGATGGTAAACCTGCTCAGTTTAATTACTTTGAATTTATAGGTAGTGAGATTTACCCACAATAAAAGTCCAAAAACCAAGTAGACCTAATCGAAAACTCCTGGTGGCCTAAGTGTGCGTAACCAATGTGCTACAGTATATGGGTGATCTACATATAACTGATAAATATGAGTTGTACTTTGAGGTAGAAAACCTGTAAAACTGTGTCTTTTGAGATCATTATTGGACCGAGCATGGCAAAACTTTGGGGGTAGTGATAACGAGGCTGATCAACAAATAAAAACAACAGTAAATAATGCCACAAACCGTATATTAGAGTCAACGATTCTGTTGACCGGTGGTAAACCTTGGGGAAAGATATAGTTGAGTCAGGAATTTTTCAAACAAATGTCTTGAGCTGTGTCCTGAAAGCAAGGAGAGGTATAAGTCATTGAGTTTACCCATTTTCATGCTGCTTTTTCTAGCCAGTACAAAACAAACAATGCAAATAAAGAAAATGCCCATTCTTTAATTTAATCTTACTGTGCCCATCATATCAATTCTTCTGCATTTTAGGCATATCTTAGCCTATTGTCTTATTTCAATGGCTTTTGGCAATGAAAAGACAGTATGGGGAAAAAAAAAATGAAAATCCAAAACCAATGTATATATTTGCCTGCTGATGTAATAGGCACACCTGTACTTTCATGTATATGTTCCTAGGTCCTCTGTGTACAAGACTGCTATTTTGAAGACCAGTATTTGTATGTTTGATTTGCATTAACTATCATCACCGATTAGCTCATTGGCCAATAAAATCATAGGCCGAGTGTTTTTTTTTTTTTTTTTTTTTAAATTAGACTTCCGACTAACTACCACACACAAATCAGTATTCATCCACATTTTTTAACCCCAGGAAGCTTACAAATTGAGGGATTTTTGTAAATATGTAGCGCTATACTTGCTTCAGATGTGGAGAAAGAAAGGTTATTTTCCTGTAGCAGTGGTGCTTAGGCATGGGAATGTACTGTAGTCAAATGCAGCTCTTACTTAGGCCCTGCTTCTCCACATTAAGAATTTAAGAAGGATATCTGAGCTGGGGGAGAAAGTGAGTGGAACCCTTTAACTATTTAATGAAATCAATAAGCCTGGTATCAAAATTCACTGTACATATGTTTGTTGGTTCTCTACTCATAACTGCATACTCAAATGTGCCCCCTATTTGGAATGCAGGAACTGGAAAGCTTGTTATAAGTAATTGACTTTTCTAAGACATGTCTTGTTAGTTGCTTGTATACTGCTTATGCAGCTTTTGGTCACTTCCAAGTGCTACAGAGAAAGTGGAGAGATGGGAAGGGAGGAGGGAATTGGAATGTAACATGGTTCATGTGCAGGTGAAATATCAGATTAAAAATGTTGTAGATTGTATTTCTTTTAAAGTAAAATATCATTTTTGTACTTTTCAATTATATGGTTATCCATAGGTTAACTACTCCACCCACATCAAAATAATCTTTCAAAAAGTAAATGCTTTCACATTTCCAAATGAGAATAGTCTTACTTCATCCAAAGGTAGACCTGAAGAAACATTAGTTTACAAAATTTGAATAAACACAAGTGTGAGGATGACTTCATAACAAATACTTCTGTGCCTTCTCATTAGCTCTGGAGTCTTTGAAGTAGCTGAAGCTGCAGGCGTGAGAACGGGGACCAAAATCATCATCCACCTGAAGGAGGACTGCCGCGAGTTTGCCACCGAGGATCGAGTGAAAGGTGAGCTGTAACTGATTATGACAAAAGCCTTATCATAATCTAGAGGTAGAGCTCCCTCACTCTTGAGTAGCCTGCCTATCAGTCTTAAAATGATCTCCAATCACTAGCGGATTAGGAATTCTCTTAAAATTTGTCTTTTCTTTAAAGCCGGACCTCTACTGCTGCTTTTCTCTTCGCTTGTAACCGCACCAGGAGATCATTTGTGTTCATGTATTTACTTAATCCTGATTTAAAATGTGGGAATCAGTGTGCAGAAAATTCCTAGAAAATGTGGGTTGGGAAGGTGGTGACCTGCAGAGTGAGATATGTTCTCTTTCAACAAAACATTTTGGGATTTCAGCACAGAAGGAAAGCGCTGCTTTTTGACATGGTCACTCCTGCTTTTCGCCTGGAAATTGATGCAATTTTGACAAAAGTGCACTGAGTTCCTGCTATCCAGGTCCCCAGTGTCAGATCTCTTTCCCTAAAGCTGTAAATCTTTCCCCCAATTGGCAATACCTTTGCACCCCATGTAAGTCCCTACTAGTAAATGGTTCCCCTGGTACCCAGGGCAAGGAGACTAAAGAGGGTCCCCAAGGGCTGCAGCATGTATTGTGCCACCCTAAGGGACCCCTCCGCACACTTATACAATCTGTCATTGCAGGCTGCGTGACATGGTGCAGAGAAAAGTGAAGACACAACATGGCACACACCCTTTGTGCCATTCCTGCAGACATTGCATGCGGTATAGGTAAGTCGCCCCTACAGCAGGCCTACCAGCCCTAAGGGAGGGTGCACTATAGTACACGTGTGGACATGTGTATGAGGGAATATGCCCCTGTGATTTCCAAGTTGATTGTTTGATATTACGTGAACAGGGAAGCCATTTTAAATACATGTGCTGGACACTGGTAATTACGAGTTCCTCAGCTACATGATGGCTTCACTGAAACTAGAGATGTTTGGTGCCAAACATCTCGTATTAATAAGCCCACACTAATTCCAGTGATGGGTTTATTAATACATGCACCCAGAGGGCACCTTAGAGGTGCCCCTGAAAACCTCCTGACTACCAGTGTACTCCCTGACTTGTGTACCAGCCTGCTACCACAGACAGGTTTCTGACCCCCAGCGGGTAAGAGCCATGCTCTCTTAAGGCAGAAACAGTGCCTGCTCCGGCCAGAGGTGTAATCCACTCCTCCAAGCAGAATGGCTAAGTAATCAGCATTACAAGGCTTGAGGCTTCAAAGGCCTCTGCTGCCTTTGATATGCGACCCAGGCTTTCCCCAGACAGGGGAAAGGCCACCCTCTGCCCCGGGCCCATTGGGCACCAGGATGGTTGGGAAAATTAGCTAGTCAGGAGGCGTGTTCCCCATCAGGCTAGTTCCTCCCCTAAGGTGGGCTACCTGATGTGAACACGAAAACTAGAACTCCACCATCTTGGTTTTTGGTGGAATTAGGCTCACTGGGTCAGGGTTATGCCCACTTCCCACAGGAAGTGGTCATATGGGGGTGTAGTCGCCCTAAAAGAAAGTAGCCCATTGGCTACTACCTGTCGCTCCCCTTAATGCCCCTAAATTGAGTATTAAGGAGGCACCCCTGATGCCAGGAACTCCAATTCGACTAATCCAGAAGAAGAGGACAAAGAAGAGCCGCGAAACAACGAGAACTAAAGTGTGCTGTGGACTTTTGGCGCCAAACCCTGCCTACCTGCACCAGTCTTGACAATTATGACCGAGTGACTCGTCGTGCAGCTGAGCAATTACCAAGAACCCCAGTAGACTGCCAACCTTTCACAAATTGACAGCAATCTCCCTTGGAGTAGAGGAGCTACTCCCCTGCAGACTGCAGGCACCGAAGAAGCAGAGTCCGGTTTACCGAGTTGCCTCTCCCCGACCAGCCCAACACAGAGTCTCCCAGGAAGTGGTACCTTTGCTCCTGAAGGTCAGATCTGTCTGCCCACCGAGTGAGAGGACACCAGGACCAACCGGAGCCGCACAGCACCAATACCTGGGGTACCAGACCCCTTACAGAAACCAAGACCTGTTTAAGTCCAGTCTAGATTCAAGCAGCCATTGAGGGATGTCCGCACCACAGAGACCCACTTCCGGAGTGGCCCAGCTTTCTTGATTTCTGCACCCTCAATCAGCGAGACCGACAACCGCAAGAACCAAGGACGCACAGAACCCAGCTGACCTATCCAATCTGCACAAGCGCCTCAACCCGGGTATCAACGAACCGGCTGTGCCCCCTTGCTCCCAGGACCCTTGTGATCCAAGCCCCCTGTTGAGAGCTCCCTGACTTATCCCCAAGTCCCTCTCTGCAGCCTGTTTCTAGGTGGCCCCCCTTCTTTCCACTGGCGTAGTGCAGAAAGCTACCAGCCCGACAAGCACCTCTGCAGTAACGACTAACTGCTGGTGGTACTTTGGACCTTGGCCCCTACTACCCTAAGTCCCAAAGGAGACCCCCAGAAACCGACCGTAAATAACTGTATGCAACATATGCCTTTTTTCCCATAGAAAAACATTGCTGCGTAAAGATGCATTTAAGTGAACATTTTACTTACCTGTAAAAATCGATATTTAATAAAGTACTTACTCGATATGTAGTTCTTGGTATCAAAATGCATATAAAAATACGATTTAGTTTTCTAAAATGGTCTTGGATTTGTTCTCAAGTGTGTGTCTCATTTATTTCCTCTGTGAGTACCACAAATGCTTAGCACTACCCTCTGATAAGCCTAAACTGCTCACCCACACTACCACAAAAGAGACCATTTAGTGTTATAATTTTCCCTCTGTAAGTCAATAACAGTTGCTCTGTACACAGTGTACCTCGTTTTGGACCACTATATAAAGAACCAGGTTCCTACAAGCGCGTTTTACTGACTGATTTTCATTTTGTAGCCCCTGAAATGATTGAAAGACCAAGAGGCAATGTGTCTGGTTTTTCAGTTCTAAGGTTGTCTTGTTTTTTAAAAACACAGAACCATCAGGTTAAACAGATCTCACTGACTCTAACCTTAAAACGGCATTGACTAGCACAGACGATTCAGATCAAATATTTACATTATTTTTCACATAATTTAGGCTCCAGAATTAAACAGAGGAGGCATATGCCTGTTTAGATAAATCAAACAGGCACAGCCGTTAGACAGCAGGCAGCAAGATTTGGATTTGGCTGTTGGAGAACAGCGCTTTTCACCATGTTCCATTAATCCTAGGCTTGCTTTAGAAAATCCCAGCTATGTATCATGCGATACAGTTTGATCTCGAGCCTTAATTCTCTGCCTCCCCAGTGCCCCCGCCACCTTCTGGTCGTTTGGAAACAAAATCGATTGTAGAGGTCAGAGTTAGGCAGCTAAGATATTATGACTCGTGTATGATCATATAGGATTAAAGGTCTGTCTTTGATACAACAGATCAATTTATTTCACCAATAAGAAATATCTTCTAAAAGATGGTATTTCCAAAGCCAAGTAAATTAAGTACTGTACTTTAAAGGCTGTTGTTTAAAATGGATGAAAAATGGATTACGAGGAGTAGTGAAAAGACTTGTGCCATGTACAACCATTATGGAACGAGTCTTAAAGTGAGTACCTGGAAAGGGGAATGTTAACTTCATCATCAATTGAGTTTATTTCGGGGTAAAATCCCATAAACCACACATAAAAGTACATTTCATTGCAGCCTAAATTCAATATTCAAATATTAAATATTGAAAACCGATAAAAGCATGTGTAGAAATAATAAAAGATATTTACAGAATAAAGCCGAATGATGTCAAGAACATTTTGGTTCCGCGTGGATTCATAGTTCTGCTGAGTGTAGGCCTCCTTGACACTTAATGGTATTTGTAAGTGTATGGTCATGATCTTGGATAGTAACAGAGATTCATAATTCATGCGTCACTGGTAAACTCAGCGTGATGGAATTTAAACTGACTCGATGCTGCTTTCATGCATGTTCACTCACCAAGTTGTTATTATAAAATGAAAAATAAAGTTTAAAAAAGAAAAAAAAGAGCATTTTGGGTGCATTGCTACGTACACAGCTCACTGAATCAGCGGTCTTCATCAGTGTTCAAAAAAACACGCACGTTTTGCAAAATCATGGCGAGCCCGAATGTGAACAGTTCATTGGTTCATAGATGGAATGTTAACTTAATTTCACTTATCTTTTTTGTCAGATGTGGTAACAAAGTACAGCAATTTCATCAGTTTTCCCCTCTACCTAAATGGCCGTCGCATAAACACTTTGCAGGTGAGAAACAAGTCCACATATCTTTGTAAAACAGGGTGGTTTTTTAATCATGCCTGTCTTGAAAGGGGAATGGAAAGCTTGTGTGTGGACATTATTTTGTTGGTATAACATTTACAAAGTTCCAGAAAAAGGGTTTTAAAAGAGGCATATGTGTGAGATTCCAAAGGTGAGCTAAGGGGTATATAGCAAAAGAGCCAGAGCTGTCCGTTATTGTTTTGAAAGTGGGATTGGATTATTATTATTTATTATTAGTGCATTTTATAGAGCGCACGGCTACTTCCAGCGGAAGTGTCCCGGCGCAAACGGTAGGTGCAGATTGCATACAGGGACTGAGGAATTCCACAAGTGTTCTAGGTTAGCCTGAAAAGCCACGTTTTCAAGGCCTTTCTAAACAAGGGCTCTGTCTTCGCCTTTCGAAGGTGGACTGGCATAGAGTTCCACAGCGAGGCGGTTTTACTGCAAAAGCCCGACCCCCCATCCTGGCCTTTTTAAAGCGCGGAATCACCATTAGGTCCTGATGATTAGACCTCAGAGATCTTGATTGGTGATATCTCCAAAGTCTATGCCTCAGATATTGGCGGCCAGCGTCACTAATAGATCTAAAGGCCAGTATCAGTGCCTTAAACTCGATCCGTCTCTTGATCGGGAGCCAATGGAGGCTTCGCAAGTGAGGAGAGATGTGATGGCGAAGAGGCACATTTCTTATCAGCCTGGCTGCAGCATTTTGTATAATCTGCAGTTTTCTTAGCAGGTAATCCGGGAGCCCCAGATAGAGACTGTTAGCGTAGTCCAGTTGGGAGGTTACAAGCGCATGGACCACATTTTTCCTGCAGTTCATTGGTAATAAATGCAGGAATTTGCGTAAACTTTTTAATTTCCAGAAACACGCGGAAGAAACTTTACAAACTTGAGCACTACCTGAGAGGTTGGAATCAAATCGGAAGCCTAGGTTCCTAGCTGAGCTCACAGGGTTAGGAGGGGGGTTAAGCTCAGCCGGCCACCAGAGTTCAGATGCGGGAGGAGAGGGTTGGTTAAAAAACAGTACCTCTGTTTTATCAGTATTCAACTTCATGCAATTATTTGTCATCCATGCTAAGATTGTGCGCAGACAGAGTTTAAAATTCATGAAGGCTGCCTCCGTGTGTTCTTTAAAAGAGAAGACAAGCTGAGTATCATCAGCGTACGATACCACCTTCACGCCACATTGTTCAATCAGTGTGGAGAGAGGGGTCAAGTACACATTGAAGAGGGTGGGGCTGAGCGCTGAGCCCTGAGGGACCCCGCAGCTAATAGATCTGGTAGCCGAAGTAAATGGGCGCAGGAACACATTTTGAGACCGGCCCTCTAAGAAGGTGCGGAACCAGTTTAAAACAGTACCCTTCACACCTAGGGACTCAAGTCTCTCTAGTAGGATCTGGTGTGACACAGTGTCAAAGGCTGCGGACAAGTCCAACAGCACCAACATGACTGGTCACGCTCATAGTCTCATTTTAATCAATACTCATTCGATACAGTAATTGTCACCCTTTGCCATTGTAGGCACTCTGGATGATGGACAGTAAAGACATTGGTGAGTGGCAGCATGAGGAGTTCTATCGTTTTATCGCCCAGGCCTATGACAAGCCACGTTACACTCTGCATTACAAGACTGATGCACCTCTCAACATCCGCAGCATATTCTACGTTCCAGAAATGGTGAGGCCCGCTCTGTCTGCATGCTCCCAGTTCTCTCCATAGGAGAATCTGTATTTCCGTTTTTATATATATCACTTTCCATTGGTGTATTGTGGTTTGTTTACAAAATATCTTTCTGTGGCTGATTTTTCTTTCTGCTATTTGTCATGCTTCCATGGGAAGTTCTTGACAGCACCTTACTATAACTAAACAAAAAAAAAAGCCCCTAATTTTCTTTTTAATTAGCTTTGTGCAAATTACTTGGCTTATAATGTATTATGGTGATCTGCATTTAAAATTAAGGGTTTACCCATCATAAAGTGCTTTACCCTACTGCTTCTTCATAATTGAGGTCTGTACTTGGCTGACTTTATTCTCTGTTTCATAGAAACCATCTATGTTTGATGTCAGTCGGGAGTTGGGATCCAGCATTGCTCTTTACAGTCGCAAAGTCCTGATTCAGACCAAGGCCACAGACATCCTGCCGAAGTGGCTCAGGTTTCTACGTGGTAAGTTGCAAGGAATAGGTCAGGGGCAGCTCCTCCGCTAAGGCGGAGGAGCGTCGCTCCACTGGTCTCAGTGCAGGAAAAATAGAATAGTAACCTCGTTATTATCATTTTATTTTTCGCTAAAGGGCTCGGTTAGGGCGGGGTGGGACTTTGGTCACAGGGGGAGGAGTTGTGGGCACACTCTAAGTGCGCATGACTGTTTGGCTGGCCATCTTGGGCTGGCCAAACAGTCATGCTTATTTTGCACCTTCCCCACAAGGCTGTAATACACAGCCTGGTGGGGAACATGCACAGGCTCCCACTGCCTGTCTGAGCGCCGAACCACGGCGCTCAGACCAACCACAATGCTGCATTGCAGCATTGTGATAGGCTATGGGGAGCCTGTGTGCTTCTGGGACCGAAGCTGAGGATAAGGCAGCCGTGAGGAGGGACCGAAGCTGAGGAGAGACAGTGGCCGTGAAAAGGTAACTTTTTTATTTTTTTTGCTAGCCATTTGCATTGGCTGTTCAGACAACTCTACCTTCAGACCTTACACAGCACCTTTCTGAACAAGGACAGGAAAAGGCCAACATCTCCCACTCTTAGACCTCCTCACTCCTGTCGATGCCTGCTGCAATACTCTCAACCTTTTAAAGTTTTATTAATGCTTCTATTTAAATTTTCCATTGAAATGCATTTGAGCGAACAGATACTTTGGAGATTCACAGATGGAAAATTATAATTGTTATTAAAAATGTGTTAAATGCAAACTAGGGCGTATAGTAATTATCTGTAGACGTTTGGCCTATGAATCATGTCCATAATGCCCCTTTACAACCCTCTCATTTGTGCTACAGCCTGTCACATAACTCTCAGCCTTTTAAGGTTTTCATGAGGGTCCTCTGGTTTATAGAGATGTACCAGAAAGGGGCCAGGCAGAATGAAGTGATTTCAAATGGTTGCGTAGCAGGCAACAGACCTTCATTTCCCCACATTCTACGTCATTTAAATAGACGATTCAGGCTACTGGCAGCTTCTTGTATGTTAAGGCTGCTTTAAAGCTGAAATTTATAAGATCGCAGAATCATTGTGTGAGAGACCGAAAAACAGACTTGTAAGTAGGTGAGTTATGAGCTTCACCTCACCTTACAATTAATTGCAATCCAAGTTCTATACATTTTTAGAACATAAGGTAACAGAGGCACAGGTTTGTAAAGTGATATGTCATGGTATATACAATAAAGTTGGGAAACTAAGATACAAACTAAGTTCCTCTGGTTTCAAAATAAACAACATTGCCACCTGACCACATTCCCTTCTGTTTGGTCACTAACACTATTCCACAGCTGCAAAAGATGGGAACCATTTGGGAATTCACAGATCCTTGGTGCTACAAATAGCAAATCGTAATAGAACAACAACAACGTGATGGATGAAATGATTTAATTCATCTCGGCCACTGGAGCTTGCTCAGGGTCGCATTCCACTCCATCAATTTTCACCCAGCATGCCATTCTAAACCGAGTCCTGCCTTATGTGAATGGGTACTGACCCTGCTCCTCATGGCAACGGTCCACCCGAACATCCAGGCAAGACCCCTCCATTTGCAGTTTTTATTTGTAGATGACTTCCTGTTCATATTTAAGTTCTGTGAAAAACAAAACAATTTCTTAACTCTAATTTTTCAATATTTCTGCAAGAAGTGTTCAAATAGCAAATGTTACCTGTTTATGTCTAAATTGTTTTATTTGAGCATTATCTGTAGATAATTTATTGAAAATCAAAGTAACTTTTTTTTACACAGAATAGTTGACTTGTTGAAAGGAACACAAACGCATTCTCACATGCACCCTTTCTCTCGTACACAACCCCGCACATACCCACCACTTTATCTAAGCTGTTTTTTTTCTGTAGTTTGAAACCTTAGAAAGTGTGTAGTCCTTACTCTTTCTCCAAAACCAATCTCCCCATAACTGAACTTCCTGTATAGGCACAACTGTAGCGGAGCCAGTAAGTAACGTTTTCTAGTACAAGCCCTGCCTCTCGACTAGCTTTAAACCCTTGGTGGGTTTTGCACTGGTCCACTAAAGGTCTGATCTCTCCACTGCACCTCTGTTAAAAAATATAGTGGCACTGAGGTGCTGGATCTGCAAAAAAAATCTTGGTGCCTATCTCTGCTTTTGCCCACATCAATCTAGGAAAAATAAATACATGTTCGAGGCATGTGAGCTGTAGATCACATGCTTTGCATACTCCTGCCATCCAGTGTTGGGCCCGGATGTTTGCACTTTGTTTTTCTTCGAAGAAGTCTTTCCAGTCACGAGGTAGGTGACTCCTCCTTTCGGTGATAGTGCGCATGGGCATCGACTCCATTGTTAGATTGTTTTTTCCGCCATCGGGTTCGGACGTGAATTGCTGTGCTCCGGTTCGACACCGTTTCTCGGGTTCCACTCGGTGCACAATCCACATACCCTCGACGGTATTGTTATTCGATCACTTTCGATCGGGAACTTCGTGGAAGGCCGTTGGGCCTAGCCGCGTTGGGACAGCTCGCAGTCGATGGAACAGACTCCATTTAAATTCTGTCCTCGGTGCCACGCCAAGTACCTGCGCACCGACTCGCACGAAGTGTGCAGCTTGTGCCTCTCCCTGGAGCACGACGAACAAGATTGCGACGCGTGCAGATCCTTCCGATCCAAGAAGACGCTCCGTGACCGTTGGGCTCGACTTCACGAAATGCAACAACACAGTGGCTCCACTCCGGATCTCTTCGGAGAAGATTCCGAACACGATTTCTTCGACGCTCAAGGAGCCGAGGAAGAAGAACACATTTCCCTGCCGGAAGCCGACTCCGACATGGACGAAGACATCCCGCAGGGTCAGCGTACTGTGAGTACCGATCATCCCCTGCCCTGAACTCTACCTCTGCCCAAGAAAAAAGCTCTGGTCCCTCCTCTGCCTTCAGGCCAAGGTAGGCACCGAGACCATGTTTCCAACGCCCCACCACCGAAACAAATATTAAAGACTTCCAGCTCGAGATTGAGTCGGTCGCATTCAGGCACCAAGCCGAAACAATCGGCACCGAAACCGAAGCACGTTCTGGTAACAATCTCTTCGTACCGAAATCATCTTCGGATCCGAACACTTCGACGCCGAAAACATCAGCTCCAAAAATATTGGCACCGAAACCAAAAAATGCTCCGACTCCATCAAAGGAGCATCATTTCGACGTCCCGCCTAGAAACCCGAACCCGAAACAAAAGTAACTGGTCATCAATCCCAAAATTGGACATATTCACTCAAAATTGCCATTAAAACGCAAACCAGAAACGGAGGACACTTACCACATTCCTCTTAAGAGAAAACATGTTGGTACTAATCCTTCTCCTCCTCTATCACCTCCTTCCCCACCTAACCCTAATTTAATAATAACACCCACAAATTCACCACCACCACAATCACCTGACAACCAGGATAATGGGGATGGGGTAGACGATAATAGTCCTGATCCATGGGACGATTATAATACAGATCCAAACGCAGATAACGATCCAGACTTACACCCTACAAAACCCTCTCCACCTGATGATAATGTAGGGTACATAGAGTTAATAAATAGGGCTGCTGAATATCATGGAGTTCAGCTTCATAAAGAGTCACTTGAGGAGGATTTTCTCTTTGAAACACTAAGCTCCTCCCAGAGATCCACTCATACACTGCCTATGCTTAAGGGCATGCTAAAACACGCGGATGACATTTTTAAAGATCCCGTTTGCACAAGAATTCTTACACCAAGGGTAGATAAGAAGTATAAATCTGCACCAACAGATCCAGTTTATATCAAGGGTCAATTACCATTAGATTCCCTAGTGGTTTCTAATTCCCGTAAATGGGCAAACTCACAAACCTCTGGGGATGCCCCTCCTCCGGACAAGGAATCTAAACTAATAGATGCTCAGGAAAAAGAGTTTAAATCAATAAAGGGTTCTGGCCCATAATCAGCAAGGCTAGGCAAATACAATGATATGAACAACGACACAATTGCCAATACTGATAGCTATTCAACAAATAACTCTTCACAATCACACGTGACACTCATAGTGACTGGAAAAAAAAATTAAAAATAAATAAATCTTTTTTTATATTTTAAAGATTTGATTTCAAAGTAGATCAGTTCATGTTATTATTTCAATCAACGTTCTCAACAATTTTTAGAACCACATAAAAAAATATACAAACATATAACACATTACTTTTCAATCACAAATATGACATTACATTACATATCACATTTAAGAAATGTAAGAAAAGTCGATGCCCAGGCGCACTATCACCGAAAGGAGGAGTCACCTACCTTGTGACTGGAAAGACTTCTTCGAAGAAAAACAAAGTGCAAACATCCGGACCCAACACTAGATGGCCGGAGTATGCAAAGCATATGAATCTACAGCTCTACATGCCAAGAAAAGATGCTCACTGGGTAAGTAACATTATCCTTGTCTTTGGACTGACGAATATCTCCTACACTGTGAGAATTTTATGCATCAGTCCCAGAGTTTAAAGAGTTTGCTTACCATTGTTCAGGTTATAAATCTTGTTTCGTAGCCATGTTGCACATGAAGTCACTTAATACATTTCTATAAATTAGCTTTCCTAGTTTTTGTTTTTCTCCTTCCTTCCAACCTCTTTTCGAATCTTGGAAACCGAGAGGACCCTGCACACCACTCCTTTTGTTTTCATCGGATCCAGTTAAAAAAAGTCCATCACCTACTGCCCATAAGTTGAGACTTGGCTGAAACTATTATTTTAATAGCTATAATATTTCTGGGCATCGTTCACCATGGAAAAGAAAAACAGGATTCAATTCTCAGTTAACGGAAGAGTAAGAAATGAAATGAGAAAAGACAGACCATACTAAAAAGAGAGCAGATGTTCTCATATCATAAAACATATTGATAACATCTATATGTACCTTTCGTTCAGGGGTGAATTCACAATAGCATTCACCATGATAGGCCCAAGAGATTTTAATAAAAGTGGGAATATTTTGAATTTGAGGTGAAACGAGCCCCACCATTTTAGCCTTACCCCAGCTTTGGGTACTGCTATAGACTGGGGGCTATTAATTTTGTCTATTCAATCAAACTTTAGTCAAGACAAAAGTATGCAATTGGGGGATGAAAACAACTAGCCTAAATCCTTGGAGAATGCATCTAAAACCTGTTCCTTGCAACATAAGTGTGAAATGGGCAAAACATTAAAATGCATTTATTTGTTATTTTAAAGGTGTTGTGGACAGTGAAGACATTCCCCTGAATCTTAGCAGGGAGCTTCTTCAGGAGAGTGCTTTGATCAGGTGAGTAGAATGCAACAGCTTTTAGGAATATCACTGGATCACGTGAGAAAGATGCAAGATAGAAAGGATATGGAGATGGTGACATTGTAGTAGAGGCTGTCATTATAAGCAGTCATGGTATGGTGCCATGCAGGTGCTTTGGGGGACTGCATGCCACATCAGGAATATTGTATGCTGCTAGACCCTGTTGAGAAGATTGATTAATAGTGGGGTCTTGATATGTATAGTTCCAGGCAATAAGGATTGTTGGCACAAAAGGTATTTTTATTATGGCATTAAGGTAATGTGAGGCAGAGGCATGCATCAGCTGACACTGGCATTGAGGCATGTTCTGACTTGGGGTTAAAAGCAAACCAACATGGTAGCAGGGGGATGGTGATGAATAGAAATCTGTAAAGTGCTAATGTAGGCATTCAGGCTTCTTGGTGGTCATTTTGAAGCAAAGAGATATCCCCATATCTTCGCTGTCAAAGCTTATCTGGAATAAGTACGTTTTCAATTTCTTTCTAAAGGACAGTAATCTACTCTGGGTCCGAATAAATGTTGTAAGCATGTTCCACAGTTGTGGGGCCAACATAGAAAAGGCTTTGCAGCCAGTTCTGGCATATCTTACTTTGGGGGACATTTAACAGATGTAGATTGTCTGACCTCAGATTTCTAGTGCCTTGCTTTTTTGTTAACAGACTTCAGGCGAAGAATTGATCTTTAACAAAACATAATGCTTTTTAGGTCTCGCCTGAGCCAGCGCGCATGCGCTGCTAGGCATTAAGTAAGGGCTTTTGAGCTCTGAACACACGCTCGTGCGTGTGCTTTTTTTTTTTTCTTAGCCCGCAATTGGCCTGTGCATGTGTCTTTTTTAAAAACACAGCACGCAATTGGTGCAAGGTGGGTGATTGTCCCGCCTTGTTTGGTCGATGGCCTAGGGTCCGCGGGAGCGAGCTTTAACCCCATCTGTTTCCAATTATCGCGTTGGCGGTAATTGGAAACAGATGGTGCTCGCTTTTTTTTTTTTGAACCTCGTGGTTGCTATAAACATTGCCTCGGGCTAAATCTTAGTGTTTGAGAATGGAGACTACACCAGGCGTCACAGATTTGCCTGGATTTTCTTATTTTACTTTGGTGTTCTGTGTATTTTTTTTTATTTAGATATTTGTACTCTACTCATTTTGCTTTGCTTCGGGGTTGGTGAATTAGCACAATGCATCGGGGTTGGTGGTTTTTTCCCCCCCAAATCCATGCTACTGCGCCCGTGTCAAGTGGTCGGAGGGGGTGGTTTCTTTGCCACTTCAGTGTGTCTGTCTGGGCAATCAGGTTCGAGTTTGAGAGTGGGTGTAATATCTTGTGTTTCTTGGCAAGTAAAAATACATCCTTGTGTAACGTAACTGGTGCTTATGAAAGGGCTCCAATACCTTCGTGTCGAGTCTGTGCTATTTAAAACTGGATAAAAACATAATCCTGCATGAAGTGCAAACATGCAGACAGCGACAGTTTTTGCCTTAAACACCCCCCCCCCCCGCTATTTATAGACCGTTACGCCACATACTTTCTCAACTTTTCCAAATTAAAATTGGGGATTTTTTGTTAACTCGCCCAAAAACATAATGAAAACACTCCACCGTTATATTTTTTTTAATAAAAAAAATTGCAGCGGATTTGGGGCTCACAGGACGGTGGGCATACGATATGTGAAGGACTAATTGAAAAGCCAACAGTGCCAGCAGTGGAGTGTTTTTGTAAGTAGGGGGAGAGCCGACGCTAAGACTCGAACACAGTTCCAAAGTCGACAGCTGTATATGTTACTCCACATACTAATTATTTACAGCCCTGCCTCTTCTCTCTCACTTCCACTGCCCTCCCTCCCCCTTCTCCCCAGTCTCTCTGCAGTCTCCACTGGACCCGCCCGCCCTCGGTATACGCAGCACCCTCTCTCCCCAGTCCCTCCTCCTGTTCCCCTCTCTGCCTCTCTCCCTCCTCCCAGCTTCTCTCCCATTAAGTCTTGCAAGTTTGGGTTTCAAACACTTTTTGTCAATGCCCGGGGGTAGCCTAATATGCAGACACGCACATGCATGCCTCCTTCCGTGAGAGCTTTGAGTGAAAGCTCCGTTACATTTATGCTAATTGTTTTGCAGTTTTACGTTATTTAACAATACAAACAGAAAAATAAGGAGTGCAATTCTGTTAATCTCCGTGCGTGTTTTTGTTCAGTTTTCGTTCGTGTAAGAGTACCAGTACAGTAATTTCTCTTGGGGGTTCGTTGTTTTCAGAGCATGTCACTTAATAACAAACGTGTCCGGACTCGGAAACACTGAATGGAAATTTGAGACCCTGACTAGAAGCCAGCCATAAAAAATGGTTTGAAGTAAAGTGTCATAATTGTAGATAGCTTGAGTGAAAGGTTGATAAATTCAAACCGGGATATCTCCTTATATTTTAATATAGCGTCCACATAGCATAGTGTACTATAAAATGCAAGCAGCCCTCCTTCAGTTTCTAGCTGTTTATACTGCTATACTGCCTCTCTGTATGCAAACAACATGGTGGGGATCACTCAGCGCAACCACAGCATCACTCAGCGCAACCACAGCATCACTCAGCGCAACCACAGCATCACTCAGCGCAACCACAGCATCACTCAGCGCAACCACAGCATCACTCAGCGCAACCACAGCATCACTCAGCGCAACCACAGCATCACTCAGCGCAACCACAGCATCACTCAGCGCAACCACAGCATCACTCAGCGCAACCACAGCATCACTCAGCGCAACCACAGCATCACTCAGCGCAACCACAGCATCACTCAGCGCAACCACAGCATCACTCAGCGCAACCACAGCATCACTCAGCGCAACCACAGCATCACTCAGCGCAACCACAGCATCACTCAGCGCAACCACAGCATCACCCAGCACCACCACAGCATCACCCAGCAGCATCACTCAGCAGCACCACAGCATCACTCAGCAGCACCACAGCATCACTCAGCAGCACCCACAGCATCACTCAGCGCAACCACAGCATCACTCAGCGCAACCACAGCATCACTCAGCGCAACCACAGCATCACTCAGCGCAACCACAGCATGACTCAGCGCAACAACAGCATCACTCAGCGCAACCACAGCATCACTCAGCGCAACCACAGCATCACTCAGCGCAACCACAGCATCACTCAGCGCAACCACAGCATCACTCAGCGCAACCACAGCATCACTCAGCGCAACCACAGCATCACTCAGCGCAACCACAGCATCACTCAGCGCAACCACAGCATCACTCAGCTCAACCACAGCATCACTCAGCTCAACCACAGCATCACTCAGCTCAACCACAGCATCACTCAGCTCAACCACAGCATCACTCAGCTCAACCACAGCATCACTCAGGGCAACCACAGCATCACTCAGGGCAACCACAGCATCACTCAGGGCAACCACAGCATCACTCAGGGCAACCACAGCATCACTCATCATGACCACTGCATCTCAGTGCCACATAATTACACTCTACTCAATGCAACATAAATACACTCTACTCAATGCAACATAAATACACTCTACTCAATGCAACATAAATACACTCTACTCAATGCAACATAAATACACTCTACTCAATGCAACATAAATACTCAACATAATACCAGTCAGTACCACATAATTACACGCCACATAATTACACTCTACTCAATGCAACATAAATACACTCCACATAATACCACTCAGTGTGACATAGTTACACACCACATAATTACTATCTACTCAATGCAACATAAATACACCCCACATACCACTAAGTACCACATAATTTCAAGCCACATAATTACACTCTACTCAATGCAACATAAATACACTCCACATAATACCACTTAGTGCCACATAATTACACGCCACATAATTACACTCTACTCAATGCAACACAAATACACTCCATATAATACCACTCAGTGCCACATAATTACACGCCACATTTTTACTCTACTCAATGCAACATAAATACAATCAACATAATACCACTCAGTACCACATAATTACACGTCACATAATTACACTCTATTCAATGCAACATAAATACACTCCACATAATACCACTGTGCCACATAATTACACGCCACATAATTACACTCTACTCAATGCAACATAAATACACTCCACAAAATACCACTCAGTGCGACATAGTTACACACCACATAATTACACTCTACTCAATGCAACATGAATACACTCCACATACCACTCAGTACCACATAATTACACACCACATAATTACACTCTACTCAATGTAACATAAATACACTCCACATAATACCACTCAGTGCCACATAATTACACGCCACATTATTATACTCTACTGAATGCAACATACACTCCACATAATACCACTCAGTGCCACGTAATAACACGCCACATAATTACACTCTACTCAATGCAATATAAATACACTCCACATAATACCACTTAGTACCACATAATTACACACCATGTAATTACACTCAACTCAATGCAACATAAATACACTCCACATAATACCACTCAGTAACACATAATCACACGTCACAATTACTATATTCAATGCAACATAAATATACCCCACATATTACCACTCAGTGCCACATAATTACACACACCTAAGCATCACCTAAACATCACCTAAGCATCACGTCAGTCTGCCCTCAGAATCTGGCATCTGTTAATTCTCCCCTAGTGTCCGTCCACTGCTCGTGTTCTAATTAAATTACTGTTTTCCAACCTCCACTCCCCCGTTATGTATGTCCCGCTCCCCCATAACAAATAAAATTATAACAAACAAGCATGAGAACAGGCAGGAAGAAGTTGCCAGCAGTGCAACTACAAAAAAACTAGAAGACATTTTTTATGTTAAAATCATTTTTTAATCAGGTTGTTCAGTTGTATATAATGTTGTCTTGGTTTGTATAAAAGTAACAAAAATGCTTAAAACTTTTTAAATATAACTTTTCAGCATGATGCACAGCAGCCACAATGCTCTACAACATAGCCAAAAGTTCTGGCTAAACACATAAGGTCCCAAAGGCGAGACCTATTGGCTATGCCAATGCTTGTTAAACTGTGTCTCTTCTCTGGAAGCCAGTGAAGAGATTTTCACGTTCCTGAAACCGTATCCCATTTATCCAGATTGAAAATTGTTATAACTGTGTTGCAGCGCTTACTAATCGATCAGCATAGCATTCTCTTGCAAGGAAAAAAGAAAGGTATGAGGTTGCCCGTCGTTTGGGGTTTCTTCATTTATGAAGTCTCTAGCAAATTCCAGTGATGTAGCATCACACCACCATCAGAAGACTGTCAAATGCTCAAATTCACATAATGTCACCTAGGAAACTTGCAACAGTGAGATGCTTTCCCATGCTGGTCATGAGAAAACAAAGATTTAAGAGTCCACATAGGCCTAATATTGGTGAAAAAGAAATGCAAAGTATCCATCTGTAGCAACAGCTAAAATCCTGTTCCCACAGGAATATTTCACTGTGAACATTGAAGAAACATATAGGAATGTTGAGGTTTATACATGTACAGAACAAATAAAGCAACATTTCACTAGTTGTAAATAATCCATTGTATTAGGTCAGGGGAAAGTGCAGCATTAGAGAAAAAGCATTTTTGAAAAAGCCTTTAAGTTAGCATCACACGTTTTAAATGAAAGTAAACTCAAAATCAATATCAAATGTAGTGTCATGAAATCAATTCAAATACAGAATAAGTTGAACTTTCACCAGAGATGATTAAATGGAAATAGCGAACGTTAGAAATACCCTACTACCATCATTTTTCTCAACATTCATGTAAGTGTATAATTTTCTGAGTTCATACTTCAAAATGTATTTACTTTTCATAAACTATAGAATCTCTAGTATTATTATGCAAAATTTCAAGATCGTACCTAGTTTCCACGCATTTGTGCACTGTCTTTTCTAAATGGTGCGTTCTAACAAAAAGCATTTGAAACACTAGGCCACTTTATTAACAATACAATTTCATCAGTAAGCGTTAATAAACAACATGTTCATAAGAAACTCTTAATAGTGCTACTCAGTTATATGTATTAGTATTGCTTTGTATGTATGTTTTCTTTATATTGCATTTTAAAGCACATGTTTACGGTGCTTCTACTACACTTCTCATTGCCAAAAATCAGTTAACGGACCGATTTCTTAAATCATCATTCACCTTATCATGGAATAAAAATTTTGGGGATCATCTGCATACGATAACCGTTAAAAAAACCAAGACTGTTAGCTATAGCTGCAAAGGGTTTCACATATAAATTTAGTTTGGCAAAAGAGCTGATCCCTGCACGACTTCACACTTTATTGGACGCATACTACATTCACAGGATGGTAGTTTGACCCTGTATTTTCTATCCTCTAAAATGAGAAGCACTAATTGAGAGCAGGTCCCTTAATGTCCAAAATGTGCCTGCTTAACTAGAGTTTGATGGTCTAACGTGTCAAAGGCGACGACACCGAGATTGAACATTACCAGACATGGGTGATTACCTTTGTACGGTTCTAATCTTATCATGTTCAAATCAGCTACTAATGCAGACTTAGTTTCCTCTCTTGGTCTAGACCCCATTTGAATTTCATCTAGCAGGTGATGTTCTTCAGCAAGTTGGAGAGCTATTGCACTACATATTTTTCTCACGTTCTCCCAGTTGCTGGAAGGAGTTAAATTGGATGGTAATTTCTAGCTTCAACAGGTTCAAGATCAAAGCTTCTTTCTTATTTGTTTAGCCACTGGTGTTTTCCAGCATTCAGGGACTATTCTCTCAGGATAGACATCAAGAGGAGAACCAGTTTTTATTTCACAGATCGTTTTCTGTACTGCCGATTCTGAAATCATCGGAAGGCTATCTGCTACCCGGTTACTTCCTCTCCTTCTCTTAAGTCTTTCACTTCATGGACATCTCCCTGACTCTTCTCTTTTCTAAAGTCTATAAATATCACCTATTTTCTTTATGAAGAAACAGAAATGTTATCACAAAAGTCCTTTGAGTCAGGGGTTTCCGCCAATAAACAATATGGCTTTCAGACAACTTGAAACAGTTTTCTTGAGCAATTTATTGCATCGTCCATCGTTTTACAAAAGTATTTCACCTTTGCAGTAAATAATGCTTTCTTATAAGTGCTAAGAGCTGCCTTGAACACGATTTCCACACTTTCCTTCTAATTTGTTCTCAACCTTTTTCTGCATGCCTTACTTTCTTTCTTTTTATTTCCACTGAAAACCAATGGTTATCCCTATGTTGCTTATTATATTTACGTCGTACCATGGGAACTGACAAATGTATGCATTTTGCCAAACAATGCTGAAATTTCTCACCCAGAATGTTTACATTATCAGAGTTGGTACGATCCTTCTATTCATACCAAAAGCAAATTTCTTTATCTAGATCCACTTTTTCCAGCCTCTACCAGTCCATGGACTTTGTTTCCTCTAAGTAAGTTTGTTAGCCAATTCTCTCTTTATGAAAAAAGGGATAAGAAAATGGTCTTTCCATATCTGAGCGAGACTATGATCTACCAAAATTAGGTCCTTTGGGCTAAAAATTAAGTCAAGTGTGTTGCTCAACCTATGAGTGGGACCTACGACACACTGCATAAGGCCCAAATTTTCCATGTCTTGTTAAGAAAATAGAGTAGCCACTTTATCATCTTTCCTATCTGTGTGGATATTAAAATGTCTCAATGTAAATCAATTTACCACCCTTCATATACAGTACAGTTAGCAATTCTAGTAGCATTTCAATAAAGGAAGCTTCAGCTGATAGGAAGGAATATGTGGATTTTAGTCAATCAATCAATTTCAATACAAGTTTATTTAGACCAATGGTCCTCAAACGTTTTAAAAACTACATTAATAAAACTTCTAAAATCACAGTTCATTATTTAACCTTATAAAAATTCATAAAATATACTCTGCTTTCCTTTCAACATTTCATATAACATAGGCCACATAAAACTATAAAATAAACATATCAGTTCTAATCACATTTGAGAAATACTTTAACTTTTTGGGTGAATTTCCCCATGGCACAAGCTATGTCTAAATTACTCATTTCTGTTAGAAGGTTTACTGCTTGAGCCCTATTTTTAATATCGTACTTTTTAAAAATCGGACATAAAAACTCTCTTCGTATCCTTAAGACCTTCTGACAATCCAATAGTATATGTAAAATATCACATGATGTTCCCAAAGTGCAGGTGCATTTTCCCTTACTGTCTATCATAGCTCTTTTTACCCCATTATTCGCATAACATGGGTTAACCCCAATTCTTAACCTTAGCAATTCTCTTCTTAACCGACAGCTAGGTAGCCTATCAATGTAAGGGAAATGTTGTTCATTTTGCCACGCAGAAGCCATGAAACGTACAGAGCTTTTCCTCAAGAGGTAATCTTGGTCGTGTGTTTGAGAGATTTCTTTTCCCAGGACCCTAAGTTCCCTCTTGTCGGTCTCAATTTGGAGAGTCTGGGGGCTCAGCCTGACCTTCATCATGCAACACGCCTTAGTGATGGTACTTCTAATCCCTTTTGCCCACGTTAGCTCACTCTTTACAATCTCGTTTCTGCACCATTGTGAGAATTTACAATCTTCTCCCGATCCCAGGCGCTGCCAGAATCGTAATAGGGCCATACAAGCTGTTATACCCCATGATGTGGTTCCCAATTCTAGTCTCACTGCCTGGACCATTGACGACTTGGGCAATGAAAATAGATTTTTCAGGGTGTTTCCCTCCTCAACGTCCCATCCGTTTTTACCACTCAAATAAAGCAGTTCTGCACCATACAAAAATTGAGGTGGTACCATTGCTGAGTAAGCTTTTAGGACCGGTCTGTCAGACATTTCGCCATAAGTACCGTTGAATCTTTTTAATCCCCTGACCGATGCTGCTGCCCTCAGCTTTAGGGCGTCGAGGTGAGTATGCCATTGCAGACTTCTCTCGAACCACATCCCCAGGTATCTATATTCTGCTACCTTTTCCAACTTCTCAGAGCCCAGAAACCAAGTGAACCATATTTTCCTTCGACCAAAACATAAGATCTTTGTCTTATCCATGTTGAGAACGAGTTTTTTTAAAACAACAGTATTCATTGAACCTGTTTAGCTTTCTTTGCAGGCCAATCTCCGTTTGATCCATAATTACAAGATCGTCCGCATATAGTAGACATGAGATATGTTTCCCATCTTGCTTCGGGCTTGCCCCACTTACATTGCCTAGGGTTGATGGCAAGTCTGCAATGAACAAAGAAAAAAGCAGGGGGGCCAATACGCACCCCTGCCTCAGCCCATTGCCAATCTGGATTTTCTGAGATAAGCTCCCCTCTACATCTAAAATGATCTGGGCCCAATTATCGGTGTGAAGTGCTTGAATCAGCCCAAACAAATCCCTTGGGATGTTATATCCAATCAAAGTCTCCCACAGCTGCTCCCGGTCCACCAGATCAAATGCTGCGCAGAAGTCCACGAAGCAGCAGAACAAACTTCCCCTCTGCTCAATTGACTTCCGCGCGATGGACCAGAGCGCGAAACAGTGGTCAACCGTTGAATGTCCCTCTTTAAACCCTGTTCCGGCGGCACAATCCGATTTACTTCTGCCCAGTCTTTAAGTATTCCCAAAATTACTTTGGCGATGACTTTTTCTCCTATATCAAGGAGATTTATTAATCTATAATTCTTTGGAGCTTTTAAATCACCTTTTTTATGTATTGGCCTTATGATAGCTCCTCTCCAGTTTCCTGGCACAATGCCTGTGTTAAGGATCCCCAGAAACATTTTTGCAAAAAACTCTGCCCACCACGCAGGCCTAGTTTTTATAATCACTGCCGGCAGATTATCTGGGCCTGCGGCCCGCGTTAGGTTTAAGCTAGATATTATTTTCTAATATGACTGGAGGTAAAGTGCTCCTTTATATCCTCCCTCACTCCTGTCCATGATATTGTACTTACTTTCTCTAGCATTGGCCAATTCCCATAAATTTCCCCCAAGTAACCCACCCAGTTATCTTCGGGGACCATACAGTGCAAAGACCCTAATATTTTACCGGAGCTTTCTTGGACCAACTTCCAGAAACCTTTCACATCTTTGGTCTCAATTACGGCTAGCATGTTTGCCCAGCAACTATCTTTATAGGTTCTTTTTTTATTCCTGATAATCGTTTTATATTTTATCCTTAGTTTCTGGAGGGTCAGTAATAGTTCAGCATTATACCTTACCCTAAGTCTTCTTTCCCTTTGTCTAATACATGCTTTTACTTTACGACATTCCTCATCAAACCATGGTCGATCTTTATTATGGGATCTATTATTACTAACTGACCCGGGTTTACTACAATTAATTTTTACCCTTAGGCATTCCACCAGCTGTCTTATTGTATTTTCATACCAGGCATTGTCATCTTCAAATGGGATTTTTTCTAATGAAAGAGTCTGCTGTACAGCACTTAATTTTCCAACGTGCTCCTCAGATATATGGGTTGTAAGCCGCTTAGGGTAGTCCACGTGTACCTGGAGTACCATCTCTCTCTGATTTCCCCTTTTTGCGTATAATTCTGTCTTCAGAGGATAGTGATCTACGACGTGACTATGATATACCAAATTTAGGTCCTTTGGGCTAAAAATTAAGTCAAGTGTGTTGCTCAACCTATGAGTGGGACCTACGACACACTGCATAAGGCCCAAATTTTCCATGTCTTGTTAAGAAAATAGAGTAGCTACTTTATCATCTTTCCTATCTGTGTGGATATTAAAATGTCTCAATGTAAATCAATTTACCACCCTTCATATACAGTACAGTTAGCAATTCTAATAGCATTTCAATAAAGGAAGCTTCAGCTGATAGGAAGGGATATGTGGATTTTAGTCTACTAATGAATATTAACCTAGTTTAGGGGGGGATCAAGTGACTGTTAAAATCTTTGAGTGGTGTCATCAGAAAAGAATTTATGGCTGTAAAATATTTTGTACAATGGACATCTAGCAGAGTGTACTGTCTGTCAGTGTCTTCATTAGGCATAGGTGACAGCAGTTATAAATGGATTCCTGCAGCAGCCCCTTTTCCCAGTAAAAAGCAGTTATCTCTTTGAGAGGTTGTGAGTGGCAACTGTGTATGCTTGGAAGAGATCTTAGTCGATTGATGTGTGGGACAGAGGATTCTGTTGGCATGCAACACTGTCTTCTGTCGGGGTGTGCCACACAGAAGATCTTGTAAGTGTTGGGAGTAGCAGAAACGTCTTTCAGCATATATAGTTTCAGGAACATGGGTGGTACTCTGATCTTTCAGGCTGGCACTATCATAAATAGATTGTCTCTTGAGGTTTCTCATTGTGTATGTGGTAGCTGAATATGTGAGGTAGGCGGATCTTTCAGACTTTGAGTCCACATGTGCATTCAACATCTGTCTGGTTGCACTCGTGATTACAACTGTTTTGCTGCTTGTGCAAGGATGATGCAGCAGATTATGCTTGTGTTGATGTACGTTTGTGGATATGGCATCTGACAGGAAATGATGTGTATATTTGACTGAGATTGTGCAAGGTATTGTAGGAAAGTGCCCCTTTTTGCATGGTTGCCCCCCACTTTTTGCCTAATGTTGATGTACTTTGACCGAGTGTGCCCTGGGTTCCTGCCAACCAGGTACCCAGGGCCTATGTTCTTTCACTAAACTGTACTGTTGCAAAACCCAATTGCCAACTCTCTGGCCACATGTACGTCCCCTGTAAAAGGTACCATAGGTACCAAGGGCACTGTGACTAGGGAAGGCCTCTAAGGGCTGCAGCACTTATTGTGCCACCCTCAGAGGCCCTGTACCTTTACACACACACACACTGCCATTGCAGGCTGCTTGTTTTGGTACAGAACGAAGTGAAGAGTCGACATGGCACACAACCCTGTGTGCCATGCCTACAACATACTGCCCTGGCATAGGTAAGCCACCCCTCTAGCTGGGTGCACTAAATCAGTGGTGAGGGTACAGGTGCATGAGTCCTGTACCCCTACAGTGTCTAAGTCACTTCTTAGACATTGTAAGTGCAGTATTGCCAATAAGAGTATATGGTCTGGGAGTTTGTCATT
Organism: Calotriton arnoldi; assembly: GCA_963921515.1. Lineage (NCBI taxonomy): Eukaryota > Metazoa > Chordata > Amphibia > Caudata > Salamandridae > Calotriton > Calotriton arnoldi. The sequence goes on from CAWUFW010010329.1 coordinate 211,268, forward strand.
ACGAACTCCACAGCACCATAATGGCTTTACTGAAAACAGGGAAGTTTGGTATCAAACTTCTCAGCACATTAATCCCACACTGATGCCAGTGTGGGATTTAATGAAAAATGCACTCAGAGGGCATCTTAGAGAAGCCCCCTGAATAACTACCCAGCTCTAGTGTCCTGGCTGAGTGGCTGCTCGCCAGCTGCCACCACCAGACATGTTTCTGGACCCCTGGGTCGAGAGCCTGCCGCTCTTGGGGTCCTGAAACAAAGTGCATCCTGGGATGAGGTGCAAAGCCTCCTCCCCCAGGATGGGCAGGTTCATGGAGGGGAAGCTTCAAAGGGCTTGCAGCCTTTGTGAGCTACTCTAGCCATTTGCTGCTCCCAGCAGCTGGCCCCCACCGGTTCTGACCCCCACTTTGGGCGGGAGAATCCGCGGGAAAACCAATGTTAAGAGGAGAGGTATGCCCACCTTTGCCAACCCCACCCCTCAGGTGGGGGAGGCAAGGTGAAGCACAACTCTCAGTCCCCGCCATCTTGCAGATGGGGGACCCAGCCAACCAGAGTGAGGCTTATGCCCCCTCCCACTGGAGGGTGGCATAATAGGGGATGTACCCACCCCCAGGAAGGGACCCATTGGTCCCGACCTGTACCTACCTGTAACGCCACAAAATTTAGTATGTAGGGGCAACCCTGAACCTTGCCTCTTCAGACAAGAAGAAACACGAAAAGAAGGACCGAAGAGCCGTGCTGAAGAAGAAAAGGAGACCAACTGCCATGGCCCCAGCCCTACCGTCCTGTCCCGACCTCAACCTGCTCCAGCGAAATCCCGGTGTGTCCTGCAGCCAGCAGCCCCCAAGAACCCGGAGGACCTGCCCTGCCTTCCCAAACCAAGACTTTGTCTCCGTGAGCACCGGATTTGCTCACCCACAGACTCTTGCTCCGGCCAAATCCGCGAGTCTGCACCTCTCTGCATCTGACGCCCATGGCCCGTGTTCGAGTGGCCCAACACCACGAGGAGGTCTACCCGGCGATCCTGACCTGGGATCTGGTGATTTCTGACCTGCCTCAAGTGTCCAACCGAAGCCTGCAGCCCCTTTCTGGAGGATCTCCCCGACCGGATCTGGTAAATGAAACCCGACGCCAAAAGACACCCCTGCACCCGACGTCCCACGGCCTTGGGTGGTCCAACCGACGGTGTCCCAGTATCCCAAGACATCCCAACTTACCTCTCCAATCGGTGGTTGCCTCCAGAAGATCTTCGTCCCCGAGCCTGCAGTGTTTGTTGCAAACGGAGAAACCCTTATTTAAATCAACAGGGCACCCGACGCCAAAACAGCACCCTGCACCCGGCCGCCCTGTGCCGCTGTGGGTGCACCTTGAGTGCTAAACCAGATCCCCCTTTGCCCTGAGTCTAACACCAGAAGCTTTGCTCCCACAACCTTGTGGCCTGCTCGTGAGCAGCCACCAACCGGAGGCCCCACTCCCCCATTGGATAACATTGGGCCTCGGCACCCGGCCGCCATAGTGCCGCTGAGGTTGCTTTGAAAGTGCATCCTTGACCCTGGGGGAACCCTGGTTCTAACCCCAGATAGCCAGCTCCTAAACCTAAGCACTTACCGTTAAGTCAATAACATTAATTTCTCCCATAGAACTGCATTGAACTGCTTTTTTGTGAAAATTGTTCTACATGTGGAGTTGGTTTGGATGAAAAACCCTAAGAAACTGCAAATGTACCAAAACTGATTTACTTACTTTTCTTCTAGGAAATGTCCTAGTGTGATATCTAGGCATATCACTCTGAGTAGAGAAAGTAACTTAAAAAGTAATCTGAAAAGTAACGTACAAAGTAATCTGAAAAGTAACTGAAAAGTAATTCAAGCTGCTTTACAAACAAATGACTTACCTGTAACCAATCCAAATGCATTCAACTGTATTCAAACTGTACTTAACTGCATTATTCTTGCAAAGTACAATTACCCTTACCTGTACCAGGCCTGGCTTGGTTCTAGAAAATAAAATACAACTAAATAATATTTTTATACAAACAAATTGGTCTGAGTTCAGTCTTTGAGTGTGTGACATCATTTCTTGCCTGAGTGTGTACAATAAATGCTTAACACTACCCTCTGATAAAGCCTTACTGCTCGCCCACACTTCCACAAATAGAGAGTATCGATTTATCTATTTATCTACTTTTACCTCTGCCTACCTTTGGAGCTCCACTGGACTCTGTGCACACTATACCTTACTTTGGTATAGTATATACAGAGCCAGCTTCCTACAGGTATGCTACCAACATTGATCATGTTATGCACATGTGATGATAACTCAAAACACAGAGTATATGTGCCATTGGCAGTGGTTTTAGTAGAGTCTGCAAAAGGTAACCTCAGCTGTAAAATGATACATGGGTGGCAGTGTAATCTGTTTTTTGTGTGTGTGAGACAAATGGTAACAGGATTTCTACACAGAAAGGAAAAGAGTGTGGACATAAACACACTGGGGCGGACAACCAGTGGGGTCTTTTTTGGATTTTAAAGGTTATCATCCTTACCCCCTTATTCAGAGTTTGTTTTGTGCTAGGTGGAAGGAAGAGATGCATGTGCATTGTGGACAGTTGAGGTGGAATGCTTTTGGCAATACTCTTCTTTGGTACATCTTGAGGAGGCATCACCTGTCAAGGTCTTTTGAGGGCACTCAGGAAAGTCATCTGGCAGTAATTATGTAGTGAAGTATAAACAGCAGTCTGTCTTAATCGGGATTGAGTCGGGCTAGCTGTTTGGCGTCGGAAGATGGTCTGCGACCTGCAAAGGAGTTCGTTTGCTGGAGGTAAGGCATGGGGGAAGTAATTAATTTGTGCAATCTTAAGGTATTGATATGTCTGCAGTGGATGGCAGTTGAGGGAAGACGATCACAAAGTCTGATCATCTTTTAGGGATAGAGTGCCCTTAGCATGGCATTGAGGTTTTTGAACTGTCATCTATGCAGGAAAAGAGTACTCGACTAGATGTGATCTGGTCATTGGGGTGTATATACGCTGATGGCCTCTGTGCTCACCTGTCTAGTTTGCTGGATAGACTGCTTGGTTCAGTTGAAATTGCCACTCTGGCCACTTTGTGAAAATCATTGTGTTCTGAAACTGTGTCTCTTGCACGGTCTTGTTCTTTTAGTGGCACTTGTTCAGAAGCAGCATATATTGATGCCCACTTCAACGGGGCACAGCACAGGGTCTGTTGGACTCTGCAACATTTGGTGACCCATAGTTAAAAAAGGATATTTGGGTATCAGATATAAATGATTGATTATGCGGTGCATGTGTATGGTTGTAGCTACCAAGTTTGAGGCTGGACCTGTATGGCAAGGATGCTGGTTATGTGAGCAAAGGGAACTTTGGGTTATGTGGCAGATGATCAAGCAACCCATATTTTTAATCTTTTCTTAAGTAAACATGTTGGGTGCTGGTGTCATTTTCTAGGCAAACAAAATCTTAATTTAGGTAATTTTGGTTATTAGACAGAAGACCATCATTTGCTATTGATTGAGATCTGTTGGCTTTTTTGGTGATCAAAGGAACATAAAGTTTAGTAGTCTAGTCCGGGATTCACTATAGCTTTACGCATGACAGTGCAAAGAGTTACATTGTAGCACAAAGTCTGAAGACTACTCTTGGGGTAAAGCCTCTGTCTGTCCTCCTCTTTTATGATCGCAATGGGAGAAGGTAAGGTCTGTACCTTTTGTAGTTGTGTAAAATAAGCAGGCTACATCCAGGTCTGAAATTCAATGTGAGTTTGGAAAACATACATTAAGAACATTATTTAATTCAGTTTTCAAGTTTGTGTTTTTTTTCTTTTTTAGTCTGCACAGAGGATTTTTGGCATTTTCATATACATCGTGAGAAGAAGAAGGTGTGCTTTTTCCACTGACCACTTACAAAGGGAGGGGGCCAGGCAATCCCTGGCAGTTGGGTTTCAGGCTGTGTTTCCAAAGCTCAGTTGCCCTGTAAACACTAAGTGTATATTTTATTCTAATGTGCACTGCTCATTTTAGTTGTCAGTAATCATCAATGCTAACATTTCTCCCCATATAGATCATGGTGGCTCTGCTGAGCTTTGAAATACAAATATTGCCTTTCTCTTTAAGCAACCTGCTTAAGTGTCTTTATTTTCTGTTTGCCTTTGAAGGAAGCTCCGAGATGTCCTGCAGAAGCGACTGATAAAGTTCTTTATCGACCAAAGCAAGAAGGACCCGGAGAAATATGCTAAGTTTTTCGAGGACTATGGCTTGTTCATGAGGGAAGGTATTGTAACCACAGCTGAGCAGGATGTGAAGGTAAGCTCAACCGCAAACCCATGCTTGTTCTGAAAACTGCCCCTTTCTAAAGCAATGAATCGCAATAAAGAAAATAGTTTGATTTCGATGCATGTATATAGCATAATTCATCCTTGAAGGCTTTATTACAGATGTACAGATGTTTTTGTTGTAGTAAGAACCTGGTTGTAGTTGGCATTGCATGGTCAATTCCTGTATTTGTTAGAATGGCCTCTTCCTGTCAGTTCTATTGTATTTGTTAGTTGCTGCTCTGTGTGTGTGTGTAGTGACTTTCTTTCATGACCTTCCCTGCCAATCCAGATCAATTAGAATTCCCCTGTACTCGCACCCGAGTCATGTGCGCTGTCACAGCTCCAGTTTCCTTATCCACTCAGTAAATATGTTGCTTATCCCCTTCCCCATTAAGTGTGTCATTCCACTGTCCAAGCACAGTTTGTTCGTTACCCCTGTTCCATATCAGATTTTGCTTGGAGTACATTTTGCTTGCAAGCCTAGGGTCTGTGATACCATCACCCTGCCTGAAAGTGTGATTTCCGCCACCTCTGAGCGTTTCCTAAAAGAATGTTGTGTAAAAAGGCAAAAATATTTGAAGCAATTCTAAACCATTTTAATGTTTTTGTTCGCTCACTCCCATTCCCCCTCTTTCTGTAGGAGGATATTGGAAAGCTATTACGATTTGAATCTTCTGCACTACCCCCTGGTCAGTTGACCAGTCTTACAGAGTATGCCAGCCGGATGCAGGCTGGATCTAGGAATATTTATTACCAGTGCTCTCCCAATCGCCACTTGGCAGAGCATTCCCCGTACTTCGAGGCCATGAAGCAAAAGAACACGGAGGTAAGAAAATTGATCACTGAGTTTTTGGAAGTATGACTAGTAGAAGCACAGAATAGGCAAGGGATATTAAAGAGTCATAATATAATGCAGATGGCTGCTGCACAGGAATTACTGCATTCATCAAGGATACTTTGTTGGGAAAGGATTGCATATCGAACAGACAAACCAGATAAGGAAACAGTCTCAGCAGCATACACCTCAAAACAGACTGAGCAAAGTGGGGCTGGAATGTAAATGCATATTTTGAAAAGAGCAGGAGCAATGCCTACAATTCATACTCCGCTTGAACTGTGATATAGAGCCTGTATTTAAAATGGGGGCAGAGATCGAGAAGGGGCAGTCCTCACAGGCACACCAAAAACATGCAAGCACACTCCTAAACGCAGTAAACGCTCATCCATTGGAGAGGCATTTCTGCAACATATGACCAGTTGGTGGCAGTGCCACTCATATCTCACAGCTGTGATAGTGTGTAGGGCACTTGCATGACTCCAAATGTGTCTGTGTGTTTAAGTGTGTGTGTGTGTTTGTGAAGTTTCTTTGGTAGCCTCATGTATACAGTATAACATTAATCAAGGTGCACCATTACCAGTGCTTCGGATAAATGCAAATGTTTTTGAGACTTTTGAAAGAGCAGTATGATATTTCAGAGCATGGAAAGATGAAAATTGTTGCTCTTAACTCTTCATTGATGTGGTGCAGCAGGAGTGAGGTAGGTATAGAAAATAGTCCCTATGGTTTTTATGTTCTGTGATGTGGCTCTGGGCAATCCCAGGTCTTAAAACAAATCCAATTGGCAGGATTTTGTAGACTCACAAGCACTAGTACCTTAGTTGCACCTCTCTTTGAACATGTTAAGATAATTAATTGTTTTTAATCTTGAGATTCCATCAATTAATATGCATTAATATGCATTCCTTCCGTTTCTGATACCTTCTGATTGAAATATACACTTGAACTTGCATTTGGGCAGATCTAGTGTAGTCCATGTAGGAAAAATTCCCTTTTTGACATGGTCACTCCCACTTTGAATTAAATGTATTACTGATCCCCCAAAAAATGAGTATGTGCCATTTTCCTTTCAGAGTCAATAGTAAAAACGTATAGTAATATTTCTTGGAAGATCCTGACAACGGGGTTGAGGGCGATATCCTGTCACTGGTGCAGACAGGGTGTAGGAAACTGGGTTTTTGTTCCAGTACCCTCCTCCCGCCCCCCTTCCCCCGCACACTTTTTGCCTGATATTTGATGCAATTTTGACAGAAGTGCACTGGATTCCTGTTATCCAGGTTCCCAGTGCCAGATCTCTTTCCCTAAAACTGTACAATTGTTCCCCCCAATTGGCAATATCTTTAGCACTCCATGTAAGTTCCTAGTAAACGGTACCCCTGGTACCTAGGGCAGGGTGACTAAAGAGGGTCCCTAAGGGCTGCAGCATGTATTGCGCCACCCTAAGGCACACCTCACCACACTCATGCAAACTGCCATTGCAGGTTGTGTGACATGGTGCAGAGAAAAGTGAAGACCTGAACGACATGGCACACCTCCTGTGTGCCATTCCTGCAGACACTGCATTTAATATAAGTAAATCACCCCTACAGTCCTAAGGCAGAGTGCATTATATTACATGTGAGGACATATCTGCATGAGCAAATATGGCCCTGTGATGTCCATGTCGATTCTTGGACATTGCCAGTTAACAGGGAAGCCATCTTGAGTATATGTACTGGGCACTGGTGATTAGGAGTTCCCCACCTACATGATGGTTTCACTGAAACTAAAGATGTTTGGTATTAACCCCACACGGATTCCAGCGATGGATTTGTTAATGCATGCACCCAGAGGGCACCTTAGAGGCGCTCCTTGAAAACCTACCAATCTCTAGTGTATTGGCTGACTATTGTAGACCAGCCTGCCACCACAGATAGGTGTATGGCCCCCTGCAGGTCAGAGCCCATGCTTTTGGAGGGCAGAAACAATGCCTTCTCTGTCCAAAGGTGTGTCACCTCCTCCAAGTAGGATGGCTAAGCAAGGCAGAAGGCTTCAAAGGTCTCTGGCTCCTTTGATATGCGACTATGCATTTGGCACCAGGACAGACGGGAATATTATCTAGTCACGGGGCGTGTTCCTAATCAGGCTTTTTCCACCCCTAGGTGGGCTATCTGATGTGAACATGCAAACTAGAACTCCACCATCCTGTTTGTGTGTGGAATTAGGCTCAATGGGTCAGGGTTATGTCCACTTCCAATAGGAAGTGGTCATATGAGGGTGTGGGTACCCTAAAGGTAACAAGCCCATTGGCTACTACCTGTTACTCTTCTCAATGCCTCTAAATTGAGTATTTAGGTGGCACCCCTGATGCCAGGAACTTAGATTTGACGGATCCAGAAGAAGAGGACAAAGGAGCTGTGAGAAAACGAGAACTGAAGAGCTGTGGACTTTTGGCGCAAAACCCTGCCTGCCTGCACAAGTCTCGACAGTTGTGACCAATTGATTCGTCCCTGAAGCTGAGCATCTGCCAAGAACCACCAGTAGACTGCCAGCCCTTCACAAATTGCCAGCAACCTCCCTTGGAGTAGAGGAGCTACTCCCCTGCAGTCCACAGGCACAGGAGAAGCCAAGTACAGTTCACAGCGTTGCAGCTCCTCGATCAGCCCGACACAGTAGCCGCCCAGCAAGAGGTACTTGTGCTCCAGAAGGTCAGATCTGTCCCCCCCCCCACCGAGTAAGAGGACATCAGGATCGACCAAAGCCACACAGCACCAATACCCAGGGTACCGGGCCCCTTGCAGCAAACGAAGCTTGTGTGAGCCCAATCCAGACTCCCACTGCATTAAGACCTAGCATCCGTCTAGAAACGTCTGCACCGCAGAGACCCACTTCCAGAGTTGCCCAGCTGTCCTGATTTCTGCACCCTCAGCGGGGAGACTGACAACCGAAATGGCCTTCAACGCACCGAGGCCAGCCGACCTATCTACTCTGCACCTGAGCGTCCCAGCCCGGGTACCAAAGAATTGACTGTGCTTTCTGGCTCCCAAGACCCTAGTGAACTGAGCCCCTTGTTGGGAGCTCCTGGACTGGTTCCCAACTCAACCTCTGCAGCCTGTGTTTAGGTGGCCCCTCTTTCCACCAGCGTAGCACACAAAGCTGCCAACCTGACTAACACCTCTGTACCTGGATGCCCCAGGGCAGGTAACTAGTAATTGCTGATGGTATTTTGGACCTTGGTCCCCTTCGACTTTAAGTCCTGAAGGAGACCCCAGAAACCGATTGTAAATAATTGTATGCAACATATGCCTTTTTTTCTCATAGGAAAGCATTGTTGCGGAAAGATTTATTTAAGTGAAAATTTGACTTGCCTATAAAAATGGATATTTAAAAAAGTACTTACTTGATAACGAAGTTCTTGGTATCAAAATGAATATAAAAATACAATTTATTTTTCTAAATTGTTCTCGGATTTTTTCTTGAGTGTTTATCTCATTTATTGCCTCTGTGTGTACAACAAATGCTTAGCAGTGAGGATGAGGAGTCCTCCGATTCCCCTGCTGACAGCACCCCTACTTCGAGTACCTCTGGTAGTACCCCAGATAAAATAAGAGGAAGATCCTGATCTTCAAAAACTAGATAGGAGAATAGCTGTGGTGACTAAAATCTTAGTCATTGAAAAAGAAAGAGCTGAGATGGGCTTAGGATCCATCTCTGGTGGCAGCAAAATCTTGAATAGGGAGAAAGATTAAGCTTTTGACCCTAAAACCCCCAAAGGGATTGTCCCCAAATATGTAGAAGGTGATGATATCACCAAGTGGTTTACAGCCTTTGAGAGGGCTTGTAAGATGAGGAAACTAAGCCAGAAGTATTGGGGCTCTCTACTCTGGGAGCTGTTTTCAGGAACGTGCAGGGATAGACTCCTGACACTTAATGAGAAAGATTCTGATTCCTATGACCTCATGAAGGAAGGATACCCTAATTGAGAGCTTTGGAGTCACCACTGAGAAGTACAGAATCAGGCTCAGGGAGAGTCACAAAACCTTGAGTCCGCTCTGGGTAGATTTTGTTGACTTCTCAGTCAAAATGCTAGGTTGCTGTTTAAAAGGTAACAAGGTGCAAGACTGTGATGGGCTTTATAATCTTATTATGAAAGAGCATCTGTTAAGTAACTGTGTTTCTGAAAAATTACATCAGTACTTTGTAGGCTTCGGTCCAGTCTCTTCCCAAGAATTGGGAAAGAAGGCTGACCATTGGGCCAAGAGTAGGGTGTCCAAAAAGTCTCATGGAGGGGGTGACCAAAAGAAAGGGGTTGCTAATTGCCCCCACGGGAAAGAGAGTGGGTAACCTAAAGATAAAAACAAAGAGTCCTCTAAAGGCCTCCAAAAACCTGTTTAGGAGGGTGGGCCCCGAGACAATACACAGACCAAGGAAGGGTACCAGGGTAAAAACAGGGATCCCAAAAAGGCTTGGTGCTTCAAAGCCAATGGGCACCAAACTGGAGACCCTATCTGTCCCAAAAAGAATTCCTCTAGTGCACCTCCAGCTACTGCTGGGGTGGGAAGTCTCCAGATTTGGATCCTTAGTGTACCTTGACCAGGTCAGAGAGCACACAGAAGCTACCATAGTCTCTGAGGGTGGGGTGGATGTAGCTGCCCTGACTGCCTGGCCCACTAACATGCAAAAATACAGACAGCAGCCTGTGATTAATGGGATCAGAGTAGAAGCTCTGAGAGATACAGGTGCAAGTGTCACCATGGTGACTGAAAAACTGGTATCTCCAGAGCAGTACCTGGGTGGACAAACGTATCCAGTCACCAATGCTGATGTGTGACCAAGGATCATTCCATGGCTATGGTGTCCTTGGAGTTGAGAGGCGTTATTGGCCAAAAGAAGGTGGTCGTGTCCTCTGCAATTCCTGTTGAATGTCTGCTAGGGAATTATCTGGAGTCCCATGTAGCCATGCTGGTAAGCCGTGAATGGGTGTGCATAAAAACCCGAGTACAGAGCAAAGCCGAGGGTGAAAAAGAGGAGTTGGAGTCTGAAATAATGACCCAACCCTCCAAGAGAAAAGGTAAAAAGTCGGGCAAACCAACTTTTGTACAGCCACAAGCTCAGGTCCCCTCTCCTCAGGGAGAAAACCTGTTGGCCTCAGAGGGAACTCAGTACAAGGATCTTGGGCCTTCCACAGCAGAGCTCCTAGGCCCAGAGGGACCCTCTAGGGAGAGTTGTACCAAGGACAGAGGACCTGTACTAGTCTTGAAAGTCTGAGATGGCAAGCTGCTGAACAGGAACAGGACCTATTGGGAAGAGGGACTCCTGTATACTGAGGAAAAAGCCCCCAGGCCTGGTGCCACTAGAAGAGGGGTAGTGCCTCAGCAATACAGAGAGTTTTTACTCTCATTGGCCCCTGGCATTCCCATAGCTGGGCACCTTGGTCAAAGCAAGACTTGGAGTAGGCTAGTCACCCAATTCTACTGGCCATACATGTCCTAGGAGGTAAAGGAGTTTTGTAACTACTGCGTTACCTTTCAAGCCAGTGGCAAGACAGGTAACCACCCAAAGGTCCCCTTAATTTCACTTCCAAAGGTTGGGGGTTCCCTTTGAAAGGGTAGGGGTTGACGTTGTTGGACCTCTGAACCCTCCAACAGCATCAGGGAACAACTTTATACTGGTGGTTGTGGATCATGTCACCAGGTACCCTGAAGCTATTCCCCTAAGGACTGTGACTGCTCCTTCAGTTTACAGAGCCCTCTTAAGTATTTTTACAAGAGCGGGTTTTCCTAAGGAGGTGGTGTCAGACATGGGTAGTAACTGCATATCAGGCTACCTAAAGCCATGTGGGTTGAGTGTGGGGTGACATACACGTTTACCATCCCATATCACCCACAAATGGTTTAGTTGAAAGATTCAACAAAACCATGAAAGGTATGATCATGGGACTCCATGAAAAACTCAGAAGGAGATGTGATGTTCTTTTGCCATGCCTGCTTTTCACTTGCAGAAAAGTACCTCAGAAGGGAGTAGGGTTTAGCCCCTTTGAACCTCTGTTCGGGCATCCTGTCAGGGGACCGCTGTGTCTAGTTAAGGAAGGCTGGGAGAGACCTCTGAAAGAGCCTAAACAAGATATTGTAGACTATGTGCTTGGCCTACGTTCAAGGATGGCTGAGTACATGGGTAAAGCATTCAAAAACCTTTGAAGCTAGCCAAAAGCTCCAGAAGCTTTGGTATGATCAAAAGGCTGCACTGGTGTAGTTCCAACCAGGGCAGAAGGTATTCGTTTTGGATCTTGTGGCCCCTAGTGGCCTCCAGGACAAGTGGAGTGGCCCCTACCCTATCCTTGAGAGGAAAGGTGATGTCACCTATCTGGTTGACGTAGGCACTTGCAGGAGCCCTCAGAAGGTCATCCATGACAACCGCCTGAAGCCTTTCTATGACAGAGCTGATGTGGCTATGCTGATGATCACTGATGAGGATCAGCAAGTAGAGAGTGAACCTCTCCCTGACCACCTCTCCTACACTCAAAAGATAGGTCAATAGATGAAGTTGTCTTTTCAGACACCCTCTCTGTCCAACAGCAGGCTGACTACAGGCATGTCCTGGAGCAGTATGCTGAGCTCTTCTCCCTGACCCCTGGTCGGACAACCTGGTGTACCCATGATGTGGACATTGGGGACAGCACACCTGTCAAAAACAAAACATACTGACAGTCTGACCAAGTTAAGGAGAGCAACAGAGCTGTAGCCAGCAAGATGCTGGAATTGGGAGTCTTTGAACCCTCTGAGAGCCCTTGGGCCAGCCCAGTTGTGTTAGTCCCAAAATCTCATTCGAAGGGTAGAAATCCAAAGCTGTGGTTTTGTGTGGACTACAGGGGCCTCAGTGTAGTAACCAAGACAGATGCACGCCCAATTCCTAGAGCTGATGAGTTAATTGACAGGATGGGGCAAGCCACATTTCTCAATACTTTTGATTTGACATCAGGGTACTGGTAGATTGGTCTGACCCCAGGAGCAAAAGAGAAGTCTGCATTCTCGACCCCAGATGGGCATTATCAGTTCACTGTTATGTAGTTTGGATTAAAGAATGCCCCTGCCACGTTCCAGAGGTTGGTGAATAAAGTACTTGCTGTGTTGGACACTATTAGTGCAGCATATTTGAACAATATTGCTGTCTATAATTCAACTTGGCAGGATCACCTAATCCACCTTGGGAAGGTCTTGAAGGATCTGCAAGCTGCAGGCCGCACTATTAATGCAAGTAAGTGCCAGACAGGGCAGGGCACAATTGTATACTTGGGCCACCTTGTAGGTGGAGGGCAAGTTCAACCTTTACAGCCCAAGATCCAAACAATTCCGCACTGGGAAGATCCAACAACCCAGACTCAATCAATAAAACTTTATTTGGTCGAATATATGACCATAAAAGCTCAGGGAAAAGACAATTTATATACAGCGGAGTATAAAAACTTAAGACATACTATTAAATATCAGTTAAAATCATAAAATCCCACATTGCCAGTATAAAGTCATAATACAAACATGTTTCTCTGGCTCAGCAATATATAATAAAAGAACAGTAAAAATACAATTAATCATCCGATCAAAACAAATCATGAGACCTCACAACGCCAATTTAACTTCATGATGGGTACCTTTTTCTCAGTTTCAGGGCCTGAATTATAAAATTGAAAACAGCTAAACAGATCACTGGGGACTCTAAGCGCTGCAAGAAAGTCAGGCCTTCAAGATGCGAGTTAAAAGATCTCTCTTTAAGGATTGGTCTTAAGAATCAGGATCTATAGGCTATGTAAAGTAGGCAGACAACCCAGACTCAAGTCAGGGCATTCCTTGGCTTGACTGGGTACTACAGAAGGTTTGGGAAGGGCTATGGCACCATTGTGGCACCCCTCACAGAACTTACCTCCAAGAACATGCCAAAGAAGATAAACTGGACAGTGAGCTGTCAAAATACTATTGACATCCTGAAAGAAGCAATGTGGCCAGCACTCATTCTTAAAGCTCCAGATTATTCAGGTGGAGGGGGTTGGGGGGGGTTTTGTAGGCAGGGCCCCCTTTTGACATGATCACCCCCCTCCCCCATTGCCTTGTATTTGATGCAATTTTGACAGAAGTGCACTGGCTTCCTGCTATCCAGGTCCCCAGTGCCATACCTCTTCCTAAAACTGTACAATTGTTCCCCCCCCATTGGCAATATCTTTAGCACCGTCTGTAAGTCCCTAGTAAATGGTACCCCTGGTACCTAGGTGTAGGAAGCTGGCTCTGCATATGATATTGCCACTAGGTGGTAATACCGTGCACAGAGTCAAGGGTTCCCCAAAAGTGTAGAGGGCTCAATGTAAAACCCAAAGTGCCATATTAGTGGTAGTGTGGGTTAGTAGCCTTAGGCCTAACACAGACAGTAAGACATTTATTGCACAACAGTGATCAATAATGGACACACAACTCAAGAAGGAGATCCATACCTATTTTAAAAAAATATATTTTGTTTGTATTTTATTTTAATACAAAGGTCTTCATAATCAGGTAAGTATGTTTTTAATTATAAATACTTTTCACTTTGAAAAACCGACACTTAAAAACTTTTTCACACAGTTCAATGTTATCCTATGGGGAAAACAATATTGCGGTTAAACAGGTAAGTATGTAATTTACAATCTCAGTCTTCGTAGCCAAAAGTCGGCAAGGGCCAGGGGTCAGGTAAATACCAAAACTGCACCACCAGAGACACAGGCTGACTGGGTGCAGGGTCAAAAATCGGAGTTTGACCCAATGTTTGCCAATGGAGACAGGCGGTGCCTGGAGCCACACTGCTTGCAGGTTAGAAGATCGGTTGCAAGGGCCAAGCTTTGGGGGTTGGTTTAAGCATGGGGGGCACAAAGCAGCACCAAACCTACAGGGGCGGCTGGGTGCAGGGTGCAATTTCGACGTTGGGCGCCCAATGCTTTTCAATGAGCATTCTTCTGATGGCAAAGAGGCTGCAGGTATGGCACCGGAGGTTGCAAGAGGAAGACCAACGACAGCAGAGGCAAGTTGGGATGCAGAGGGTCATAGGGGCACCGTTGGTTCAGCTCACCAAGGCCCAGGTCTTCAGGTGCAGGGGTGCCTTTCGACATCGGAGTCTTCTTACCGGAGCCGGTTGCGGTCTGGGTGAATCTCTGGCTTCACACTGCAGGCGCTGTCGTGGAGGGCAGGTGATGTCAGCCAATGCTGGACACGAGGTCAGGATCGCCGGGGAGACTTCACTGAACAGGTGAGCCACTCGGGCCGTGGGCGTCTGGTGCAGAGTGGGCAGGAGACTTGGATCCGGAGTCTTTCGAGTAGGTTTCTTCAGGACAGATCCGCTGTCCATTGGAGTCTTTTCCGAAGGAAGCAGTCCTCCCACGGATTTCAGAGGTTGCTGGCTGCAAGACAGGTCTCCGGTTCGTAGAAGCTGGAGACAGGCCGGTAGGGCTGGGGCAAAGGCAGTTGTCGTCTTCATTCTTCTCTACAGGGTTGTCTTCTTTCTTCTTAGGTCATCGCAGATCTAGTTTCTAGGTCTGGGGGAGCCACCTAAATACTACATTTAGGAGGTGTTTTAGAGGAGTAGTGGGGCCAATGGGCACCTTACCTGGGGTGACTACACCCTAGATTATGCCACCTTCCTGTCGGAGGGGGACATAGACCGAGCCCTGATTGGAGGAATCCCCCCATCTTCAAGATGGCGGGACTGAAAGTTGTGCTTCACCTCGTCTCCCCCACCTTAGGGGTGGGGTTGGCAGAGGTGAGCACACCCCCTATTCTTTTGAATTTTTTCAGCCAGTACTCCTGCCCAAAGTGGGGATGTAACCAGGGGCTGCTACCAGCAGAGGCTGGGGGTTGCATTACAAAGGCGGCAGGCCTTTGAAGCTTCCCTCTTTGAGCACTGGCCCATCTTGGGAGAGGAGGTTTGGCACCTCTGCCCAGGATGTGCGTTGTTTCTGGTCCCAGAGAGCAGGGGCTCTCTACCCAGGGGTCCATAAACATGTCTGGTGGTGGCTGGCTGCCTACAGCCGGTCAGAGACCACACCAGGGTTGATAGGATTTCACAGGGCATCTCTGAGTTGAGGTGCCCTCTGAGTATATGGTACAATAAATCCCACACTGGCATCAGTGTGGATGTATTGTAAGGAGTAGTTTAGTACCAAACACACCAGTGTTCAGTCAAGCCATCATGGTGCTGCGGAACTTGAGTTGTCGAGCTCCCAGCTCATGTACCTCTTCGGCTCCTAGGCCCTAGGTACCCAGGGTACCATATACTAGGGACCTACAGGGGGTAGAAGTACCCATTGGGGATTTGGTTTAGGGAAGAATCACTGGCACAGGGGACCTGATTGGCAGGAACCCTATGCACTACATTTGACACCACATCAAAACCAGGCATAAAGTGGGGGGCTAACCATGCCAAAAAGGCACTTTCTCACAATCGGGCAGGGAGACTAAACGGGTCCCTAAGGGCTGTCGCATGTATTGTGCCACCCTTCCGTACCCCTCACTACACTCATGCAAACTGCCATTGCAGGCTGTGTGAAATGGTGCAGAGAAAAGTGAAGACACGATACGGCATACCTCCTGTGTGCCATGTCTGCAGACACTGCATGTAATATAAGTAAGACACCCCTACAGCAGGCCTAACAGCCCTAAGGCAGGGTGCATTATATTACATGTAAGGACATATCTGCATGAGCAGATATGCCCCTGTGAAGTCCATGTCGATTCTTGGACATTGACAGTGAACAGGGAAGCCATCTTGAGTATATGTACTGGGCACTGGTGATTAAGAGTTCCCCAGCTACATGATGGCTTCACTGAAACTAAAGATGTTTGGTATCAAACATTTCATATTAATAAGCCCACGCTGATTCCAGTGATGGATTTATTAATACATGCACCTAGATGGCATCCTGGAGGTGCCCCCTGAAAACCTACCAATTTCTAGTGTACTGGCTGACTGCTGTAGACCAGCCTGCCACCACAGGCAGGTTTTTGATCCCCTGCAGGCTCTGAGGGCAGAAACAGTGCCCGCTCCGGCCGGAGGTGTTGTCACCTCGTCCAAGCAGGATGGCTAAGTATTCAGCATATCACGGCAGGAGGCTTCAAAGGCCTCTGCCGCCTTTGATAGGCGACCGAGGCTCCCCCCTGTAGGAAGCTGGCTCTTTATATAGTATACCAAAAAGAGGTATACTGTGCAAATAGCCCAGGTACTCCCTTATGAGTGGTCAGGGTCTTGCTCTAGCAATCCCAAGGTGCTCTTCTAGGGGGTAGTGTGGGCGAGCAGCCTTAGGCTTATCAGAGAGGAATGTTAGACATTTGGAAATACACGCATAGTTAATAAAAATGGTACACACGACTCAACAAGGAGATCCACAACAATTTATAAAAATACACGTATCTTTATATATATTTAGGCACCTCAATTAATACTCTCATGTAAGTATGTCTAGAGATAGAAATACTTTAAGTGTTCATGGGCTGCAATGTTTTCCTATAGGAGGAAAAAACAAATAGGGCATACAGGTAGAGTACAGCAACTTACGAGACCAATCTCCTGGACTTAAGGTGAGTATGGGGCAAGGCCCAAGGCAGCACCAAGAGGTCATACCAGGCGGTACTAGGGCAGCCAGGTGCAGAGGTGCAATCCTGCGTCGGGTGCCCAATGTTAGTCTATGGGGCTCGGTCTTCATGAAAAGAGGCTGCAGGTTTGGACTGGGAGGCTAGTCGGGCTGAAGGAACAGAGGGCCTCAGACCTCATGATGCTCAGGGACATGGGGACACCTTTGGTCCCTTCTCCATGGGCCAGAGGCGACGGGTACAGAGGTGTCTTTAGGCATTGGGTTTTCGTCACCAGGCGCACTAGCGGTCATGGGGGCCTGCAAACAGAGGCTGCAGGCGGCGGCGGTGAGTCCACAGTGGGCAAGTCCATGGAGGGCTTTGTCTCTGGAGGGCCAGGGGGTCCACGCTTGCAACCTTGGCCCACTTCAGCTTGGGCTAGGCGGCACAAGTTTTAGTGGTGCTTTCAGGTGTCGGGTTTTTGGCAGTCCAGCGTCTTCTCAGGTCTCTTTGGGTGCCTGAAGGATGCAAGGAAGAAACTCCACTGCTCCACAGGAGTTCCTGGTTTATAGTGTGCTGGCAGGTCTCCCAGGCTTTAGAGACACAGCAGCTGCAGGACAAGTCCTAAGTTTGCCATCACCAAGATGGCAGATTCTGATATTTCGTCTTCACTTCAGGTAGCCCACCTTAGGAGTAGAACTAGCATGAAGGTGAACACCTCTCTCTGACTACTTATTTTCCCGCCTTGTCCAGGCACCAAATGGATCCTGGTCAAGGGAGGCCGGCATCCTTTCCTGTGAGGGAAGCCAGATTTGCATACTAAAGGCGGGGGGCTCTGTGAAGCTCCCTGCCTTGACATGCTAATTCCCAGGTCATATTGTGGGAGGGGGTGTAAACACCCTCTGACCGAGCAGGCTTTGTTCCTGATGTGGTGAAAAAAAGGCCTTCGCCTCTGGGGGGTCAGAAACTCATCTGGGGTGGAAGGCTGGCTACGACTAATCCGTGAGCACACCAGTAATTGGTAGGTTTTCAGGGGGCACCTCTAAGGTGCCTTCTGGGTGCATGTAGTAATTAATCCAACACTGGAATCAATAAGAGCGTACTAATAGAAGATGCTTGATACCAAACATCCCTGGTTTCAGTGAAGCCATTATGCAGCTTGGGGAACTCGTTTTCACCAGTGTCCAGCACATGTACTTAAATAGCTTCCCTGGTCACTTGTACTGGCAGTAATGGAACTGGTCAGCACAGGGACATATCTGCTCATGCTGATATGTCCACACATGTAGTACAGTGCACCCTGGCTTAGGGCTGTAAGACCTCCTGTAGGGGGTAACTTATACTGTATGCAGTGTCTGTGGGCATGGCACGCAGGGATGTGTTCCATGTCGTGTTTTCACTTTTGTCTGCACCAAGACACTCAGCCTACAGTGGCAGTCTGTATGTGTTTGGTGAGGGTCCCTTAGGGTGCCACAATTCGTGCTGCAACCCTTAAAGACTCTCTTTAGGTTTTCAGGGGGCACCTGTATGGTGCCCTCTGGGTGCATGTACTAACAAATCCATCACTGGAATCAGTGTGGGCTTATTAATACAAGTTTTTTGATACCAAACATCTTTAGTTTCAGTGAAGCCATCATGTAGGTGGGGAACTCCTAATCACCAGTGCCCAGTATATAAACTCAAGATGGCTTTATCTGTTCACTGGCAGTGTCCAAGAGTCGACATGGACGTCACATGGGCATATCTGCGCATGCAGATATGTCCTCACATGTAATATAATGCACCCTGCCTTAGGGCTGTAAGGCTGCTGTAGGGGTGATTTACTTATATTACATGCAGTGTCTGAAGGCATGGCACACAGGAGGTGTGCCTTGTTGTTCGTGTCTTCACTTTTCTCTGCACCATGTCACACAACCTGCAATGGCAGTTTGCACGAGTGTGGTGAGGGGTCCCTTAGGGTGGCACAATACATGCTGCATCCCTTAGGTACCCTCTTTATTCTCCTTGCCCTAGTGTTTCCCAAACTGTGGTCCGCGGACCCCCAGGGGTCCGTGACACATTCCCAGGGGGTCCGCAGGCAGCAGTTTTAAAAGCGCTGCAAAGTTCCTTCTATAATTAGCAGTTTTCGAGCAACAATAAATGTGTCAAGATAATACCAGTGATTAATGTACCTGCTGGAGAGAGATGAGTTTTGTCCAGTGGCAGCTTTGAGTTATCTAATGTAGCACAGAGGGTTAATATGCCTACTGCAAAGAACGTGTACCATGCATTTTAAAAAACAGTATTTTATGTGCATAGGTGAGTGGGTTACTGCTTTTGTCACAGAGATTCTTTTGTTACTGTGCAGTTCATAATTGACAACCGTAATCTAGCACAGTGACCTATAAACTTTCATCAAAGAGCTGCTTGCAAACTGCATGGTACAAGTAAGTATCTTATGTTTTTTACCAGTCTTTCATTATCCTGATGCTGCTAAAAAGGTTTATTTGGGTGGAAATACATTTTTATTGTTAAAGTCAATGCTAACCACTGTGTTATGTTCTGAATCCCAAGTTTGTGCTTCTCCAGACCAAGCACTCTTTAAAAATGCCTACCAGTATGAATGGTATGTGAATCCTACACCTTGTAGTCCCCTTTGCCTTATGTAACATTTTCTATAAACTGATTTACACGTATGATTCATTGTCTCTATATGTGTGTGATGTAAAGTGTTCTGACATCCTACAATGGTACGAGAGATGCTATAAAACAAATGAAATACATGTGACAACCGGGGCTATTGAGAGATGAGAGGCACTGTTGGAGGGTGATAATAAGGGAACCATTGAAGAACCCCAACAAAGATTGTTGTATCCTGGTGCATAGTAAGGACTTCATTTACTATTCGTTAAAAGCTAATACAATTCAATATATAATGATAAATGTGTTTTAGACTGCACCATTGTTTCCTAAATTTCTTGGGGGGGGGGTGGGGAGCCTCCCAAAGCCCCCTTTGTTGTATTCAGGCTCACTCACTGCACTTGGTGTGCACCGTATGGGGACTGATCTGAAAACATTTGCCAGGGCTGCTTTGGGTTTCCAGTCTGGCCCCGGCAGGAGCCTTATACTGCGAAATAAAACCAACCATTTAAAAGTTAGTCACAGAGATGCAGCACCAACCTTCCCATTAAAATGTTTTGTTTTTTGCAAATTCTTTCAATATAAAATACTAATGGGGATATTTACAACAGAAGTGGCGGAGCGTGTCGTTAGCCTCCTTGGCTTAACGACACGCTCCGCCACTTCAGAAACGCAGGACTGCACCATATTTACAAGAATATGGTGCAGCCCTGCATTTCCTCCCGTGCTGGTGCTACACTTAGCAGTGTAGCGGCAACGCAGGCACCCTTGCACCATAGTGCAAGGGTGTCTGCGTGCAGGAGAAGATTGTTTTATGTACAGGAAGGTCCCCCTTCCTGCACATAAACAATCTTGA
Organism: Calotriton arnoldi; assembly: GCA_963921515.1. Taxonomy (NCBI): domain Eukaryota; kingdom Metazoa; phylum Chordata; class Amphibia; order Caudata; family Salamandridae; genus Calotriton; species Calotriton arnoldi. The sequence goes on from CAWUFW010010329.1 coordinate 231,469, forward strand.
AATGCAGTTTTGTCACTTCTATGTGTGCTGCTTAATGCAGCACACATGGAAGTTACAAAATGCCATTTTTTAAAAAGATTGTTTATGTGCAGGAATGGTCACCTTCCTGAACATAAACAATCCAACGCGTTTTGCTTTTTCCATGTGTGCTGCACAAGGCAGCACACATGGAAAAAGCAAAAACGAGGAGAAATAAAGCATTTCTCCTTGTTTAGCCAAGTTAAGACCTGGTTTTCCCTGGTCTTAATTTTGGCGCTGCCTCCTATTTACGCTGCCCTTGTAAATAGGGGGCAGTGTCAAAATCAATGGGTGTTGAGCTGCCCACCCCTTTCACGCTAAGCATTGCGTGAAAGGGGGCCTTATTTACAAAGCAGTGTTAAGCCATGTTAAGTGGCTTAACACTGCCTTGTAAATAAGGCGAAGCCCCTATCGCCACGGGATCGTCACAAAAAGTGACGTTCCCATGGCGATAGGGGCTTGTAAATATGCCCCTAAAATCCTTAGTAATTTGAGTATTTGTTTCATGTGCACGTGTTTATTTTTTTTCGAATTACTGTTTTAATGTTTGAAACTTAAATCATACAAATTGCTTGGGGGTCCCCGGCTTCCAGTGGTGACTCAATGGGGGTCCTCGAGTCAAAAGTTTGGGAACCACTGCCCTAGGTACCAGGGGTACCGTTTACTAGGAACTTACAGGGAGTACTAAAGGTATTGGCAATTGGGGAAACAATTGTACAGTTTTGGGAAAGAGATCTGGCACGAAGGACCTGGTTAGCAGGAACCCAGTACACTTCAGTCAAGGTTGCATTTAGTACCAGGCAAGTGTGGGGGGTAAAGGGGGGCGGGAGGAGGATACTGGAACAAGAACCCAGTTTCCTACAGCCTGTCTGCACCAGTGACAGGATATCGCCCTCTACCCCGTTGGCAGGATCTTCCAAGAAATATTACTATTCGTTTTTACTATTGACTCTGAAAGGAAAATGTCACATACTCATTTTTTGGGGTATCAATAATACATTTAATTCATCCATGAGGAGGGCATATGGCACATGTGGTTATGGTGTAATTACTCCTAAAGAAATGGACACCTTAAGGATGGTTTCAGTTTCATACATATCAATCAAGATTGTTAGGGTACGCTTCATTACTTTTAGGGCATTTTTCTCATCCTCTTAACAATTGTAAGACTCTAATGCAAAATGTTGCTAATTTTAGCTCCCTCAAGAGATTGTGAGAAAGTGACCTAGATGTTGTGCACTGTTAAAGTATCTTTTTTCCTAAGCCATATAGAATTCTAACGACCCTCAAAGAAGTGATGGGTCTTTGTCTTAGGAAAACCCTCAGACTCTATTAAGCTTTTTTTAATGTTTTTATTGCATAGTGTTTCTTTGAGGGCTTTAGACCAAAGGGACTTTGTACTGCTGCTACCTTGATTTGACTGATTATCTCATATGCCCGCTCTTAGGAAATGATTCTTTGTTTTTCACAGGTGCTCTTTTGTTATGAACAATTTGATGAGCTGACCCTGCTGCACTTACGGGAGTTCGACAAAAAGAAACTGATATCTGTGGAAACTGATATTGTTGTTGATCACTACAAGGAAGAAAAGTTTGAGGATAGCCGGCCAGGTGAGTTACAATGTCTTACTCAACTCCTTGTCAGCTAAACCCCTGCCATTTTCTAGTCTCCATTTGAGTGCATGGTTGCAATGTCCATAAATCACTCAGGATATGGAAACACTCCCCACAAGAGGACCAAAAATAAATGCAACACCCTTCTGACAATTAGGGCCCTACTTACTAGTAGAAAGTGCTGTATAAAATAGACTTGGACTATATAAAATATAGATGAATGCAACACCCATCTGATTTTTAGCACCCCTCTTATTAGTAGTAAGTGCTGTATAAAATAGACAATAGAATGAACACAAAAGGTTTGCGCATTACTGCAGTGATCTATCAGCCGCCAGTGTATGTTCTCGCTTTCCTGGCAGAAATGCTCAAAATAATATTATACTTGCCGAACATAACCCAGATAATTCCAATGTAGGGTTATTTAATGCTGTTGGAAGACAAGACTGTGTTTAATGAGAACAGGAATACTATTGGCTTTCTCTTAGAAAACACATACAAGGCATACGCTTGAGAGTGTGTTTCCAGTGAACATTAAAACCAGATACCTTGTGGTGCAATATCTGTCGTGGTCAGATCAAACTTATTTAACACTAAAAGTTCTTCTTCTTTAACATTTGCAACACCACTCTTTCATTAATGTTGTAGCAAAATCTATGTGTGTCGGGCAATTTTGTAAATTGAGTTAAATGTTTTCGAAGATCTTCATAGAGAAGTGGTGTTAACACACAACATCCCCAGCCTGGTGGCACAGCATGACCACCTCATCCACATCATCTCAAACATATTCGGATAAGTCACAAGCGGGAGCATCGCTGTTGCAAACTGGTGTCTGAAGATCAAGCTTAATAAAATGCAAAGAATGGGTCGTCAACAAATAGGATGTACTTTGCAACGCCTTTGCCCAGACACGGGAGACCCTCAGCATCCTTCAGAAAATGACCAGCCAGAAAGCTAAAAAGACTGCCTTTGTAACACAGTGAGGCTGTACAGGATTTTATTCCAAATTATGTAAAATCTCTAACTTTATACTGAAAAATACAGAGCCCACTCTGTACCCACCTTCTTTACCCCACTATCCCTATTCAGGTTATAGTTTCCTGTCTTAGGACATAGTGTAATAGAGCAAGTGGTTACGTTTTCCCCAACAATCAAAGCCTACAAATTTTCAATGGAGCCATGATCTGCATCATGCATGAAACAACTCCTACCAACATCCATAGACATCACAAATGGGAATCTGATAAACTTGCTCTGCATACGCAGTTCTCTTTAAGTCTTCCTGAAACAATCCATTGTCACACCCTCATGAATAAACCAATAGCTGATCCTGGTCAATTATTGATAAACTATATTCCACTTCTACCCCAACAAAATCTTGGAAATCAAGGTGACCCAAAAAAAGTCCTGTCTTTGTGACCAAAATTCTGGCTTTAGGCTTCTGAGTGGCACTGAATCAGCCCGGGGTACGTAGAATCTCACTGTATCATGTCTAAGTTGCAGTGACAAAGGCCCTGGCACCGCTCCACATCTTTTCCATAGTCGTATGCTTTGAACCATTAACAAGCCTTTAAATTACTGAAGCACCAAGGTGAATCCTTAGTGATCCATGAGCCCAGGCTTGTGAATGCCTTTAACCCATCTAAGACAACCTCCACTTCAGTAAAATACTGAACACAGAATTCTTAAAAGCAGTATTCAACTGCCTCGTGCATCAGTAGAGTGACTGAGAAAGGCTAATGATTGCATTATATCTCTGATCTGCCTAGTGACCGATTCTGAAGATCGTTAAGAAGCATTTAATATTGTTGACCATTTGGTGGTACGTTGTCACATGTTCTACTTGCTAGGTTATCAGTGTGGGATGCTTCTATGATATCGGTCTCTAGGACATCAAGATATACACCCGTCTACCTATTCCTGGTTATTTTATTCATGATAACCAGTCATACTGATTTCCCGTAGAACCTACATGAAACATATTCAGGTAGTTACCTTGAGAAAGCATCCTTTATTGTGTAGCATATGTCAATTAAGTATAAAAAAAATAAGTAAAATAACATTAAAATGCTAGAAAGGTGTTATGAAGTTCTTTGTCCGTGGAAACTAAATTAAATGGATCCCAAATAGAAGCACAACATGACCTAGAGTGAGGTTATTTATTGCCTGCATGGCAAGAGCCAAACTTTATCCGCTCTAGCCTTTGAATTCCACACTTGCCCCACTGCCTTGTAGAGCTTATATGGGGCTCTTTCATCTCATGTCCTTTTGTTTTCTATTTTCAGCCACTATCCTCTGTTACTATCCATGCTTTTCTATTTTATATCTATCATTTAGATTGAACTGTGCATATGGCACCAATCCAGTGCCTTTTGTAGTTTATCCAACAGGACAAACTGTCTAGACTTGATGGTCTACTACCCTTCATTGTTATCAGTAGTTAAAAATACTCTTATCCTTATCTTTGGTCAGCGATTTCAACACCAAGATTAATGCAGTCTTGTGCGCTCCTTTATTGTTCGTATTTTTTTATAGGCTGATTTTACCTCAACTTTTTACTAAACAATTTCTTGTTCCTGAATGTGTTTATATTCTTTACAATAGATAACTGTAAAATTAACATTATATCTATGTCCTGTTCAAATTTAAGAGAAGATCATGTGATATGGTCCTTTGACACATTGACTTTCTGTGGCTAAAGAGGCAACGTATGAGGCATACCGAGTGTCATCCATGTTCAATATTCTTCGGTAGCTCTGCGGCCCCAAAAGGCATTGGTACGCTTTACATGTAAAAGCACAAATTACAGAAAATATGGAGAGCTGGTCAGTACATAGAATTGTCGGAAAACATTTCATATGTAAGGAAAGAAATAGGAAACGGCATAGAATTTAAAATAAACAACGGAACAATTGTGAGATAAAATTAGGATAATACGATAGACCTTGTGCTTTTCTTGATTACCTTGAAATGGAGTAAGAAAAGATGGAGTTTCAGCATTTTCCTTAAGGGCTGCAGTGCGATACTAGCAGCATATTGTGTGGGGTATAGGTGCTAATAAAGTATAACAAAAGGTTTGATGGCGGTCTTAAGGTGGAAGAAAAAGACTTGCAGAGGCTTGTCAAAGCACTGATGAATGAATAGCTCAATGCAAGAGATGATTTGTATTTATGGTTTTTCAAATGTAGAGAGTTATTGCTCCTGAGCCCTTGAGCTCCCTAGATTGATTTAGATATGGCGGGTTTCTTAGATAAAGACTTAAAGTGGTAGATTCTAAATTTAATTCTAGAAAATGTTTCATTGTGAAGGGGCCTCCTTTTTATTTATTTTTCAGTTGTCCGCTTTTCTCATTTACACAAAACAACCAACCCCATTTATCATTCCATGGCCTCACAGCTCAGGAATCTGAGATTGCCCAAGCCAAAGAGGATTACTTACAATTTGAAAGCCTGAAAGAGCTGGCAGGTTCATCAGCAGCTGCACCTGGCTTGGTATATTGGCAGCTAATCCCAGCACCATGATGCCGGTCTGAAAATAAATGGTGGACTTTACGGATGGTATACCCAACCACGCCTTATTCTGCAACTGAATGTGTGACATTTTTGTTAAGTTGAGTTCATTCCCTTTGCTAGTGTTATACTATTATGGTCAGTGAATTTCTAAGAACACCCTCATGTTGGCATTCAGGGACTCGTAATCTTGATAAGGGCCAGCCACACACAACCTCCAAGCGGTTGACTAAGATGGGGCCTGGGAGCACTAATCCTTGTACATTTTTCATCTAATCTTAATGAAGCAAAACATGTCCATGAACCTTCCTTCTAGCAGCATGGTTTTCTGACAACTTAAACCATGGGCATGATTAGTAGAATTGTAGTTAGGAGCTGTGGGAAGCAACTACAAACTATACTCTAAAAGGATGGACAGGAGGCGGTGTGAGAAAAGGACAGACTTTAACAGCCAGGGATTAAGCAGCATGCTCAGAAAAAGCACATTTTTGGAGGAAACCGTCAGTATTTAAGACTACTTCAATAGTTTTGATTACTGCTGCCTACCCGATAGGCCGGAATATTTCACTTGTTTATCTGTAACTTGTGGTTTGACAGTGCATTACCAAGTTCTTTGTGGAACTGTGCAGTAAGCATTATAGCCACACTGATGGTACTTCTTAAAATGTAAGTTATACTTGTATGAGCAGGGAGTGATTCAAGTGAAAAGTCTGCAGTCAGTAAGTAGGGTGAGTCAGTCCTTGCAGTCACAGTGATGATTGTGATTCCAGTAGCCAGAACTGAGTAGGTACTCCTTATGGTAATTTTGTCCTTTCTCTCGCAGGAACTGAGCGTTTGTCTGAGAAGGAGACCGAGGACCTGCTAGCATGGATGAGGAATGTGCTGGGAATGAGAATCACAAACGTTAAAGTGAGTTACCAACTACAAAACTGTAAAGTTTGCCGCCATGAGCTCCTCATTGTGCACATGCTTGCATATCATCTAGTGATAGGGAGGCCTCTTGGAGCACCTCCTTTTTTTTTTTTAAATTTTATTAGAGTGGCACGAAGGACCAGAGATATATTGATATACTGAGCGTTATAATAAAGTTAGCCATAGCAGCCAATATCATCTATTTTTCTGGCTTTTTTTAGGAGGAAGTTTGTTAATTTACCTTGTATTAAAGCATGCGTAGGTTCCTTAAATCTTTTTATTGAGTTTTGACATTGAAAAAACGACTGCCATGGTAACAGTGAACAAAAGATTAATTTAAAACAAAACCTCTGTTCGAAACGGGCTATTTTAGTCATTATACCAACATTTCCCTTCCCCGAGACACACATAAAGGAACACCTGATTATGTAATTGTGCATATAGTTCAGCAGGTGCACACCTCGGTTGGAAAAACCATTAGAAAGGTTCACTCTAATTTGTGACCCTGATGTACCCCGTACCTTCCCTTTGCCAGGGCTCCACCAACAGTCTCAGAAGCCCATGTCTTCCACCACCTGCCTTGGGCCCTAGGTATTGTCAATTTTTTTGGGACATCCATGTGCCTGGACCGCCAGTTTCAGCCCTCGTGCACCAGGCCATACCGGTACCCCCCAGTCCTGTAACGTTGGGGACCATAGCACTTCCCCATCTCCTGATCAGGTCCTGTTGTGCTTCATCTGGGCTACATTACCAAAGAGGAGCGTGCAGTGGTCCAGAGTCTGATCTCCCCAAACTCCCAAGGCCATTATTTGTGGGGTGAGGTCTATCGTTGCGTCCAGAGTTGCCGAGATTCTGTCCCCTGCCTCCTCCCAGAAGCCCCCGGATCCTCGGGCATCCCCAGACCGTGTGTAGCAGTGTACCCCATTCATTGTCTATGCGCACACAGGTCAGTCTTCGATCTTCTCATCTGGAACAACCTGGTCCTCGTGAAGTACGCCTGGTGCAGTATCTTCAGTTGCATCAGCTGAAATCCAGCCTATATTGCCACCTCACAGGGTTGGCGGCAGGCCACAACCCAGTCAACGTCCTCCATCTTACCCAGGTCCTTCTCCCATTTACCCCTAAGGCAGTCAAAATGGAGGGATACTGTTGTGCAGCAGCGTGGAGTATATTTGTGGCACCACATTGTTGGTCAGGGAAGCCCCAATAACTATATTCCAGTGGGGTCTCTTTCAGGACCTTGTCCATCAACTCCCCATAACTTCATAGGATGTATGTCAGTTCCAAGTATCGGATATACTGACTATCCATTATTTCACATTGTTCTTGCAGTTCGGAAAATGATTCAGTCTTACCATCCACCAGAGATGCCCCACCTTTGATATACCCAGTAGTTTCCATTTCTTTTCTTTTTTTAAAATTGTTTATTGCTTTTATCAACAATAAATCAGACATATGAAGGATATTGTACATAGTCATATAAAGTAATAAAAAAGGACAAATAATATGACCACACCAATAATAACAATCACGTTCCACCGCTGGTGCTTACATTCCGTAGTGAGCTACATGATTCCTACATCTAGCGGGGAGTATCCAGTTTGTCCCCGGTGCAATGGCTAGGATCATTCTCATCATCTCGGTCTACGACAATCCACATAATAGCAATTAACAATCTACAAATCTATTCTAATACAGAAAAAAATATATCTATTCTTTATCAACTATAACATCCCAATTTGTCCCTCCCCCCCCCCCCCGGCATGGTCGGTCCCAGCCGACAATCACATCAGCATTGCAGTATCTACAGGTTCCATTGCACAAGTATGGTTCTTCAAGTCAATCTTATAGTAACTAAACCATTCCCATAGCACACCATATAACGTCAGTATGTATCCTGCATCGGCGAACCACACCAGCTTGCTCTATCAGTCTCATGTGCGGTTTCCTCTCTCTGTTCAGTAATCTAAAATATCTATTGCAGCATATGCTCCCAACATTGCATGCCACTCCATTAAAATCGGTATTTTTCTAAGACCTCTGCTCTCCTCCCGTTGTAGTTCCACTCCCTCCGCCTTGCCCCATTTCATCATTTCCGCATGCCAATCCTGTATAGATGGAGCCCTGGCAGCCTTCCATCGGGAAGTGATGGTCCTCTTAGCCAAGAGGAGCGCAAGGTTAGTGAATCGCACAGTCGGCGTTCCTCTCCGTCCCCGGGGCCCCCTGCCTAGTATGCAACACTCCATGGTGTCCCCCTGTCTCGTCGGGGCGACAGTTGCCAGTATTGCGCACACTGTCGACCAATAATGTCTCAAACGCGGGCAAGCCCATATCATATGGATCAGGCCCGCATCATCTGTCTGGCAGCGCGGACAGTCGCCATTCGTCCCTGGGAACATCACCCTTAGCCTACGTGGGGTCAGATATGCCCTATGTAGTATCAACTGTATAAATTTAAATTTCGGGTTTCGGGAAACTTTCCTAGGGAACCCCAAGATGTCGTTCCATTCTTTATCTGTGAACACCCGGCCCGTGTCACCCTCCCATTTATCCCGCAATGCCCGCAGTGAGAGCATTTTCTCGGTGCGTATCCCAAATGTGAGCCATTTTGTTAGGCGGGCCCCGTCACCCATGAGGTACTGCATAGTAAGCAGCGCATTCGTGGGGGGTTCAGTGCCAGCAGGTGACCATGTGTTGCGAACGTACCTGGTGATACCCGCATGCATAAGGAACAACGCCGTAGGGGCGCCGTGGGTATGAACAAATGCTTCGTGCGACATCAGCAGGCCATCCTCAAAGAAATCCCCCACTGTGGTAACGCCTGCCTCTGTCCACGCCTGTAGGGCCCGACTAGTCGTTAGTCCCATTCGCGTAGGGAGTCCCAACAATGGGATAGTAGGGGCATAGGGAGTAACTTGGCCCGTGGAGCGTACTGCGTTTCTCCAGTATGTAATAGCCAGTTTAAGTAGCGGGGGAATCTCTTCCCGTGAGGGGGCATTCGGTAGCAATAGCCGATGTATAGTGCCTTTGTTCCTGTCCCGTGGTGTCATGCCCAGTTCATGTAGGTTGCATCCGGCCAGCCAGTACGCTAACCACTGTAGTTGGCTGGCATAGCAGTACGCTCGAAGGTCTGGTACGCCTAGCCCGCCGCCCTTCGTGGGAAGTTGCAATTTCGCCAGACTAATTCGCCTTCGCCCAGAGCCCCAGATCAAGTCTGTCAACAGGGAGTTCAATACTTTAAAGGTCTTTGCAGGGACCACCAGTGGCAAATTAGTAAAAAATACAACAGACGTGGTAGTACCACCATTTTTGTAATGGCCACCCGTCCTGCCACTGATAAGGGCAACGTGATCCAGAATCGCACCTGGGTTCTAAGAGCGGAGATCGCACGCCCCAAATTTCCGTCTAGGAGGTCTAGGTTTGAGCGATATATCTGTATTCCTAGGTATTTAAACGTGTCAGGCGCTATCTGGAAGGACCAAGGGCCAAACGTGAAAGATCCGTTTAGTCCGCCCTCTTTAAAAAAAAATACGCATATGACTTCGCTGCATTAATAGCCAAACCCGATAGGTCTTGGAACGCCGAGAAAAGGGAGGGCATGGGACTCGGGTCAGCTGACATGTCTCTGATATAAAGGATGAGGTCATCTGCATAGGCCGAGACCGTATGTATTGTGCCACCGTGCAGGATCCCTCGGTCTCCCGCCAGGGTGCGGAGTTTATACAGCAATGGTTCTAGCGCCAATATGAACAACAACGGCGACAGGGGGCAACCCTGTCTCGTCCCTCGGGCAACCGTATATTGGCTCGAGACATGGCGACCGTTCGTGTCGCGCCGTGGGGTTCGTATAGAGTAGTTTCACCCACGCTATATATTCGTCCGGTATACCATAACGGGCGAGGAACATATAGTCCCACCGTAGGGAGTCAAATGCCTACCGAAGATCAAGAGAGATACAGCCTTCGGCAGTGGTCGCATTGTGGGTGCCCAGCATAACCTGGTGTAAGCGCCGAATGTTAAGGGCTGTACTTCTGCCAGGTACGAACCCACATTGATCCGAGTGTAGGAATCAGAGGATTGAGTCGCACGGCTAGGATCTTGCTCAGGATTTTATAATCCGTGTTCAAGAGTGACAACGGTCTGTAGCTGGGAATAAGTAGGGCGTCCCGTCCCGTCCGGGTTTCAGCAGTGAAACCACTATTGCTTGCAGTGCATTGGCCGGCAATCCACCACCCGTCAGGGAGTCTCGGTAGAGACATTGCAGAGAGGGGGCTAGTAAATCAATGTACGTCGCGTAAAATTCAGCAGGAAGGCCGTCAGACCCCGGGGTCTTGTTGCGCGGCAGCGCCTTGATTGCTTGTCTGATCTCTTATAGTGTTATGGGTTTCGAAAGATCGTCCCTTTGCGGCTGCGTCAGTTGGGGGACATGCATGTCGGTAAAAAATAGATCGAGATTTGTGTGGTCGACATCTAGGGGTGGGCCATAGAGGTCCGCATAATATTCTTGAAACGCAGTGTTAATGTCGAGTTGCGTGGACAGCGTCTCATCCCTGTCGTTGCGGATTTCTAATATGGGTGTAATGGGTGGAGCATTACGGACGAGGCGAGCTAGCAGTGGTCCCGATCTATCAGCCTGGGTATGTTGTTTTTGCAGGTATAACCTATGGTCTACCACCCGTAGCTCTTCCAGAAGCTCCGCATATTGGATATTAGTTTCCTGCAATTGTCATTTGGTCATTCGTACCGGCGGCCTCTCCCTCTAGCGCAGCCAGCCTATCCTCTGCTTCCTTAATGCGCTCTAGCAGTGTGTGCCGTACTCCCACCTTAGTGTTAATCGCCACCCCTCTAATTACCGCCTTAAAGGCATTCCACTCTATCTGTCGGGAGCCAGCAGTCCCTCTGTTATCCACAAAATAATGCTCTATCGCCTCAGAGAGAGTATGTCTGAACACTTGGTCCTCCAACAGCTCGGGTTGCAACTTCCAGGTTGGGATCGGAGTGGGAACCCTACCCCATTGTACAGCTAATTCCATGGGGTTATGGTCTGATAAGGTTTTCCCCATGTGGAGCACAGAGACAACTGCTCCCAGCAGGGGGGCAGAGCACATAAAGCGATCTATTCTTGTATGCAGTCTGTGTGGGGGCGAGTAAAAGGTGTATTCCCGATGTGCCCTGTGCTGTGCTCTCCAAGCGTCGTGTAGCCCCCAGCCATCCGCCCAACACGCTAGCGCTTCAGCTTGTCTCCGACTCTCAGTGGCGTTTTAGGGGGGGGTGTGATCTGTCCAGGTGCACGTCTAACACAGCATTAAAGTCCCCACCTATCACCCAGGGGTGTGCCACCCAATCTGTCAGTAATGTGCTTAATGCTATTAAAAATTTATCTTGGTCCGCATTTGGGGCATATATGCAGCCCAGGACCACATGGGCCCCGTCCAACAGACCGTGCAGCAGAACATATCTGCCATTGACATCTATTTTTTGCTCAAGTGGTTTAAAGGGAACAGTGCCATGCAACCATATCGCCGCCCCCCTGGAGAAAGCCGAATAAGTTGTGGCAAATAATTGGCCCCTCCATTTCCGCTGTAATTTAAGAGCCTCAGAGGCATTGAGATGAGTTTCTTGCAGGTAAGCTATATCAACCCGTCTTCTGGTAAATTGTGTCAGTATGCGGTGCCTCTTAGGGATGGACCCTAACCCTCGCACATTCCACGTACAGTGGAGGTATGTGTCATGTATTACCATAAAGACATTTAAGATGGTCAGTTACTGCCCTCATCAGGATTCGGAACCGTACGTAGGAGATCTGTTGGATCGCCAAGCATGCCTCTATCCAATCATACCCCAATGCTAGGTTCCCCCGTAAAACGGCGGAGGACCAAACTCGAAACAGAAGCCCAACATGGGCTATAACCAAGATATACAACAGCGCAGTCGCTCGGGGGGCGAGAGCCAAAACTGCGTCGGGGTGGAAACATGATATAGCATACATCCAATCATTTCTCATTTGTAACAGCATTTTTCCCTATAAAGCAAGTATATTCTAAACCTTCGGGTGACCGGCAGCCCCGGTATACATTTGACATATTCTATACATACGTTACCACTGTGGTGTATCCCGTAGGATACCATCAGATGTCTCGAGCCACCTGTGCAGTAATAGTAGGAAACAGTGTTAAACTAGTGTCTGATGCAGACTGCACCGTCTCTGCATCCGATGAGCGGTCCGAGAGTTCCTTGTGGTGTGCATCATGGGCTGCCAATGCCGCCGCAGTAAGGATGGCGTCCTGTTGACTAGACGTGATCTGTTCCAGGGTGGGGGCAGAGTCTCTAGGCAGCTCGGAGGCGCCCGTCCCCGGCCGGGGTAGGCCTGTCATCCGCGTCGGGGAATCGTGTCGCATCCGCTCCAAAGGTAGAGGGTCCTGAGACGTCGCCGGGGCGGCCGTCGTCTCCAGCCAGTTGGTCACATCCTCTGGGGTCTCAAAGAAGTACGATCTCTGACCTGAGATCACTTTTAAGCGGGCCGGGAAGAGTAGGGCGTATTTTAAATTGCGGTCACGCAGAATCCTCTTCACCCCCAGGAAGTTAGCTCTTGCTTTCTGAACGGTCGGTGTAAAATCCGGATAAAGCGAGATAGTTTGGTTTTCAAGCGCACTGGAGCATGTTCCCGGGCCGCTCTGAGGATAACCTCACGATCCTTGTAGTGTAATAATCGTGCAATCAGCGGGCGAGGAGGCGCGCCCGGCTTAGGCGGTCTAGAAGGCACTCGGTGAGCCCTCTCAACACGATACATAGGTGTTAGGCCCTCAGTGGCCACCTGATTTCTCAGCCAATCTTCTACAAACTGCGTCGGGTTGGATCCCTCGCTGCGCTCCGGCATGCCCAGGATACGAACATTGTTGCGGCGGGAGCGCCCTTCCGCATCATCCACTCTATTGCGCAGTTCCCCCACTTGCCGTTGGAGCCGTTCAAGTTGTGTGGAGTGTTCAGTTTGCTGGGGTATAAGGTCACCTAAAGCCAGTTTGTTCGATTTGACCTTCTCAGCCGGTTTCTTGTGATCTGCTTGGAGCAGGTGGAGGTTAGTGGAAATAGTGTCTATGCGAGTCTCCAGTGCTGTGCGTGAGTCTCGGATTTCCTTTAAGATCAGATCTAGTTTAGCTTCGTGGGGGTCCATCCCAGTGGGAGGTATCACATCCGCATCCGAGGCGGTAGAGGGGTCACTACCAAAAGTGAGCCGCGGCGTGTTATCCATGGCGGTCTCGCCTTGCTTAGTTCTCGTGCGGCCCATTTTTTTCCCAGGTGCACCACCTTGTAGTTCTGGCACCAGACCGTTTCGCCAGGAAATCCCAGGGAGGGGGGAGGTCCGCTCTCAAAGGTCAGCGCCTTCACCAGTGTAGCAGTGGCCTCCCCTCAGTCCGTTCCTCACTCGGACATCCGACCAGCGTGGCCCATCAGCGCCCCACCTCGCTCCCAAAAGTATAGCAGCCTTGAAGGAGGGGGGGAGGCTCACCGCATGCACGCCCAGCCTCCGTCTGGCAGCGTATGATCAGCACCCAGGTCGCAGTGTATGCGGGCACAGCTTCGTGGCGTGGAAGTCAGGGCGCGCGGTCAGAGTGCTACGCAGTCTTGCCCCGGACACAGCAGCAGCGTCGCTCTCGTCGTCCCCCAGCCAATTACAGGGTGCAGCCTAGGTGGCGCGCATAGACAGCGCTAGCAATATGGAGATGGGGAGGGGGGGGAAGGTCTCGGTTGTTCACCCCCGTCACTCACCGCTGCCTGTATGTCGGCATATAGCGGTCGGCCCCCCGATGCATCGCCAGTATATCTCGCCGTTCAGGAAGGCAGTCGGAGGTTCAGTAGGCCACCTCTGCCATTTTGGCCCACAGTGACGCGTCGTCTCTGGGGATTCCGCTGGTGGGGTAGCGGCCGTTCGGCTGTGTGACGCCTCCCCGTCCAGGCTAGGGGCATCGCCGCTATCTCAGGTCTGGCAGTGCTCGTCTCGACCACGGGATACAGGCGGCTTCAATCGTCCGCGGAGTCGCCATTGTGCGAACGCGACTCCGCCCCCTTCTCTGCCGATCAACAGCCCCGGAGCTTACACAGGGTCCCCGGCGGTGCACAGCAGTTCAGGCAGGGTGTCCTCCGCTCCCGATTGTGCTCAGGATCATCCTCCGGTCGGTGAGGCTCACCAGGTCCCTTCCGGTCTAGTTAGGGCAGGATAATCCGCTTATTTGTCAGGGTTGCGGACGGAGCTCTTTCAGCTCACGTCCGCCATGCTCGGCAGTTGGCCACACCCCCTAGTTTCCATTTCTTATGCCCTTATATTGCCCACACACTGGCCAAGATATCAGAGTTCCATAACTGGGTTTCCAGGGTCACTCTACCCATCCACCACAGAGCATTTGTAGATCTGTAGGGTTTTTTGGAACATTTTGTTAGGTTTCTGGTGCCTTCTCTTTTGTTTCCTTGTTTAAAGGCTTGTTTTTATTCCCAATACTACTTCTTCCTCTCTGTTGGAATACTGAATTTTATTTATTCTTCTAATATGCAAGAAGCACTTAAAATATGCCAATAACGATTGGCAGTATCAGTTTTTGGTTCTTTCATCAGTACATAGGTAATCGCCTCATGCTTTCACATGTTCGGTGTTCATGGCTGTCCATCCACATGATAAATCTCTTTAGTCTAATCATAGCTAGTTGACTGGCACATTTAGTCTCAAACCATTGACATGACCAACCAAGCGGTGCAACACGCGACTTCATTGATTCAGTAGCTCTGGCTTTCTGTCAATTCAGAAATATATTTGATCCCTTGAAGTGCCTGATTTTTGCAACAAGCCTGAAGTGCTTAGTGGGCTTTTCGCTTTTTTCTTTACAAAAGATGTATGCTCACATATTCTTTGAAGTCCAGGAAGAAAGACATTTTTAAAACCTTTCAATCTCCTCTGGGAGTAACGGCATTGCTCATTTATCTGTAGGCCTACGAATGACACCTCTACAGGAGTGTCGGGAAAGTCAGTGGGTCCAAGCTAGATAACATTTGGAGGTTTCAGTCACAGTCTCTATTTTTAAACTCAATCAATCAAATTTCTAGTTTTGATTGCTTTTAGCAACTTGATTGCAACAGGAAAATAAAGTGCATCGCTACAGGTTGGTGTAAAGCTGATATAACTTACAGTTCATTCCTTTGCTTAGTTAGTTCACAGAAGTGGCTATTGTTCCCTGGTCAGACTTGGAATTATGTGTTCTAGAGTCTTTAGTTCTTTTCACAAATGGAAGAAGAGAAACGGACCACATACACAAATTCAAAATCAATCTCAAAAGGACAATTGGAGGAATCCAAATTCAAAACTAGGGGCCAGATGTACAAACCCTGCAATTTGCAAAACCCCTTTAGTACATGATGACTAAAGCCTTTCTCACCCACAAAAGTGCCCTTTTGAATCATTCCAAATCGCAGTAAGGAGGGGGTCATAAAAGCAGCATCCCCTCCTAATTGAGAATCGCAATAAAATGTATCAATGCTTTGCAACCACCATTGAAAAGTGACACACTTCAATAGAAGTTGGATAGGTTCCCTTTTGGGAATTGTCAGTAACGCCTTCGCAAAGGAGCAGGCAGTGATTTCACTGCATGCTCCCTGATGTCTTCCCAAAGAAGAAGAAAAATGTTTATAGCAAAAGGAACACATGCTGCTTTTTCAAAAAGAAAAACCTGTTTGGAAATTCAAAAGCAGAGATGGAGGTCTATAGTCCCTTGCAGACCAGATACTAATCACCGGGGCTCGCAAATAGTTACCTGCCTGATTAATATTCTTGGAGCCGGTTGTCCTGCTACCCTCTGCAGTTGAATATTTGTGTAATGCAACCTATAAGTACATAGATTGCTTCACAAAATTGCAGGCAGGTTGCAAAACGTTGGCGCGCAATTAGCACCACTAATTGCCACCTGCCTCTTCGTACATCTAGCTCCGAGTCCTCTTGTTGTGCAAAATAGAATGGCTGATGGGTCAATAGCAAAATCTACACCGGTGGATGCTTGGGAGCAAAGGGTAATTCAGGACGAAATCATAGGATCTCTTTTTAAGAAGGTGTTGGGGAATAAAGTCCTTGTTGCTTTTGGAACATCTTTAGAGCACTGCTCAGTAATACCACTTCCTAGACTGAGCTCCTGTATTAAATTTTAATTTGTACCTTCAGTCTTTCATAACATGTTTGCTTGACGCATTCTGTCCATGGCTACCACAATCCCCACCTTTAAAATCTTTACAGACACGAGAATGCAGAAAGTTTATAAAGAAGATATTCACCACATGTTCTGATTTCTGTAGTGTCATTTCTGATGCTTTTCCCATTCACAAGAAATACGCTCCATCCTTACACTGCTAAGTAAGTCCCTCCTGTTCAGTGGTTTTAAGGAATTTGAGGAGTGAATATGGTGCGCTTGGATGCATCAATAGCCGATTTTGGTGGGAAGCATGTTAAAATGTGAACCATCATGGGTTTTCTAGTGAATTGATAGAGACAGATGGCGTCATCAGTGACACTGGTGGAGAAGTAGAAGAGGTGGGCTGGTGAAATGATAGAAAAGTGGAGAGGTGATAAGGAAGAAAGTTAAAATTGACAGCGGTCACGAGTGCACCTCTTCTTGTCTCTCTTTCCACCTCTCTGCCTCTTTCCTCTGCACCGCCATCTTTCCACCTCTCCAACTGCCTCTTTTCTCTTCTCTTCCTGTCCTGTTCCACATATTTGCCTGTCTTTTTTTTTTTTTTACACCTTTTCACCTCTGCCTGTCTCTGTCCACCTCCGTCTTTCATTCCACCTCTCTGTTTCTCTTCTATTATACCTCTGTCTGGTTTCCATGTCACAGATCGGCCAATCTTTCAGTTTAACGCTTCACAACTTCACCCATCCTTTATTGCACCTCTCCACCTTGTCTTTTATGATTCTCTCTTAAATATTCTGACTTCCACATCCAGCTTGTAGCAAAACTGTGCCCAATTTGGAAAGATTTTTCATGTATTTCTAGAAATTATATTTTACATGTCATTAATATTTTGGTTTACTATTTTGTTGTATCCTTTACTCTTGACATTTTAAGGTAACTCCAAGGTTAGATACCCACCCAGCAATGATCACTGTACTAGAGATGGGAGCGGCACGCCATTTCCTGCGCACACAGCAGCTAGCAAAGACAAGTGAGGAGCGTGCTCAGATCATGCAGCCAACGCTGGAAATAAACACAGGGTGAGAGGCTTGTGGAGACTAACTCTGGGTTGGAGGCACTTGAAAGATGTGGTAAAATGAAAGGGAGATGTGATCAATAAGTTGACATAAGGTGAATGTGTGTTGTCAAAACATGTAAGAAGGAAGAGCTGGGAACGTGTAGGGAGTAAGGGACTGGCTAGTATAGTGAGGTAGACAGAAGGAGAAATATAAGAGTCACACATGCTACCGCGTGATGAGGCAAATCCGATTTTGGGAGATACGGTGAAGCAATAGTGGTTAGGTTGGATGTGTTTAAATGAGCTAAGGATCAAGTCCAGTAAGACTCAAAGTACAACCCGGGGGGCACTTGCAGCCCTCCTGACCTTCACATGCTCCTCCCTGGTCAACAGTAGCACTAGGCTTCTGTTTACTTGACTAAGCACTAACATTCAGGAACATGTTAAATAAATGGGCAAGCATTTTTTTTCATGCTAACTGAAGTAAAAGAAAAGAAGCAATTATGATGCCCTGCACTACTTAACTTAAGGAATGCTTTCATTTTTTAAGACATTTATCAACAAATGTGTAAAAATATGATAAAGTCGCTTCAAAATTCAAAAAGTGTATTAGATTAACACGCAGTAGCGTTTTACCTTAGTACATCAGAATACATTAGTGCATTGAGAAGTATGTTTTTTTTTTTTTAAGTGATAGTTTTCAAACATAAATTTAGAAGCATTCATGCTTCTCCCACCCAACAAGGCCAATAGCGAACTAAGAGGCAAGTTGTGTGCACCCTCTGGATGGTTGGGTTGCTATTGTACATGGACATCATAATTTATTAAATGAATTACAAGAGAATGTTTTGTACAGAGCACATCCTGCAAATCATGTATTGAGAGGTTCTCTTATGTGTGATAATGAAGAAAAATAAGGCAAAGTGAAATAAAACAATTGCCTAGGATCACACAATTTGGTCAAGTGGGGAAACCAGGATTGATCCCAGGTTTTCTGTGTTCATATTTTGCAATTCAGCCACTAGATGTACATGTTTGCCTTCCCTAGGCCCACTTTGCATCCCGTGCCCCTCCCTGACCCTGACTGCTGGCATCAATGCGACCACTGGTCACATCACAGAGCAAACCTTTTTGAGTACTCATGCTCAGAACCTAGAGTGAGGTTTGCCTACAGACCGCACAGGATACGTGTGGGTAGACAACTTGGAGAGAACAGGTGGCTTCTGTTTAGGTAGATTCAGTAGTTTTGGGGAACAGAATGAGATGGTTAGATGAAATGAGAACCCGTGATTTGGAGAATGGTTGATGTGGATACATGGTGAAACTGGGTGAGGGATATGTTGGGAGAAAGCACAAGATGGGTTTGGAGGGTAGGATTAGATGAGTATTGCTAAAAAGTAAGACCAGTGAGGGCACTATTGGTTTACAATTTGTGGTGTGTAATAAGACTGGGTGAACATTATAGGAAAGGGCCCCTTTTTGGCATGGTCACCCCCACTTTTTGCCACTGGTACTGATGTTTTTCGACTGATGTGCACTGGGTCCCTACTAACCAAGCCCCAGGGCCAGTGCTTTTTCCCTAGAACAAGGTAAAATGGTCCAATTGTAAAACAATTGGCACACACTTTGACAGCCCCCTGTAAGTCCCTAGTAAGTGTTATCCCTAGTCCTTAGGGCATGAATACCAAAGAGGGTCCCCAAGGGCTGCAGCATGTATTATGGCACCCTATGGGACCCCCATACAAATTGCATGCAGCCTGACATTTCCTACTGCGTGTCATGGTGCAAACAATGAGTGAAAAAACGACATGGAACAATCACTGTGTGCCATGCCAAAGTCACTGCATGTAATATATGTAAGTCACCCCTACAGCAGGCCTTGTAGCCCTAAGGGAGGGTGCATTATATTACAAGTGAGGGCATATCTGCATGAGCAGATATGCCCCTGTGCTGTCTAGTTCCATTACTAGATGGTACAAGTGAACAGGTAAGCCATCTTAAATATATGTACTGGGCACTATGAGTTCCCCAGCTACATGATGGCTTTACTGAAACCTATGGTGTTTGGTATCAAATACCTAGTCTTAATAAATCTATTGTGTTGCCAGTACAAGATTTATTATGGCATGCACCCAGAGGGCACCTTAGAGGTGCTCCCTGAAAAACCTACCATTAACTATCTAGTGTGCTGGCTGACTGATAGAATTCAGCTCACCACAACAGACATGTTTCTTACCCCCAGCATGTGAGCGCCACTCTCTGAGGCCAGAAACAAGGCCTGCTCCGGAGGAAGGTGTTCACACCTCCTCCAGCAGGATGGCTAGTGATTTAGCATATTAAGGCCAGGGTATTTAAAGCCCCCACAGCCTTAGATATGCTACCCCGGCTTCCCCCAGACCTGGGAGATGCCAGCCCCCTGCCCTGAGGCCCATTTGGCACCAGGACAGGTGGGAAATTAGCTATGCAAGTAGGTGTGTTGCACCACCAAGCTAGTCACACCCCCAAGGTGGGCTACCCGATGTGCTTCACTAAAGGAGGATTCCACCATCTTGGTTTTGACTGAGGTAGGATATCTGGGACAGGGTTATGCCCACTCCCCACAGGAAGTGGTTATATAGGGGGTGTAGTGACCCCAACGGTAAGTAGCCCTTTGACTACTTCCCTTCACTTCCCTTAATGCCCCTAAATTCAGTATTTAGGTGGCCCACTGACGCCAGGAACTTAATTTTGCCTGACTAAAGAAGGAGGACAAACCAGAGCGGAAGAATGCAAGAACTGTGGACTAGCTGTGGACTTGGTGCCAATTCCTGCCTGCATGTTCCTGTCCGGACAATTGCAAAGACCTGACTCAGCCTTTAGCTGTGCATCCCTCAAAAGCCTCAGATGGCTGTCAACCAGCCAGCATCTCCCTTGAAGTGGAGGAGCCGCCACTTCCAGGCACTGACCGCGCACAGTCTGATTCACCGATCTTCTGACAACCAGGTCCACCGACTCAGCAGCCCAGTAGGAGGTCACTGGGAGTCCAGGAGGTCAGCCCTGTCGATCCATCGAGTCGCTGATCCACACCGGAGGCTCCCTGCACCAATACCCGGGGTACCGGAGCCTCTTAAAAGCACCAAGGCTTTTTTGTGTTCAGTGTGAACACCACTGCCACCAAAACGTATCTGCACGTCAAAGGACTTCACCAGAGGGCTGCTGTATGCCAGAAGTCATCTTGCTGCATTTCTTACCATAAATTGAATAATGAAAGAGAGGCTAGAATTGCCCCATAACAGTACCCGACAAGCTATCTAGGCACGATTTCAGGCCAATGCGATGGAGGTTAGTTTGTATACACTAGGCATGTTCGTCTAGATCAAAGATTTTTCCTTAGTACTTCGTTTCTGAAATGGAAGTCAAAATCCTTCAGCAGGACAAGGTTGCTGAAGATATCCAATGAAGCCCTCTCAAAACCGAATATCTGTTGGTTTTGGTGGGAAAAGCTTGGAACTGGAAAAGGGCAGATTTCGTGCCCAGGAAAGTTCTCTAGTTGGTTGGATACTTTTCGCATCCTGCCTTGGTCCAGAGTTCTATGTTCACGCTGAGCCTTTTTTCGGAGCTCTGAATCCTCCAGCATGACAAGGCTGCAGGCTCTGTCCGATAATGAATTCCACAAAGCTGGATATCTTCTCGCTAAGGCCCATCTAAATGAATTTGCTGTTGTGGAAAAGCGCCAAGCGGATGAAACCTGTTTCTTCAGCCCAGCGAAGTTGCACCTTGGCTGGATCGTCTTTAATGGTTGATTGAAATCCACCGGCAGCCGGTTGTCCCACAGGTTTTCAGAGCTTTAGAATAACCAGGGGGTCCCTGGACCTCAGGGAGAGCACTTAGGGGTCAAGACTAAATCCATCAGAGACAACCAGCAAGGTCCAGTTGCAACAGGTCAGGTGGGCACTTCAGGAAAAAGGCGTCTTCCAGCTTGTTGTGCCACACAGGAGGTCGCCAATAGATCCTTGACCTTGGAGTCAACTTCTTTGTCCTGGGTACAAGTGAGCACGTACAGCCCATCGGGTCTCCTCACAGTTTTCAGCCAGCAGCTGCAGTCCTTCTTGTGTTCTTCCAGATTTCCAGAGTGTGTTCTGAATGGCGTGCCACATTTCTGGTTGGCACTAGTTACTGGGTGGGGGTGACTCCTGGCTCCTCCTCAACCAATGGGATAAAAGTTCTAATGGGCAACGCTTCTCACTTTTGTAACAGTTGCTCTTTGCCCCACTGTGCATCTTACTCCTAAAATCCAAAGTGGAAGAACCCTTGTTCCCCTATTGAGAGCCTGTGTCCCCACCTAGAGGTGTGTCCCTTTAAATGAGTAGTCACTCAAATCTGAGTCTGGGTGTAGCTTTCCTCTCACTGGGTTGGAGTCAGTCTGGCTTTGCGAACAAATGTTTGCCTTTACCAGGTCTCACCTTACATTTACCTGTTAAAGGGTGGGTTCTTTACAAGTTATTGAAGTTCCTGAGTCCACCCTAACTGGTTCTCCTACAAGAGAAAGACAAACACCTAACCACAACCAGGCCATTGCTTGTGCTTTGGTCATTTTTCACGCCTTATGAAGGTTAAGCACTGGCTGGCCAGTTGCTGTCAGGCTAATGCAAATTAGCATCCAGGACCTTCAGGCAGGAAAATATAAGTTACTTTTCCTAAATATTCATTCTGTAATTTAATTTTTAATAAATATTAAAAATAGGGGCAGAATAATTTTTCGAGCTGACCCAAAAACTGAAATAGCAGAGTTAATATTCTAATCTGTACTCTAGTTCCCCCTTATAGGACAGCCTTCCATAGTGAAAATAGATTTTGGGGTATTGCCAATAAAGTTACATGGGAACATTACATTTTTAAATGTCCCACTTTTAAATACTGTGCACTCTACCTTGTAGGCTACTTGAAATGATTTCAAAAGGAGGGTTTTTTTCCTGTCAAAAAGTGTTATTTTGACAGGTCGGACTGCAGGTATAAAGTGCAGCTACGAGACCACACTGGTAGGCTTAAAGCCATGTTTTCCATATCACACTAGTGGATGGCACAATATGTGCTGCAGTACACATGTGAGATTTAATTTCCCTACCATGTGTGTAGTTTCTACATCATATACTATGGCCTTAAAGGAGAGTTAAATATGCCAATCGGGGATTAGCTAATTTCTACAAGTTTTAAGTGTCAGAACACATGCACACTGGACATTAGACAGCAGTACTCTAATGTGTATACTCTGAAAACCAGTAATTAAATTAAGCAAAAACTGGGGGTGACCGCACCAAAATGGGGTATTTTCTAACAAAGAGATTAAAATTACATTGGAGAACTTTTCAAGGCCGTGGAAATGACCAATGTTAAAGTTCAGCATCTACCCAGCTCCTATATGGCCCCAAAAGCGAAACCACCCATACCTGCTCTCATATTGGAAAGATGTAGAACAATCACATTTCTTGATGTCTGAAACCAGAAAGGTTTATTTATTATCTGTGGCCTAAAGACGCCCATGATATCTTCCTCATGTTAAACCCTTTGGTAATAATTCGGCCTGTGCACTAAACGCTGGTCTTTTACTAAAGTCATGTTAGCTTCAAATTGGGGTGTAGATTTTATAATTTCTCAGTAATGGTCCACTTAATGTCATTGTCACTGTCTCTCTATTCTAGGAAATGGGTTGTCAACTTAGTGGTTGCACGTCTGCACTGCATTGACTATTATAGTGAAGTTCTGTAATGCATATTCTAACTTTCCTAGTGATCATGCCTTCTTTTGCCGTGGACATTCTGTCATGTATCTCACCCTTCTACTATTGCATCTGCTACGTTTCTTCAGCTACCACAGGAAATTAACAGTGAGAATTAAAAGACTAAAGGGAGGACTACCTTGCATGGTTAGCCAAGGTTTCGAAACTTACCACACAAAGAAGAGCTGTTTCCATAGATTGAGCAGAATGAAAACTACACTGAAAGGGGAGCATAAAAGACGGTCAGCTAGCTAAAGAAGATGTGTTCAACAGTTTTGAAGATGGAAGGAAAGCAAAGAAACCGAGTTGAGCAAAGAAACAGAGTTAAAATATGTTTTAAGAATAGGAAGCATGGTGGCTTGTTTAAATCAACTACAAAAGCTATAATTGAAACGGGTCATGGGAACATTAGTAGCATTTACTTTATGACGCAAACAAGGAAGTAAGATTGCGAGAATAGAGAAAAAGAGGAGATTCCAGGGGGAGCAATACAGTCAAGAAGGTAAACAAGGTTATGGGGAAGAATAAGACTATGTGCTAGCCTTGAGTTTAGATGCAAAGAGGTCAAATAAAGGATAGATTTTTGGCATCAGAGTGAGGCTTGTGGGAATAAACAAGCAGGATATTACACCCATTGTACTATTTTTTAATAGAAACTGGAAATCTACAAATGCCAAAACTAAGAATACACTGTCAGGGATTTTCAGAAGCTAAGAATAGGAATGAATTTAAGTATGGCATTTGATATAATGAATTGTATCATGGAAAACAAAATGAACAACATGATCATATTCTTAACAGAAGCTTATGGTGAGGCAAAATCCCGGATAACGATTAAATAAATAAGAGATTAAGCTTCAAAAGTAAACTTGAATTAGTTTAATGATGTTTCTCTTTAGTGGTATACAAATGTCGTACAAAGTAATTATTTTCTACAAAGTAATGATATGTTCTACAAAGCACTAATTCAATATTGCTCTATTTTAGGCACCCCCTGATAAAGAAACTGGTGCAGCTGCGGGACAGTGAGCCGGACTTGGCACAACTTGTGCTCGAGCAGGTATATTTGGCATCTTTGTGGAGGAATAGGCATGTGAGCATAAGAGTTGGCGGAACACTAGCTTGGAGATGCACTTGTTTTATTGTTCTTATGCCCTGTTGTTGCAGCAGGGACATGTACTTGAATCACAATACGGTCAAGAAGACTTAATGGCCCAACCATCTGCAGGGTTGTTTGTTTTCTTTTCTTGGCCACGTTTGGGATTGTTATTCAATAGTTATGATGGATTAAAAAGCACTATCAGTCCATGTTTTTCCTCACGAAGAATGAACTGGTAAAAAACAACAACAAGCAGTTCAGGACTGTCCTGCAGCCTCAGAATTGATTGCACAAGACAGGCTGTTTATATAGCTTTCATAGCACACACGGGAAATCAGAAAAACAAGTTTAATGAGCAGCAACAGTAGTAATACGTACAGAAAATGTGCGTCATCCATGCAGCTTAACTCGTCCGCATTTGGTGCAGATGCTTCAAACAGCAACACAAAGTTTCCGTGCAGACAGAACAAGTACAACATGCCTATGATTGTTGCAAGGTTTCACACGCAGACTAGCTAGACCTATATTAGCTATATATTGGTGTCACCCCGTAGAAGCTTACTTCATTAAAATAGAGGTTTGCAATGAGCATTACAAGAACACTGTTCTGTTATTTTAGTAACATATCGTGTATTTGTAAAGTGCAGTTTCACCCTTGGTTCTGTAGATGCTGAAATAACAGATATGTTGTTACCAAACTCAATGTTAAACCATGGGCAATGGCATTGCGAGCTTTCTTCATGCACACAAGTATAGAATTGAATAGACACATTCAATACAAGTGTCCATCCCACAAACAGAATGCTTGAAGTGTGTGCAGTAGCAGAGCATGCTTCCATACAAACACCGAGCAGGTACAGCACAGATCGCAGCAGTGCAGAATCACTTAAGCGGATATATGTCTTAGATACAGTGCAAGCATCCCTGACATACAATGAGTACAGAATGGGGAGCAGCCATTTAAATTACACATACATACATACACACTTTCGTTTACACACATCTATAGCATGAGCAGCATCAGTTCAAACTTCCCTCACATGACCAAGCCTAACTAAGGCATATTTAACTTACCCTAATTTATGGAGCAGTGCATGGCTTTTAGAGTTAGTAGGGTTGTACCACTAAGTAAGACTCAAGGAACTTTTGTATTCTGCTCTTCTGGTATAATGGTTTTTCTCATTGCATTTTCAGATTTATGAGAACGCCATGATTACAGCAGGCCTGAATGAGGACCCCCGTCCAATGGTGAGCCGCCTGAATGAACTTCTCACCAAAGCACTGGAGAAACACTGAGTGTCAAAAAGGGCCTGTGATGAATTTCACAGCTGAAACTTTGGGCTGTTCTTGGCCTATCCTGCTGAGACACATTCTTGAGGTCGCAGCCAGGATTGAATTTTCTACAGAGACATTGACATTTCAGGACTGGCCAGAGTCGCAGCTCCCAGCGTCCAACAGCACATAGCTCCAGCTGCAGTCTTGCAGAAGATGCCAGGATTCATTGCTTTGAATTTAAAAACTGAAAAGACTTTCAGATTTTTATAGGGGATGGGGTTAAGGTGGATGCTGAGTCACTGCATGCACTATAGAGGACCATAAGTGACTGTTACCCTAGATGTACCCGTGACAAACGTAAACCAATTCCTAATGTTGAACAGTTCTTTAATTGGGGACATATCTTGGGGTTGAGGGTACAGCAAGTTGTGGACATGTATGTAGAGAAGTTGTTCACTAATTCTTTGGCTACAAATTGTGACCATTGTCAAATTTCTGCAACGTCATTGTGATAGAAAGATCACAGTGAAAGTAATGTCAGTAAAATAACTGTGTGAATTCTGGCCTCAGAATTGATGTGTTTTTGTTAGGGGTAAATTTCTGGAGGCAAGTGTATTAATGATTTTTGTATAGTGCCCGCTCTGAACTGGCCAACTTACAGGAGATTCCATAACTTTTAAGGCACATTTAGAGTATATAAAATGTGCTTATTTCAGAGTACAAAGGCGCAAGGCTAGGGCAGAAACTAAAAGTATCCAGGTGTGGACGCAAAAGGCCCTAGAGATGTTTTGAAGATGCCATGTGTGGCAATCACTGAAAGAAATTTTCAGCAGTTTGTTGGCTGTGTCGGTCCTGTTTCCCAAAGCCACTTGATGATGGTGGTTATTGGTTGCCCTATTACCGAGACACTGCAACAGAGTGGTGTTTAGAGTACACTCGTGTGAAGTACCATTGAGAGTACTGCAAATGAGCACGGAAGCAAGTCTAATCAAATAGGAATCCTTTTCTGCTTGGCCCTATAATTAAGACTTAAGTGGAAGCACCTTTTCTGCTGAGGTTCTCATCTTTCCTTGTAAAGTAATGTTGGTCTTTACACTGTTGCGTATACTTGGAAAGAAATCCTTGAGGACTGAAGGATAGTTTTTGAGTTGCTGATTGTTACATTTTTGGCTGGGTACAGTTTAGGAACTTGTGTTTCCCACTACCTTACACCTTAGTTCTCGCGTCAAAGCAATACAGGGACGGTTTGCAGTTTTCACTGTTTCCATTGTTCTAACATATCAGCATTCATCAATGTTACACATTCCACTGCAATAACAATACAAATTGAGGAAGGCAGAGATTTTCCACTCCTTATGAAAAAAGTTGTGGCGCATAATTTTAATTCTTTTGATGGGTCAAAACTACAAAAATTGTATTGAGATATAGGGTTGTACACCAAAATACCCATATCTGGTAGCCTGCCATTCAACCCTATACATGTGCTCCTACCATGTCGCTACCTTCCAACCCCTCCTAAGAGATGCTGGCACTGTCTGAATAAATATATATAAACTCAACTGGGTCTGATCCAATAAGGCCTGATACATCGGGAGGGATCAATATCACAACGTGCAATCTATAGAATACCCCACGCGTCCACTGATAAACAATTGAAAAAACACAACATACACCTTAATCCAGTGTGTTGGAGAATGTATCTCATTTCATATTTCATCACCTGACTCTTGGTTATATTTTCCGATGTATATGATAATCTTATCCGTTTGGTACGGACAACATGAATATGTACAACAAATAATACAAATCAACATAAAGCAAACAGTACATAAAACGATTGCACAAGGTTGTGTCCAGATCTAGCCATTACTCAATTTTGTGAGTAATTGAAAAAGAGTCCAAATAAACTCACTCCAGTCAATGTGTTACCCCTACTGTCGCATGGGTTTAAAGGCCTGTTTCTGTAATCATTTCTCTGCCGGGATCTATTGCATTCATGTTTCTTTTGGGTTTATTTAATTTTTCAAGTCTCAAAGAATGAAATAGATGTCTGTAGGCAGAGAAGGTTCTACTTAAAGTCCCCCAAGAAATATGCCAACGCGTTTCGACCTCATAACATGTTGGGGTACGTATATGTTTTTGAGGTCATCATCAGGGCAATTGTTATTCTTTCAGTCCGAAATGGACGATGTGGATATACCGGTTGTCAAATATATGGCCGTCTTTCGGCTAAATCCCAGAATGACAAGCGCATGGCTGGCACTATGTTCTGGCCCCAAACACTTCAGGCCAGGAGACATCAACAATATGCCTCGTATGCTGTAACCTAGGAGGAGGAATCTGCCTTGAAAACATTGACGCTGTTAATCAGAGAGTCTGTCAAATGAAGTGTAGGACTCCAATGATTATCTTGAGGAACCCGACTCCCACGGGACTCTTAAAATCAGAAGCGGTACTTTGGCAGAAATGGCACTGAAGAGATGCAAGTCAGTATCGTGTTGACAGTCACTATTCAATACACCTTCCTACAGGATACAATGTAAAGAACATATCCAACAATATTAATAAACGAACTCACTGCCTCAGTCGGACTTTCATCAACTAAGAAAACAAAAGCCTAACCCACAGATTGAAAATTTAGACTAAAAAAATTAAATAAAAAAGGCACTGCCATGAAAACTGGTCTTGAGAACTGAAGCAGGATTAATGTTTTAAACTCCCCCCCCACGCTTGTATGCACAGATATTGAAAACAACAGTACTCTTGAAAATGAGACTAACTTCAAATAGACAGCCAACCTCTACACTGAACCTGAATACTCTTCTTGTTCAGCACCAACTCTTACACCAGTATCAGTAACCTGATGAACAAGCATTTGCAATGCAATAGGTCTCCCATGTGCGAGAGTTTAAGCTATTGGCATTGTAAATGACAATGCATTTTATTTATCTGTTTTGCTAATTAACACATTTAAAAAAGGCATTGTCATTTACAATGCCAATAGCTCAAACTTTTGTAAATGCGAAAACAATTCAAAGAAGCGGCCGCCATTGTCCCAGGCTGCTTGGAAAGTGAAAGCGGGCATGGCACACTGAATCTTGCAGGAAATCATGTTGTGCCTGCAGTAGGAGAAACTCATTAAAAAAAATAGTGCTTACAGACTAAAAAAGACGTACCGTGTAACAACCAAAGTAAAAGGGCCAGTCCTCATGGGAGGTTACAAATGAAGACAAGGAGGGACTAACAAGTCTAGTAACGAATCAGAAGCCAACATTTACGAAGGACAATGACACAAGATAATGACAAATATTGGTGGAGAGTGGGAGGGGCTTCGATTCCATACTCCGATACAGCATGCCGCAGGGCAGTGCATGCACTGCCCAAGTACAAGTGACTCGAAAGCAAAACAAAAATGTTTGGGCCAAGCATCACAAGAGTACTAAAAAGAAGGTTTTTCCTCAATTTTGATAATCCTTATTGGGACAGAAAAGTCCCTCGCATGTTGATAGATGGGCACCCCTTTCCTTTATTCCCCAAACTACAACAATATCTGGATCCCTGGTGCTGATTTTTAGTCATGAGTGAACACAGATCATGCATGTGCACTGTGAGCTAGGCCAGTGCTCAGTACTTCTAACTGTTGTGACCAGGACTGAGGACTAAATGTCTGCTACTCTCCCTGCTGGGAGAGGGGACATCATCCCAGGAGAATCAAGACCACTCACCCTGGAACTAGAAGCACCAGCATTTGCCTGCCAAAACCAGAGGACACTGTAAAGAGGAGGAGAGTACCTGGAGGGAGCGAGGTCCAGTGGAGAACCCTTTGAGTGGATCCCTGAAGTGGAGTGAGAGATTCTGGTCCACATCAAGACTGCTGCACCAATTGGGCCTTGTGCCGTTGTTCACAACCTCCAACCCCTGTGGTGAAGATTAAGGGCTGTCACTCTGGTGCATTACCTTGATAAGAAGAGCGCAGTACCCTGTGCAGTGTTGAGACTCAAAGGGGCTGTTGCCTTATGTGCATTGTTCGTGACCCATGTATGTTAGGTGGGGGCTGCATTAAAAATTAAATAGTCACCCTGGTGCATTGCTGTGACAAGCAGAGGGCTGCTGCTTTGTGCAGATGTGTGGCCTGGAAGGGCCGTTGACTTGTTTTTAGCCGTTTGCAACCCCAATATGATAGGTAGTGGCCCTCGTGCAGAGAGTGGGCTGTAGCCCTGGAGCAGCATGCAACAGTAAAGAGTAACAAGTTGCGACCCATAGAAACTGGGCACTGATTCTGCCACCTGAACCCAGGAACAGCTAAGACCTGCTTCCAGACTAAGGAAGAATTACAGCACAACTAGAGGAACACTAAGACTGCTTGCTGCCACTCCCATAGCATCTAGACTTCTGCTCACCACCAGGCTGCTGACATGCGCCCTGACCTTCCGAACCACTACTCCAATGAAAGAGGGTAAGACTGAATACCGGGCCTCTGGGTGAACTTGCTCTGACTGACGCACTACAGTACTGAAATATTTTTGGCTTTTTAAAAGCCATTGTAGAACTTCTAAGATTTGTACTCACTAGCTGGGCCTAGCCTGAATGTTGCCTTGCGTAAATCGGGAATAACCAGTCCTTAGACAGGCGAAGTGGGACTCAGGATCTTACCCGGACAACGCTAGAGTGCTGGCCTTACGAAGACCGCGTGTATTATTTGTGGTGTGCCATACTTCACTTTATGTCCATATATTTGTTTTTCATAAAAGCAAGTATTTTACTGGGCAATCGTTTATTGGGATTGCTGAATGTTTTTTGAGTCTGGTGCCTGTGTAAACCTTGCATCTACCTCCCCACCAAGAAGCCTTGGACTGCTCAACCTGCGCTACCACAGAGTCAAGTGCCGAAGGGGTTCTTGGTTCAGTTGCTCAGTGCATAGCAGGTCAGGTCCCGGTACATCTTGAGTAAAAGGCCTCAGCCCTCAGTTGAGCCCAGTAGCTCCTGCTTGCCCAGTGACCCTCATTAAGGTGTTTGGACAATCCTATACAAAAGCTTTCTAGGAAGGAATACAGAGATGCTCGCCAGCTGAACCAGCGCCATTAAGTCATGCCCTTAGGACTCCCAAGAAGAGAATCTAGTTATAAGAGGCAGACCACTGTGGAATTAATAGAAGGTGTGGAAACTTAGTCAAGTCCTAACCTGGAAGAAGCTGATGAGTGGGAACATTCCAGGCTGATTCTCCAGAGGTGAATATTGCTCCTATATTGTGATCCCATCTAATTAATACCTTAGACCGTTTGCGACCTAGGACAGCATAGAGGTTTCATATCCAAATGGATATTTGAGTGGAATAACAAAACTCTCACTGAGACACTTGGGGCACCCAACCAATTTCTGCAGCTTGGCACAGGTAGTCAAACAAATGATATGTTCACAGAGCCTAGATCAGTCCAGGCAGTTAATCCCAGATATAAAAGAAAGTATAAACTGGCACCCTGTGACCATATGAATATTTGAAAATGCCTCCGGGCAAATGCTGTACTTATCAGTTACAGCCATGAAAATGTCTAGGTGCACAGACACAACCTCAGGGCCTTTTTCCTGGGTGCATAGACACATCTGCAGGGCCTTCAAATACTTAAAAGCAACATTGAAGATAGTTGCTACGAGGGAAGCTACTAGTGCAGCTTACAGCAGTTACATGACCCTCTTGGTTAGACATGACTGGAGTCAATATGACTGTATGGATGAGCTTTACAAGCATCTTTCTGAAACAGACACAAGCAAAGCTCTACCATTGTACAGCCAACACAATTAGTAGGTCGTGAATGTAGGAAGCTGGCTCTGTATATACTGTATCAAAAAGAGATAGTTTCCACAGAGTCCATTAGGTCCCCAAAGGTATAGCAGAGAATAAAGTAGATAATACCTTACTCGCAATTTAGTGGTAACTTGGCTGAGCATTTAGGCGTATCAGAGGGTAGTGTGAATGCATCTGTTGTACATACTCATTCAAGGCGGAATACGCACTCAATGACTAACTCCAGGCCAATGGTGTCAAAAATATTACTTGAGTTACTTTTATTTAAGGAACCAAGTTGAACTCAGTTACAGGCAAGTAAACTTTTCAGAAGTGTAATACTTTCAATATGCAGTTGGCAAATGTTTTTATAGCATTCTCAGAACCAACACTTAGTGCAATACAGAGATAACCAATGCAATTCTAAGGGAGGAAAGACAGGTAAGTAATTTCAGGTAAGCACTCTACTTACAAGTTCAGTCTTCTGAGGGTTTGACCAATACTGGGCAAGGGTCAGACCAAGGTAGGTACTGCACCACCCACGGCACTGGGGCGGCCGCGTGCAGAGTTCACTGGGCCGAATGTTAGCCTTTGGGAGCTGGGGGTACCTTGGAAAGGCACTGGTTGCAGGACAGTACCCATGGTTCAGGGACACAGGCCCTGGGGTTTGAGGTCAGCACTGAGAGGGCCAACAAGTAGCACCAAAGCTGCACTACCAGCAGCACAGGGGCGGCAGGGTGCAAAGGAGGTATTGGGTGCCCCATAGAAATCAAAGGAGAAGAAAACAATTGCCGGCGTGGACCAGAAGACTGGCTGAAGGACTCCAATGACTGGAGAGATGATTTGGATAGTGGGGGGTTGCTGGGACAATATTGGTTGGGCACTCCAAGGCCGGGGGCTGCGGGTGCAGGGGTGTCTTTAGGTGTCAGGTTTCTCTCACTGGAACCAGTCGGGTGCACCCTTCAAGTTGAGGCTGCAGGCGTCGTGGGGAAGTTTAGGAGAGGTCGTCCCACGCTGGATCCCAGGTCCACCTGAACTAGGGCCGTGGGTGTCGGGTGCAGAGTGGAGCAAGTGTCACGGATCCGCCTGAATCTGGAGTCCTTAGGGTAGTTTCTTTTCTGGACAAATCCGGTGCCCACGGGAGAAAATAAACTTTGTTGAAGGCAGCTCAGGTCTCCAGGGTTCTTGGAGGTTGCTGGCTGCAGGACATGCCGGTGTCTTGGAGCAGGTCGGTAGGGCTGCGGCCAAGTCAATTGTCGTCGTCTTCTCCACGGGTCTTGGTCCTCCTTCTTCGTAGGGCATGGAATCTGAAGAACAAGGTTCAGGGGAGTCCATAAATACTAAATATAAGGGCGTTTACTGATGTCGGGGGCAGTAGCCAATGGCTACTATCCCCTAAGGTGACTACACCCTTTAGGTGGCCCCTCCCTGTGGGGAGAGGGGCACATCCCTATTTCTATTGGGCCTAATTCTCCAAACCAAAATGGGAATTCTCAGGAGAGGGGTTCACCTCAGCTCCTGACGACCCTAGGGGTGTGCCAGGCCAAGGTGGACACTCCTACTCTGCTTACTAATTTTCCTGCCTGTCAAGCTGCCAAAAAGTGGGTCTAAGGACAGGGGGGCGGGCATCTCCACTAGTTGGAGCTGCCCATATCAGCATAACACAAGGTGAGAGCCTTTGAGGCTTACCAGCAAATGCTGTTGTCCCTGCTAGGGGGAGGTGAGAAGCACCTCCACCCCGAACAGGCTTGTTTCTGACCTCCGAGAGCACAAAGGCTCTCACCCCATGATGTCAGAAACCTGTCTGGTGGTGCCTGGCTGGCAGGGAGCCAATTGACTAGAAGGTGGTCGTTTTTCAGGGGGCATCTCTAAGATGCCCACTGAGTGCATTTTATAATAAATCCATTACTGGCATCAGAGTGGGTTTATTAGGCTGAGATGTTTGATACCAAACTTCTCAGTCTACAGTAAAGCCATTATGGAGCTGTGGAGTTCGTGTTGACAAACTCCAAGCCCATGTAATCAAAATGGCTTCACTGCACTTACAGTGTCCAAGAATGGACTCGGACACTATAGGGGCATATTGCTCATGCAGTTATGCCCTCACCTGTGGAATAGTGCACCCTGCCTTAGGGCTGTAAGGCCTGTCAGAGGGGTGACTTACCTATGCCAGTGGTGTGTAGGCATGGCACCCAGAAAGGTGTGCCATGTACACTCTTTTAGTTAAGCCACAGCCTGCAATGGCAGTGTGTAGGTGTTAGGTCCTTTCGGATGGCACAATACATGCTGCAGCCCTAAGGGACCCTCTCTGGTCACACAGCTCTTGGTACCACTGGTACCTATTACAAGGGACTTATAAGTGGCCAGAGGTGTGCCAGTTTTGGGAGCAATGGTACAGTTTTAGGAAAGAACACAGCCCCTAGGAACCTGATTAGCGGGGACCCAGGGCACACTCAGTCAAAGTGCATCAGATATCAGTCAAAAAGTTAGGGGGTGACCATGCAAAAAGGGGTTATTTCCTACGGTTGTGTTTAGACTTGGCAAGAATTTTTTCCAGTAAATCCTCACTCAAACTTGTTATGCAACCGTACATTACTCTGGAGTCCAAATTCAGAAAAGAATAACAGGAACATACTCAGAACATCTACTTTGAGGAGGTAACTCCATCTGTAAAACGCTATAGAAGAATAATGAGCACTGGAAAAGCTAATCAGCCTTACTTTGTAAACAAGGAGAGCAGGTAATTAAAATGAACAAGAAAACCTGCCAATAACGATGAAAGGGCAAATACAACACCCACGATATTAAAGCATTGGTTACAATTCTGCATATCAAGTGATGAAACACTGCTTATGGTGTGATCTTGTTGCAAAGATCAAACATTGTACATCTACAATTAGTCACCAGAGGTGGAAAGGGCAGGAGTGGGGCACTAATGTATCTGGTATCAGACCACTGGGTCAAGACCATCTACAATCAACAAGTTCCTCTTTCCTTTCTATGCATCAACTGGGGGTTTCCTACAGACAAAATGTGCTACTTTGCTCTAGTTGTAGAATAAACCTAAAGAGTAAGAGGTGATGACTGAACTGGGCCGGGATCCACATCAAACACCTTCATTACGACCGATGCACAGCAGAGAAAGCTTTTCTGTTGGCCCAATTCTAGATTAGGCAAGCCACAACACTTAAGTATGAGTGTTACACTCTGCAACCTCTCAACATAAGAACTACCATCACAATGAGCACTCTTTTGTGACCATTCGTTTTACCCTTACTGTAACTAATACTATAAACATATTTTCTGTCATTACTATTGCTGTGTTTAGTGTTGATTTCATAAATGCTATTGGTATTGTGGGTTAACTATTGGTAATGCTGCTACAATAAATAATATTACGGTCATGTTTACAATTGGTATCAAAATAATATCATCACCTTTTCAATTTTTATGACTATTACTTAAATACATCTACCACGTTCTATTGATATCACATATACTATTGCCCTTACTATTGGTATTCTGCAGCTCTAACTAATCACTTTCCTGATAGTTGGCAAATACAATTGGTAGCACATTCTGTTACTGTTAT
Source organism: Calotriton arnoldi (assembly GCA_963921515.1). NCBI lineage: Eukaryota > Metazoa > Chordata > Amphibia > Caudata > Salamandridae > Calotriton > Calotriton arnoldi. Next base: position 266,247 of record CAWUFW010010329.1, read on the forward strand.
ACTTATTAATATTATTGTGTTTAGGGTTTGGGTCATAAGTTCTCATATTGCTGTTAATAATGCTATTTTCATGTTCTGCTATTATAAATTTTACAAAAATGATTCCATTGTGGCTAATAACCCACTCATCATAGTTCATAACAAAAAGATGCAAACCTTGCCCTAAAACACCTATAAACCCCCAAAAGATTCTTTCCCAAATCCTGTGTGCCTCTATCAGTCTGACACTAACCATAGGCTTGTAGATTTGAAATCATTTTTATATTAATTTTTATGTTTGTTATTCAACTAATGAAGCCTGTAGCACCCTTCGCCTGAAAGATCTGCTAGATAATTAAAACAGACTCTTTGTTCCTTGCAACCGAAATTTTAGAGGTCTGACTTTGGAATTCCACGACGAGAGCACTCATTTATTATGGGTTACGTGAAATTAGAATTTAACGTTTCACAAGTGGAAAGCATAAACCTATATTCTGCAATCCACAGTATATATGGTTAAAGTATTGGGTAAGAAGGTTCTAGCTAAAGAAATATGCAAGTATGCATAATGAAAAAACATATAAGTGATGCTTAAATAGGTGTTACTGTAAATTCTCTCAAACGGTATTCATGTTATCAACCACTGGTGGATAAACAGTATTGTTTTCCCAATTAATGGTATTCCTGAGTACCTATTGTCAACTTTAATGAAACGTCCCACAGGAATATATGTCCAAGTAAGGTGAGGGAATCAAGGGGAGCTTACTAGAAAGATTACTATAGCTCAGAGTGTCAGACCAGGATGTGTTCTGGCCCCTACTTAATCAGCATTTTTATCAATGGGACGGTATATTGGCTGAAGAGATGTCAAAATTATGCACCTAAATCAAGGAATCTTAGTATCCCTGCACTTATGTTTGCTGATGATACCCTGCTGACATCAATGACACCTAGAGGCTTGCAAGTACTATTAAATCAATTTTGATACTTTTTCTCTTGCCGAGTGTTTGAGATCAATGCCAGAAAAACAAAATATATGGTCCTAAACCCTGACCGTTCTAATAATGTAGGATGATAGTAGAGGGAGACTCAGGAGAGTAAAGAGTTTTGACTACCAAGAAGTTAAACTCGCAGATACCCTATCTTGGGGTCCACAAATAAACAAAAGTAAGCTGGTATTACAAAACAGATCAATGATAGTAGTCAAAAAGTTCAATGTCACATCATGCAGGCCAATATGTCCAGCTTTAGATGTATTTAGGGTTAAGGCATTAGGAGGGGGACTATACGGGACACAATATGGTGCTCCGGGGATTTGGTGCCTTTGAGAGTAAGTGAAAACTTTTTTAAGCTCTCTGTTTAAACTTCCTGAAAGAGCTCCATTCAGATTTAGCCTTGAATAGGGTGATTCACTTGGCGAACCTTAGACAACTGCTATATTAGATCAGAATTGCATCTCTGCATGAATTGAAACTGTATAGAGCTTCACAAAGAGATGTGACCTGTTTGGATAAATATCATACTACACCCTGGCTCAGTTGCATTAAAGTTTGTCTACTGAAGTTGAATCTTGGGGAATTATGGAAAAATCCTAGAATTATCAAGAATAATTCAAGATCAAGGGTTAAGGATTGTTACTGCTGTATGTCCCGGAGAAAGCCTGGCCTGAACAGAGAGATGGATTAATTAATACATTTTTTTCCTTATAAATGTAGTCTTGAATATGAACCATACATGAACAGAACTGTACCATACAGTGTGAAAAACTTGTACATAAAATATAGGATAGGTATTTGTAATGATGAAGAATCACAGCACGCAGGAATAAAGGAAAGGAGCTTTATTCTTCAGAAAAGCTACAGGTCGGTTCCTTCTTGTGATTCTGGGCCAAACCGTCTGCCCTGGAATCTGGAACACAGCCGGTATTCCAGATTCCAGGTGAGGTTAGCAGGACACCACACATCCCCCTTCGTTAACAGATCAACAACAATAATACAGAACAAAATAAGAAAATTCACGAAAGAAAATAAATAGGAACACAATGTAATGTATACATGAATTACTTATCAATAATAATAATATACAAAGAAACATCCCTTGTCCAACTGATAATCCTTACACCAGACCGGACGTTGACATTGTCTTTACACTTGGTACTTATCTGGATTACCAGATTGTAGAGAAATTGACTTCCTCCAATTCTCATCCATGCCTGACTCATGTTGCACACACTCTTCCTTCCCCTCATTGTTTCAAATGGAGAAAGATCACCCATGCATCTAGGGGTATTTCTGTAACGCCAAAGAATTTCTCTGATGGCTTGATTACAATTCTTCCCATTGAAAATGGCCAATTGTAACCCCTCCTTAAACACCTTGATCCACCTCTCCACAATTCCATTGCTCTGGGGATAATAAACGGAAGAACGTTTGTGAACAATGCCATGACTATCAAGAAAACTTTTCATCTCAGTGGATGTTAATTGCACCCCATTGTCGGTAAGAAGAGATTCGGGAAATCCTTCTCTTTCAAATACATCATTTAAAAACTGAATCACAACTTTTGAGGTAATATTGGGAACTAACTTAATATCAGGCCACTGAGATAGTTGATCAATGAGTACTATGGCATAGACAGGATTGTGGCCCAGACACATCGGACCAGCAATGTCCAGGGAAACACACTGCCACACACGGGACGGTCTGGAGATGGGAAGACGTTCATAAGAGACAGTCTTTTGAGATTTATCACTAATGCAACATTCAATGCAATCCCTGACCTTGCGTTCAATAGACTTATCCATACCTGGCCACCAAAATTCACTTCTAATTCTTCTTTTCATACTCGTCATGCCTGGATGTCCTTCATGTGCCATATCTAGAAGGTGGATCAAGGTGTTTAAGGAGGGGTTACAATTGGCCATTTCCAATGGGAAGAATTGTATCAAGCCATCAGAGAAATTCTTTGGTGTTACAGAAATACCCCTAGAAGCATGGGTGATCTTTCTCCATTTGAAAAAATGAGGGGAAGGAAGAGTGTGTGCAACATGAGTCAGGCATGGCTGAGAGATTTGTTGTGTAGTAAAGATGACAAATCTGTGTCTGTTCAAGACTGTCACAATAGAGTTGTTAATTCTCCTGTGAAGATCAATGATTGGGTACGAGTGAAAAAAGGTAGAATTGTTAAATCTGGTGAGTCTCGGTTTTCACATCCTTTGAAAGTGGTCAGAGTAGGTCGTCAGGTTGTAGAATTATCTGACGGGAATGTTTGGAGTTTGTCCAAGGTGGTGAAAGTTCCTCAGTGGCTGTGGCCAAGTGAAAAGACTGTTGATTCTTCTGTTACGCTGTCACCCAAGCTTTCATGCAATGGAACAAATTGGAGGAAGTCAATTTCTCTACAGTCTGGTAATCCAGATAGGTACCAAGTACAAAGACAACGTCCGGTCTGGTGTAAGGATTATCAATTGGACAAGTGATGTTTCTTTGTATATTATTATTATTGATAAGTAATTCATGTATACATTACAATGTGTTCCCATTTATTTTCTTTCGTGAATTTTCTTATTTTGTTCTGTATTATTGTTGTTGATCTGTTAACGAAGGGGGATGTGTGGTGTCCTGCTAACCTCACCTGGAATCTGGAATACCGGCTGTGTTCCAGATTCCAGGGCAGACGGTTTGGCCCAGGCTTACAAGACGGAACCAAAAGGATCTGAGCTGGTCCTTATTTTGAGGTTCTGGAGCTTGTTCAATGGCCCTAATAAGATTTTGCTTAGGGGAAATACCATGTTTGTCAATGGAATGACCTAGGTAATCAACCGATGATACACCAAACTTACATTTGTCCTTGGTTAAAGTCAGACCATTGTCCTGCAATATGCACAAAACTCTATGAAGGATATCAGTATGTTCCTTTGAATCAGATGCAAAAACCAGAATGTCATCTTGGAAATATAATACATTTTTGATGTCTTTAAACAGTTTGTGCATCAATCTTTGAAAAACAGAAGATGCAGATATTAACCCAAAAGGCATTCTCTTGTACCTGAAAGCCCCTTCGGATGTAATAAATGAAGTGAGATGCCTGCTATCCTCATGGGGGGGCAATCTGATGGTATGCATTAGACAAATCAAGAGTCGAAAATATCGAGGCACCTTTAAGTTTCGTAAACATCTCACCAATATTCGGCAGGGGATGTCTGTCCACCCATACATTGTTGTTGAGATCTCTTAAGTCAACACACAATCTGACTTTACCATTCGGTTTGTGTGCAACAACAACGGGGGATAACCACTCTGAGGATTCGATCTCCTCTATGATATCAAGGTTACACAATCTTTCAAGTTCCTTCTTGACAGCTTCTCTTAAATGTAAAGGAACATTCCTAACCTTGTGAACTTTGGGTACAGCATCATGTTTTAGAATGATTTTGTGAACAAAATTTTTAAGAAGGCCCAATTTAGCAGAAGAAAATACACTGGGAAATCTTTTTCCCCACTCAGATGCAGGATCGATTTCAACATGAAGAATCATTTCTGAGTACCCAAGTACCTGGTCAGGGTGATTTGGATCTAAAGTGATCATAAGATCTCTTTGTTGAGGCCAACCTAAAAGACACAAACCTTCCCTTGCAACGTACACTTTGGAGGAAATGGATTTACCTTTAAAGCTAAGAGTAGTTGTGAAAAACCCTAATACATCAATGGGCTTTCTTCCATAACCAACCAGTTTGATGTCTGGAGGAGATAAACAGACATCGGGAAACTCTTTTAACCATTCATCTCCAATGAGAGTATGTCTGGCACCAGAATCAGCCATAACTCTCACATTCTTGTTACCAATTACAACAGTGCAAAAAGGAGCATCTTCCATATTACTATTAACTTCATAAACAGCTAATAGAAATTCATCATCCTCGATATCACAACTAACTTCTTTCACTTGCTCAGCATTTTGGTTCTTACAGTCAATACTCCTATTCTTGAATTTGTTCTTGTTTCTACACATCCTAGTGTAATGTCCTTTTAGTTTACAATATCTGCATACTTGACCAATGGCAGGACACCTTTTGTCATTGGCTAAATGACCAGGAATTCCACATTTGAAACAAATCTATTCTTTTCTTTCTTGGTTAAAATGCGTTTTGGACTTTGACTTGTTGGATGTGACATTGGGTTTAGACTTTTGATTAAATTAACTTCAGAGATCTTCTGTTCAGCAAGTTCTTTTAACCCCAGTTTCATATCCTCAAAACGATGAGATATTTCAATAGCTTTGTTTAGAGTCAAATCTTCAGCAGCTAACAACTTTTCTTGAAGTTTAACATCAGCAACTTTGTGTACAAGTTGGTCACGTACCATCTGGTCATGAAACGTAGAATAATTGCATTTGGATGCCAAAATTCTCAAATCATTAACAAAAACGTCTATAGATTCATTAACTAGTTGGCCTCTGCTAAGAAATTTGTGACAAGACACAACCTTGTTGACTTTTTTTTTAATATATTGTTTATCCAGTTGTTTAATAGCCTCTTCAAATACATCAATATCATCATCTGATGACGATGTGTGATTCAAAGTAATTGGTGGTAAATGACTTAAAATGCGTCTGCCTTCCGCACCAAGACAATGTTTTAAAATAGCTAATTTCCTCTTATCCGTGTAATCGTCGCCACCAATGGCTTCAATGTATGCCTCTAAACCTTCCTTCCATTGTTTCCACTCTAAAATGGGTTCACCAGGAGATGGTAAAAATGGTGCAGGAGCATTAAAACCTTCCATAAGAATGTTGAAGAACAATAAAAGTCAGTGGAAATAATATTGTTTGTAATGATGTAAATAAAATGGTAATGAAGTAGCATACAAATAGTGCAGCTTTCATAAAGTCACACACAGCATGAGAAAAATACAGAACAGATATAAACAAAAATATACGTATTTGTATGTATATTCTTGTATCACAAAAAGGTGCACGCAAATGCAAATAAAATGTGCACTTAATTGAGAAGTTGTGCACGTTGGACGTAGACAGAGAGACTGAGATAACGTTGAATCGTGTGTGCTTGACAGGTATTTAGCTGTGCGCATCAGCGTTTCAATGCGACTGTGGCTGTTAATTATAGAGGCAATGATGATGCACTTAATTTGAAAAGTGTAGAGCTGTGTGCATCAGCGTTTCATCGTCGCTCAAACGTGAGAACAGCTGAAGGATAGTTGAACAGGCAGCTGTGTAAATGTTCAGGGAGCCTTAATGTTGAAGATTCAGTTATTCTTCAATTATACAGATTGTTCCTTTTTACGTAGCACAAACGATAGAGATGAAGGATTCCTAGTCTTTGTTAGCAGACTCGCGCGTGCACTATGTCCAACACACTGTGACCGCAGCACGTTCAAATGCGCGTGAGGCAGACAAAGTAGGATTCATAAGGCTGACGTGCACAGCAGCAGCGCGTTATGTGCATACGATGGCAACAATGGAATTTCCTTGGTCAACGCTCTAGTTTAATTCAGCATGTGTGCGCATGTGCGAGACAGCTGATGACGAGAGCAGAGTAGCGCTCGAGCTCCGTGCGCGAGTGTACACGAAGAGGAGAAAACACAAAGAAATTGTTTAAAGTCTCACCACTCGTTTCAGAAAAACGGGGTTTTCACCACGGTGGTCACGATGTCATCACAAATGCTCCGGAGTAACTCTTTGAGACACAGCAGGTTACGGAGACATCGGATGCTTGATCTGCTCACCGCAGGGCTCCAGACTTACAGGATAGTTTTCCAGTCGTCGCCAGTGTAATGATGAAGAATCACAGCACGCAGGAATAAAGGAAAGGAGCTTTATTCTTCAGAAAAGCTACAGGTCAGTTCCTTCTTGTAAGCCTGGGCCAAACCGTCTGCCCTGGAATCTGGAACACAGCCGGTATTCCAGATTCCAGGTGAGGTTAGCAGGACACCACAGTATTCTGCCATAGAATTCTTTTACTGTCAATTGGTCAAAACACACTGTGGCAAATTATACTTGTCCAGTATGCCCTACATTAAAGGAATCTGAACACCATTTCTTATTTTTGTGCCCAGCATAGAGTCCCAAGGAAAAAATTGATCATTCCCATATGTCGACACTTGGGTGTAAGACACATTTGGGAGGTGATGAGGATTTTGAAAACCAATACCACAGAAAAGACTGTATTTGAACTGTCAAAGTTTTTTACTTGGGTATGGTCATTACGCTTGTGAATAATAAGATCTTAATACGAAGTATTGTGCTATTGTTTTTTAAACTTAAGCTGATTCTCCCCCTAAAGGATCTACAGGGAGACGTATATTTGACTAAAATTTTATATTTTACATCTTAAAATGTGATAAATGTTTTAGCAACAATATTTTATTGTTGCCATTCTTAAGATTGTATGACCTGGTGCATATTTTATGGGTATTTACCCTGAAATAAACTACTCTGATGAAGAACAATGAAGTCAGTTAGCAAAGGATGTGAATTTTTCAAGTTACACATAGCTCTCTGCAACAGGTACTCAACCCTCTGATTTATCTCTCCCACTGCATAAAACCGAACATTCCGTTTTTTGACTTTATTGGCAACATTAAAATCTTGTGCCTAATGCACGTAGGTCGTTTTATGTGCTGAAGAAATAAAATCATGTATACAGATCCCTTTTTTTTTTATTATAGGAATCGGTTGTCTCTGCACTGCACTCTGAAGCGGTTGTTTTATTGACAGTTTTTGCGTTGTGGTGTCAAACTTATTATTGTTTCTTTCTTGGTATTTGAGCACTTAAAGAATGGGCCCTTGTTTTCTGGCCTTGGGGTGCAATTGTGAATGGCAGCCTCTGTCATTTATGGGGAAACACAGTCTGTAAGAGAGAGATGGAGTATGGAGACCGACAGATGGAGAAAAAGTGACAAAAACCAAGAATCAAAGAGCACTGTGCAGCAAAAGCACATGGAACGTGAAAGGTAGAGACGGGATGCAGAAACCCATGAGGAAAAAGGCATTGGCATACATGCTGATCACGAAAATAAGAGAACACAATGAAGATGGAGGAAAAAAAACCATAGAAGATATATTTTGGTGAATCAGGTGATAGATGGTGGAATAAAGAGGAACTAAAGCGAAAGCAAAGTTGATCGGTAGCAAGTGAGTAGAGAGAACGGGAAGGAACACTTTAAGTACGATAAAAGAGAGCGAAAGCATAGTTGAAATATGCAAGTGGGCTGGGCAATGGGGGAGAAATTAACAGCACTTGCTCTTAAATTGCTTCCAGAGAACCTTAGTCTTGTGCTGATATATACACGCCGAACCTCTTGTTCTCGTCAGTGTTTCTTTCAGGTGTAAATCACTATTGTTTGCATTAGCCAAGATATTTAAATTTTCTTTAAAACTTAACACTGGTACAGAATCGTAGACACATATTTGCATGTCTCGAGATACGGACAACTCATATGTTGGCACTACCGTATAAGGGCATTCCCAGACTAGGTTTATGCCTGCGATATGACAAGATGCAACTGCACTGCCAACTCTGTTCTAAAATTAAAGAGCCAGCAGTGCCCCATGCCAGAAAGCCATGTGGTGAGAACAGTTCTTGACTTTGTGGGAGTTACCCTTCATCATAAAACCAAAATATCTTGAGAGCGAGACACCCTCTAAAGAAAATAACAGGACATTAGCCACCTGAGGTCACACACAAGTGGAAAGTTCCCTACAATACAGGACTAAACAGTCCAGTGATAATCTAGGAGAAATCAACAATAATTGTTTTAAAGCTACTCTAAGAAAGTTTAATCTAAAAGTATGGAGCTGAAATACTACCCAATCTGCAAATACAGAGAAGCTAAATGATAGGTCTAGGATAGACAAAGGACATGGGTCGAGTTGTGAGATCCATTTAGTCAATGAGGTACTAACTTTAGATTTCCACAATGCAGGGACATTCTGAGTATTGCATTGTTCTCAAAATGTGTTGAAAAGAGGACGACACAGTGCAGTCAGGGGTTACTTGCCTCAACCGAAGTAGTTGTGGTCTTTTCCCACTAGTGTTCTGAGACCTGTCCTACTATGGGTGCTACATACAGGATCAAGTACAAATCTACTGCACTTTACTCTCAGGGTAGCAAGGGCGAGCAGGTTGGGGTGTAGAGACTCAGAACTCAATCAGTACAATACATAAGTGTACAGCCCAGTTCTTTTATGAAAACAGAAGTACTTTAATCACACAGAGAACAGGTCTACGGGGTTCACTACACAGAGAAACAGGAAGTCTTAGAATTAAGACCAGATGCTGGCTCACAATGATGAAATACAGCACTTTGCCTATATTCTGTGAACCATAGGTTGGTTTCTAATAGTTGACTAGGCAGCTCTTGTGCCTGGGTTGCAGTTCTTTAAAATTCTGACCAAAATCTGTTTTAACCAACTTTAAAGTCAAAGTCTCTCAGGTGTTGGCGTTAATGTGCTTTGGAAAGCACTCTGGATCTTCAAGTGTGGATGTGCAGCTTTTATCTGCAGGGGGTGAGTGGTGATGCTCACAGTCACTGGAGCACGTCTGGGCATTTCCACCTCCTTCTCTCCCTGTAGGGCTAGTGTAGACTTCAGTGGCTCTGTGAAGGCACTCTGGACAGGACATACCAGCACTGAGGGGTGGGGGTTGCGTTACTTTCCTCCAGAATGTGGTGCTGAAGCTAGGTCTTTGTGATGACACAAAGGCATAATCCGCTTTGCTTCCTGCCTTCCCTGAGGTACATCAAATCTATGATAAGCTCTTCATTTGTCAAACTTCGAGGGCACCAGTGCTTTCAAACACCACACTTTCCGCTTCTATACACGTCTTCATTCCCTCCACGGTGCTATGGTTGGGGTTTATTTCTGTCCCCACATCCTAGGGTGATAACAATCTTGGATCATAACTGCTCCTCTGTTTTTGCTGTGGAATACCCCAGTCCTTGGTCAGTGAAACAGCTTGGGATGGAAACCAAGCGGGAAAGTAGGGATCCCTCTTTTATGCCCAATTTCCAGTCCAGGAATGGACCGACTGGCTACAGTTCAGGTTTGGGCAGTTACCTTCCGTTACCTTATTTTGATTCTGCAGTGCAGATAAATTCTTCGTGTAAGATGATAACTCTCATGGCAGGTAGAAACAATGCTGGCTTTGCAAAGATGCCAATACACGTAAGGTGGGTTAACTTGTTTCTTTCTCTTAAGCATCTTAGGTACAGGACTGGCAGGCAAGCAGGCTCACAATAACTGCCTCTCCCTGTTCAAGGATACACATTCCAAGCGCACAGGCAAAGATCCAATGCAGCATTCCACCAACCCAAAAAAGAACAGATCCCAACACATCTTCCCCCTATACACAATGTCATTACACAACAAATGATTTATAACATGAAATCACAGAAAGTGTTGAAAAGAAAGTTTTACATAAATATAACTAATACATTACAACTTATCCCAAAACAAAATTAAATCTCACCACAAGAATGATCTAAGTAATGTACACCCACAACTGAAACACATTCACTATCAACCTATCACGTACTCCTGCAACACAGAAGGCATATTAGAATTCCTATTAGATCTCCTCAAAACAACATCAGGGATAACATCCTGCCCCTGATCACTCACCTCAGGCCTCAGCGACACACAATCTCGCTTTCTGCGAACCACAGATAACTTGTTTTTATTCCAACACTTGCCATCCTCCAATGTCACGGAGTACTCACTCACCAGAACTACTTTATTCGGAGGTGAAAATTGTGTGACCCTCTTCGCTCCCTTAAAGGGAGTTCTCTCTCACACATAATCACCTTCAACAACATCAAGCGTCTTGTATAAAGAAGTGGAATACTTGCTTTGAGCTTCTCTTCGTTTCTCCCTTACCCCTTGCAGAACCTCCACATGAGCCATCTTTCTCTCCATTCACAATCTGTTCATCTGAGAACCAGTCAACCTACTTTTGAGCAACACAAAAGGAGAAACTTTGGTTTCTGCAATGGATGTAGTGCAAAGAGCCCAAATTAAATGCTTTACCTCTTGCATCCAATCCAAACCACCCACACAGACAACTATATATTTTCTTTAATTGTTCTGTTGCAGCGCTCGACCAAACTATTGCTTCTTGGATAGTACAGTGAAGTTGTAATATGTTAAACCCCAAACTTAGAGAGACGTTTAAAAATCCTGAGAAATGAACTGTGGACCACTGTCCGTCACAATTTCGTCAAGGACACCTTCGCAAAAGAATAGTTTCCTCAAAACATCTTCCACCACGGCAGACGTAATGTTGTTGACAAAAGCCACTTCTAGCCACCTCGTATAATAGTCTACAATTACAATGCCATATTTTACATGACCATGGCTTACACCTACCAGTTCAATTATGTCCATAGCAGTTTGGACCGGGCAATCTCAGGAACAGCAACAATAGGACTAGGAACAGTTACTTGCGTCTTGTCACTCGCAAAACAAGCCTTGCATCCTGTCGCATTCTGTTCAACTTGTCTGTCTACACCTGGCCACCAAAATAAGTCTCTTATCCTTCTTTTCATTGCTCTCATGCCTATGTGACCCTCATGAGCCAGCTCCAGAACTTTACTCCTGAGAACACTAGGTACCACAAGGTCAGATCTCCTCAATAAGCCTCCCACAACTGATGATTTTTTCCTAAACGTATCAACAAACTCATCTTACACCTTACCATTGGGCCAACCTTCATTGATATATTTCATTACTTTTATTATAGTAGTATCGTTCCTCAACGCCTCTAGCCACTCTGGTTCTGCAATGGCACTCTGGGTGATGCTCATTACCTCGCTAATCATCAGATTATCCTTCTCCAAAGTCCTGTGATCTTCCTCACCAACATTCAAAGGAAGTCTTGTAAGGCAATCAGCCATCACGTTCTTGATGCCAGGAATATACTCCATCCTGTAACGATGCACATGCATTCTATACTGCTATTTGGCAATCCTAGGAGTTGCCCTGCCAGCTCCCTTTGACATAAATTTATCTATCAAAGGTTTATGATCCACTCTGATGACAAACTCAGTGCCCCACAAGTACTGTCGGAAACGCTTTACACCCCACCAACAGGCTAGAGCCTCACGCTACACAACAGAGAACGATGCTTCTGCATCTCTGAGACTATGACTAGCAAATGCCACAACTTCTTCTCTGCCCTTCCTTCTTTGCAATAACACTGCTCCCAAACCATATTGACTAGCATCAGTAATGATTATACTATGATCCCTGGTGTCAAAAGGTTTGAGAAGAATAGCATTGGCTATAGCTCTTTTCACGTCTGTGAATTCCTGCTCACACAACTCATGCCACACAAATCTTTCATTCTTTGTCAACAATTGACGCATAGCATGCGTCCTTTGTGCACATCTGGGAATGAAACGAGAATAAAATTCCATTAATCCCATGAATGACCTCAATTGGTCTTTACCTTTGGGAACCAGTGCCTCAACAATGGCCTTAACCAAACTATCCTTGGTTTCCACACCCACAATAGATAATTTATGCCCAAATAAGTGACCTCGAATACACCAAATTTGCACTTGCCAGCCCTAAGTGTGACACCCTTCTGTTCTAGGACTTTCAAAACATGGGCCAACCGCACGTCATGGTTGAGTTTGGTGTCACCGAAAACCAACACATCATCCTGGAAGCACAAGATGCCCTCTGCGCCTTTCAATAATTCCATGAACTGTTGAAATACAGCTGACGCAGAGGCCAAACCAAAGGGCAACCTTTTGAAGCGAAAGGCTCCTAATGGTGTGACAAATGATGTTAAATGGCGCAAGTCCTCATGCAGAACTATTTGATGGTAAGCCGAAGTCATTTCAAGAGTCGAAAACCAATTGGCACCCTTAATCAATGACAACATTTCTGTTATGTTGGGTAGAGGGTGGCGATCTACCCAGATCTTAGAATTCAGATCCCTGAGGTCGACACACATTTTCAAATTTCTGTTGGGTTTCCTTGCCAGAACTACGGGCGACAACCCTTCTGAGCTTTCTATAGGCTCTATAATGTCCTGCTCTTCTAACAACCAATTATTTCCATAATTCTGCCCTGACAGCAAGAGGGACTCTTCTCACTTTATGCACTACCGGATCAACTCCAGATTTCAACTGTATGCTGCGTTTGAAACCCTCCAATTTTCCAAAGGTTTCCGTAAAGACCCTGGGAAATTTTGCCACCTACTCCAAAGGTTGCACTTCACATACACCCAAAAAAATCATTTTTTTTAACATTACCTGGTCTGGACTATTGGGGTCCAGAATGAGTCACAAAATGTGTTGTTCCAACCACCCCAACAACGATTAACCATGGTTAGCCATGTACACAATGGTAGAAGTGTAACTTCCTTTAAAAGAAAGAATGGCATTAAATTCCCCTAGTACTTCAATGGGTTTACCACCATACGCTAAAGGTCTAATGGAAGATTTCACAAGTTCCACATTACTAAAATTCTTCCAATCCTCAGTACCTACCAACGTAAATTGAGATCCAGAATCTGCCATCATATCAACTCCCGCATTATTGATCAACACCTGACAGTAATGCCTCTTAATTGTGCTAACATCCATTTGCGTGACTTCAATTCCATCCAGGGTGTGGGTTTGAATAGTATCAGTACATAACACCATACTTTCCTCACTTGAATCTGATGATTTAAACACCCCGCCCTGTTCACACACATTGCTTACAGTCTTAGCTTTAAACGTTTTTGCTTTGGTTCTAGATCTGCATACCTGTACAAAATGCCCTTCTTTTTGCAGCCTGAACATATTTTGTCACAAGCTGGACACACTAGAGAATTTCGCAAATGATTGGCATTGCCACACCTATAACATAGTAAAATGCTTTTTTTATTTTTTATTAACTCTTTTCTTTTTTTTAAAGCACACACGACGGATGTCATATTCGTAGGTGATTCACCCACAAGGGACATTTGAGACATGAACGATGCTTTACTCAGTACGCGAACTTGAAGCGAACTGATTACACCTCGGTTGGCCAGCTCTCTACTCCGTGAAAAATGTTGCTAATATTTGAAAGTACAATTTTGCATATCAGAGCAAAATTTGCGTGTTTTATACGGGATGTGACGATTCCAATTGCAAGACCTTTTCAACATTGGATCACGCATCAGAAACGTTGAGTTCTTATTGGATGATAGAAGAACGAGAAGCAGATTGAGTTATCTCAAAGATACCATATTGCACACATTGCCCTGATGAAGCCCTATTCAGGGTGAAACGCGTTGGCTGCATCTGTATGCTTCTTGCACCCATGCTCTTGAAAACATTAAATGAAGGATCATTCGCACCGAAGACTCCAGAAAGATATTTTTTTCCTGTGCCATTAATGCTGATTGTGTTGCCTCTCTGTGCCTTGTTTTCTTGTGATGCTTTACTCTCTAACCCTGCTGCTAATTCCACAGCCTTATGTAAGGTAAGGTAAGGTAAGGTGTGGTTAACAAAACCATTTGAATTTTCTTGTTGGTATGTTCCACTATTTGGTCTCTAATTAGTTCTTCTTCAAAATCCTTATACTCGCATGTGGACGCTAATGATCTCAAAGCACCTACATAAGTCTCAATAGGCACTCCTGTTAGTTGATGTCGCTTGTGAAATTTATGTCGTTCCAGAACCACATTTTTATGTGGTTTAAACCTTGTATCTAACATTTTTCAACGCAGACATTTACTCATCCACCACATCACCTAGTGGTAAATGTTTCAATATTTTTCTACCATCTGATCCTAAACTATGACGTAATACGGCATATTTCTTTTTGTAAGCAAAAACCGCACTATCAATAGCAGCCATTTATGCTTCAAAACCTTCTTTCCATAACTCACAGTCAACACCAGCATTAGTAGTACTAGGGGAAAATGATGATGGTGGTGGTACAATACTCTCGATGCTCCACTGAGAATACCTCTCAGCTGAGATCAAGACAGCTCCGTTCGCAGCGCCCGCTGTGTACCGCCAGCCACAAAGATGATTTCCCCCAGCCTTCTCTGCAGGCACAGAGAACTTGTTGAAACTGACGTGACGGGGTCCAACCCAGATGCAGTGGGGTCCAGGAAACTCCACA
This sequence comes from Calotriton arnoldi, assembly GCA_963921515.1. Classification (NCBI taxonomy): domain Eukaryota; kingdom Metazoa; phylum Chordata; class Amphibia; order Caudata; family Salamandridae; genus Calotriton; species Calotriton arnoldi. Next base: position 281,349 of record CAWUFW010010329.1, read on the forward strand.
CACACCAGCCCGCAACAGATACGCAGCACGACAAGACTCCAACAGCCACGCAGTGGGCCCGGGCCTCCAGAGAAGATGCGGCGGAGTTCAGTAGAAATGCCAAAGATGTGCGTGGGACCCTGCCAGTCCGCTCGTCGCCAATGCAAAGATGACAATACATGTAAGTTAGGTTAACTTGTTTCTTCATTCTTAAGCATCTTAGGTACTGGACTGGCAGGGAGCAGGCTCACAATAACTGCCTCTCCCAGGCACATTCCAAGTGCACGGGCAAAGATCCAACGCAGAATTCCACATTCCACTAACCCAAGACTAACAGATCTCAACAGGCTTCAAGCAAGAGTACCTGTAACACAAGCACAATAATTTGGAGCGCTATACCTGGCTGTCATCAGCCTTCCTGGATGGGCCACTTAAGGGAAGACAAAAGGCCCAGGCTCTGTCTAGAAACTTTTCCCTCTCTAACAACTGGATTACCCCCAATCACTCACAATCAACCAAATAACAGTGCTCAGGAAGGACTAATCAACAAACTGCTTCTAAATAGCTCACACAGGATTTCTAAAGGCAGCCTTGTCTCCACCCTTTAACACTCTCCAGTTCAGGAATGCCAGCAATATTCGTCCACTGTCTTGAGAGACTCCATTTTGGGGCATCTCAAAACCAAGGGCAATCCAAAATGGATGCCACTGGCAGCAACATACACACTCACAAACATGGCATCCTGCTTCCAGGCACAACACACACTCTACATATACACACAGATGTCAGTGCTAGGTCTTGCAAAAAAAACAAAAAACAATTGATGGACAGAATGCTGCACAATGTCATACATTCACCCCAGTACAGAGATCTGGGCCTAAATCCATTGTTTATTTGCTTCCCATGCCATTCCATTGCTAGGTCTTGGCATCATACACAAGCAACATTTACACAAGCACACGTTTAGGCACCACACTCTAACTTGGAACAGATAAAGAGTCATATCCAAATACCATAGAGTAACAAATGGTATGCTGCGACCACTTCTCACCGTACACGTCTCTCCTTGACCTGGGAGCCCAGGACCTGGCTCCCATGATCAATATTGAGTTTAGGCCTAAGCGTACACGCGGGATTTCATGCTTGTTGGACAGAAAGAAAGCCAGGGTGCCAGATTCCCTTGCAGGTGGGTGAATCCGGGCAGGGGTGAACATTCACTTACTATGCGGGGTAATTCCCGTACCAACAACTGTTCTAACAAATTATTTGAATTTAGTCACTCTCTCTTTTCCCTTCGATTCTAACTTCCCTAGCACCCACTATCTCCTATACACACCCGTCCATATGTTATGTATAGAATTCCCCAGTCTACTTTATGGTGCACTTTTCACAAGATTCTTGGTTACTGAAATTCACGGTTCACCGCCAGTCAAAATTAAAAGACGGAAGATTGTTTTCTTCAAATGTCAAAATATCATTAAAAAAACAGGACTTATTGCATTCTAAAATTAAACAGGTTGACGGGGTAAGAAATAGGGCTTTATATTATTATTTTCCACGGAAAGAAACATGCCCTTTATCACAGAAACTCCAAAAGACGAGCGATGAACAATACGCATTGTTTACCATTGCACACGTGCTCCTAAGTGTCAGCTACCCTGAAGCCCTCAGTGGTACGGGTGCCATGCTGAATGAGACTTGCATATAGGTGCCATGCAGAACACGGGTTATGCGTGGGTGCAATGAGAAATGGGATCTGGACAGTCATACAACCTAAGTTTAACACGCTTTCTAACGTGCCAGGGAGCGGTCAAGGTACACAGCAGGGTGCGAATCGAGCCAGTATCAGGCAACAACAGAATAACCACATGAGTCTTGGAGGACGGTCACCCGCATCTTTCTCGGCTCCGGTCACGCCGCATATGGCTGTCACACCCGACTTGAGAAGAAGCTAAGAGGGCCTGCCTATCAAGTGTTAACAGACGTGATAGGGTTAAGATATAACCCCTTCTCCCATAACATTCTCCGGTCAGAAAGGGCAAATGATAATGAAACAAGCTGCCACTGCCCGGTAAGTAACCAACTAATCTCAAGAAGACCTCCGGGCTCCGGCAGACAAGCCAAAACACCGACAGGCAGCACCAAGCGCGGACAGAGTCACGTGCAGAATGCACAGCCAATAACACTTGGGAATTCTGTTTAGCGCACTAGGATTGGGTGAGGTGCCCCCCGATTCTCCAATCCGAGGTCATTTTACAGATTTGCAGAACCTCCCAGTCCAAGACGACTCGTAGAATATGTTCCGCTTAGAGATTGGTTATTAACGACTCGGAAGTTCTAAAGTAATGGCCAAATGAATCCGTTAAAACATCAACAGCAGCTATAAGGCTGAACACCGTGTAAGTAGCGAACGTGTGTTCACTTGAAGAGTGAGGGCATTGGGGCTGGAAGGAGTTTGAGTGGGTTAAAGTGAAAGCATTCGGGCAGTTCAAAAGCATATTTCATCGTTTGCGAGATGCTACAGTCCCAGCCAAGCATCTTTTAGTACTGTTTACAGTTAACTCGTGCACCACCCCTCCCCCCGAGATTACCTATGTACACACACCTCAAGACGGAGCACAAACGTGGGGCGGGTGTGAGGCTGTATTATTTAAGTAAATTGATTTCTGAGTCAACATGATGAAGAAACCTGGTGAAGGCTTGGTAGAAGCAGGCGCCTAACAGACACCCAACCATCACTTGATGCCTCATCATAGGTTGCTCGTGTAAGGATCCTGTGCTAGTTACCCTGGTGCAGCCCGAGCCTTATGGTTGGGATGTATGATGTAGAACCCGTGTCTCTCCTCTACAGTACCTTCAGTAAGAACCAATACCGGTTTGCAGGAGACCGACCACTTTTATGGCTGGTTTGCCGACGAACCAATAGTGGTAGTGCCCACCTTTACATTAACAGTGCAGTTGTGTGAAGCTTCCTTTTTATTTTATTTTTAATCTAATGCAGTTTTATATAGCGCAGACTTTACCCCAAGGTGTCAGAACGCTTTACAATAGAACCAAGTGTAGGAAAGTAGGATCTGCTTCTTATGGTTACCCCCACTTTTTGCTTGATGTTACACTGTTTTGACTAGTCTGACTGGGATTCTGCTAATCAGGACCCCAGTCTATCTGCTTTCTCCTTAAAATGTTATGCCATGTACTTTGGTACACTCTAGATTGGATACTGGGGTACCCTTATAAGTCCCTAGTATATGGTATACATGTAGCCAGGGCATAGGTACCCAGAGGCCTCCCATGGGCTGAAGCATGTATTATGCCACCCATGAGAGGCCATGCAAAATGGAACTACAGGTCTGCCATTGCAGCCTGTGTAAGCTGGTGCTTGCACCACTTACTTTAGCTATAGGTTTACTATATCTATAGGTCGCTACACTTAAAACGTATGTCACCCCTATAGCAGGCCTTAACAATCCTGAAGGCAGGGTGCTGGGTTTTATGTGAGAGGGTGCCCCTGCATGAGCAGAGCTCCTCTGCAGCCTTCGGAGACCATTCTCCCGGGTTGTCTGTGACTCAGCCAGACATATAGGTAGAGGTGCATTATAACCTTGCGGTAAATGCTATCTCGAAAACGGCTGAAACAAAACATGTCGTGTTTGGTATCAAACACCTTGGAATCATACCTCCACACCGGTAGGGAGGTATGATTCCACCCTTCTGAAGCGAGCTTCGCGGGGTCACTGGTCTTTCCGAACCGGACAGCACAAAATGGATGCTGCCGACCAGAGACACATTTCTGCCCTCCTGCTGCTGAGCCAAGCTTGAGCAGAGGAAGGTAGCACAATAGGCATCCTGTCACAGGGAGGTGTGACCACCTCCCAGACAGGATTTAGTGTATTGGGGCTGGGTGGGTGCACTTCCAAAGTGCTTGAAAGTCTGCAGCTGGGGCACATTTGGTGTCCCTGTGCATAGTCCAGCTCAAACCAGTTCTGGGAGCCGTTGGCTCCTGCTCTGGTGCGAAACTGGACAAAGGACATGGGAGTAACCTCCCCTCTGTCCTGACCCTCCCCTAGGAGGGTCCCCTGAATTTGTCCAACCCTCTCCCATGGGTACATAAGGGCTTACCTAGCTGTAGGACTTTAGATTTTACGTGGACAATATTCTTAAACAAGAAACCACTGACCTTTGACTGTCTGGACACTCTGGACTTCGACTGGGCCCGACTTCGTCTCCCTCTCCGTCCAAAGCATCGTCTGTGCCATTGCACCATACAGGCTCCGTTCAGGACCTGTGGAGCATTAAGGACAACTGAATAATCTCCCTTGGGTTGAAGGAGTCACTCCCCTGCATTTGCAGGCACCATAACGCAACTGACCGGTCTGCTGATCCTGAGCTACTGTGGACTCCAAAGGCTCCAGCAACACAGGAGGTGGGTTCCGAAGTTCCTTGAGGTCGAGCTGCCCTCACCAAGTTTGAGGCCAGTATCCCTCGTGGGGACCGCATAACCCGAATCCCTGTGCACCGCGTACTTTTGCAAGTGCATATGCTTGTTGGCGATTCCCGAGCTTGTGCATTAAACTCCGTGTAGTCCTGACCCTGAGCAGTATTTCCACCAAAGAACTCCAGCCTCCTCGCACCGAGTGCTCCGTGGGCTGGTACTTTGTGATCTTGCTCGAGGTCCCCTCGCGACTCCTGGTCATTCGGCCTGTGGATCCTCTTGAGGGTCATCTTGATCTCTATTGGGCTTCCCTGGTTGCTCTAGACATGCCCTGACTCCCCATTGCTGGGTGAGTCCCCTGGACCTTGCTGGTCCACACCGTAACCTGCTTGACCTTCCTGTGTGGGTTGCTGTTGCCAAGGCTTGTTGGTGCTCCAGCCGGATACTGACCCCTCAGCACTCGACATCCTTCGTGGGACAGCTCGCATCCGGCTCCTGATCGTCCTCAACGTTTCCTGGACCTCGTGGCTGCAGAGTCAAGCATCCCTTCTTCGCACCTGAAGCACCCGACATCGGTGGGCATTCGACTACCGAGCCCCTGGTCACCCTGAAGTGACCCAGACTCTGTCCCTTCTGCTTTCAGGTTCCTTCCATCACGAATCCACCCTTGGATTCCTATGGACACTTTCTTCCTTCCCGGCAGCAGCTCTTCTCTGAAGCCCTCCATTGAAAACGACGGCGGTTTCCGACACCACGTACTCAAATTTCAATTATTTATTTAAAACCCTTATAAAAACACAGACAAAAACAAATTGTTTTGAAATTCTTCAAGTGCAAATTTATAAAGTGCAAATTCGTATAGTCACCAGTATATTTCAAAACAGTGATTTCCTATGCAAATTGATATCATTTTTTTGTAATCACTTCATTATTTCAAACAACAAAATTCAAAATTACAGATTTAAAAAGTGTCACATTAAAAACAAAGAGATTGTCGACGCGGCGTTTCGGCAAAAAGTTTTGAATTATTTCTGGAATTGTCTTTGGAAGAGAAGATATTTAAGATTTGTTTTGAAACTCTGGATAGAGGTGGTGGTTCGGAGAATTGGAGAAAACGAGTTCCAAATTCTAGCCGCATTACCTGAGAAGGATCGAGCCATAAATCTTTCCCTTTTCAAAGTAGGGCACTCGAGCAGTACGTTTTCAGCATTGCGTGAAGGTCTAGAGCCGCCTGAGATTTTGAGTTTATTCGCCAGATAGTGAGGGGGGGGGAGGAGTGTGCAAGGCTTTGTGGGTGATATAGGCAGTTTTGTAAATTGACCCGGCTTTGATGGGAAGTCAGCGAAGAGAAAACAGTATGGGTGTGATGTGATCATTTCTTTTGGCCCCATATACGTAACGTGCCGCTGAATGGCGGACGGATTTAAGAGGGGAAAGGTGGTTTTTTGGGAGGCCAGCAAGGAGAGAGTTCCAGTAGTCCAATCTGGAGAGAGCCAGTGATTGGACCAAGGATTGTATGTCTTGCTCAGGAAAGAAACGCCGAACCCCCCCCACCCCCCGAGAAGGCGAGTTGGGAACATGCATTCTTGGCGATGGTATTGATATGGGAATGTAGGTTGAGCCTTTTGTCTAGTAAGACACCTAGGGATTTAGTGCAGTCGACAATAATAGGTTTATTGTTAAGAATGTTCAGATTGTCCATCCATGATTGAAAAGGAGGAGGAGAAAGTGAGGTAGAGAGAAGAAGGAATTCAGTTTTGGAAGGATTCAGAATAAGTTGATCAGTTGACATCCAATTTTGGATAGAGTGAGAGTGGTGTTGAGGATTGAGATGTCATGTGCGGAAGACACCTTAAGGTAGATTTGGGTGTCATTAGCATAGAGGTGATAATGGATCCTAGATTTTTTTAGGAGATTTCCCAACGGTTCCATGAAAAGATTGAACAGAGTTGGTGTGAGGATAGAGCCTTGAGGGATACCTTGTCCTACAGCCATTCAGCATGATGTGTGCAGTAAGAACGATGTGCAAAAACACAAATGTATGCAATGTATTTTAAAGTCGTGATTTTACTTTTGGTGGAAAGATTAGATGAATAATTAATGACTGCAGAGAAATACATAGAGTATTTGTATTTTACCGGCACGTGTCCGGGCGGAACGCAAAATACATGTTTTTCCTTGCTGATAGAATGTTATGTATTTAAAAAGTCACAATTTGTTTTGGATAACATGTATTGTGCAAAACAGTATAAATAAACTCCAGTTATCTGAACTATGTATAACCAAAGGAGTTAGTGAAATGTAGAAAGTCCACCTTTTCTGAGTGATTGCAAAACATCCTAAGGTCTTGTAGTTCTGATTAGCAAGCTCCATATGCCTGCATCAAAGCAAACTCTATATCTTTAATGTGTTATTTTTCAGTGTTAAAAGTCCAGCCCACGGGACTTGCCTATAAAACATGTTTTGTATTTATCTTGCTTCCTTACATGATTACCATCAGCTCTGTTTCTCCTTTTGAGTCAGGCTGAAGAACAATGTACAGCACAAATTGACCTAGTAATGGAATATCATGTTTCCAATCTTTTATATCCTTTGTATTGTGATTCCTTCTATTATGCATTTTATCTGACTAACAAAAGAAATAAGCTTACAACAGTGAAGTAGAGTGTCAACTTTGTCTTTTGTTGTGCTAGTAAAAGGGACAGCAATTTACAGAATTCTTTGATGAAAATATGCCACGTCCTTAGAAGTAAAAGGGGAGAGTTTTGGTGTGGCAATAACCCTTTCAAGTGATTTTGCTTGCTTTTTTCTATATTTTTTCACTTGTTAGAAGCTACAACTTTCACTGCCTTCCTCAGCACTTGCAGAGCTCCTCTAACTTTGTTGTTTTTGTTTCCATTAGCGCTTAGATCAGGAATTCATCAGCATGGATGTGAACCAGTGTGGTTTCGTGACCAACTAAGAAGCAAGACAGTGGAGCATCTGATCAGAGCAAATGAGCTTCTGGTTTTATGGAAGCACGCAGAGAGAGGCCTACATATGTAACCATCAACAAAAAGATGGCATTGGATGCAATTGGACCTGGTTCAGTCACTTTTTGTGTGTTTTGTACATGTATGCAAGAGACTGCAGCACAGTCTGCTCATATCCTGCTGCGGTAAATCATTGGAGTGCCAGCTCATGGATGAATCGGACGATGAATTTACAGACCTATGTGCCAAGCTATTGCGAAGGGTGAAACGAAATGTGGCTGAAGACAATGGCAAGGCCAGCAGGAGAGGCCCTCAGATTGGTGCAAAAAGCACAGCGGCCCAAACCACATCAAAGAAGCCCAAACCGGCAGCAAAGAGCAAAAGTCAAGATGGGACTTGCAGAAGGAAGAAGGGACTATGCCCTGAGTCGTGGGGCGGTAGCAACGGGGCAAGGATGGAGCCAGAGAAATCAGATTCCAATGCAAAGGTGGCTGGAAGGAGTGCTATGTTTCCCGGTGAAGAACTCAAAGCAGGAGCACCCCCTTCAGCAGTGCAAGAAGCGAATGAGCAGCAGCGACCTCAGTCTGGTAATTTGAAATATATTTCTTTTGTACTTCGTCTAGTCATCTACACTTTTTAATGTATCTGTGTTTGACAGTGTGACTCCCAAACTCTGTCTGCTTACATCCAGTGTTAAGTGTAAATATAGGTATTTTTGCTGTAGGCTGAAATATTGTCTGTTAGACAAATGCTGCTTAGAATGGGGACTTTTTAAAAAACACTTTATTAAAGTTTTCACAGAGTGGTTGAGACATAGGAAACAAAAAACCCATTGCAGTAAGTGTCGTGGGTCATCTTATTCACATGACAAGAATTACAGCTTTGCTCAGTCATCTAGACAGGATCGAAAAAACAGAGCATCCATGACATTACAACAGTACGATTGAGAACGGGGATTGAAAGTTAAACACCGTTGGCATGTGACAAAGTATGATCAAGTGTGGGTAATTGGACAGCTAAGAAGTGTCTGCTGACGTAAAGGGCGTGGTGTGTAACTCATGCAATGGGGCTCCTAATCGGGGCTGTTTGCTTCTAAGAAAAGCTGATAAGTGCGGAGGAGTTGCCAGATATCTCTAGGTCTAGACGTAATGGGTTGTAATTGCGCATAATCAGTAGCAAGAGTATCGCAGCCGGACATTGTTTTGAGACAAGCTTTATCAGTATGGGATCGCCTACTACCCCAGTGTATGGCAATTTCACGTTTGGCCAGCAGCAGCGCTATAGAAATAAACCTGCAGGAGGATTTGAGAAGGTCATGAGTGTTGTCCAAAAGTATCACAAGTATCAGGTTTGGAAAACCAATCCCTGGTGCATGGGTGCACCTTATCTTTGAAACTGATTAGTTTCTCCTCGATGATGTTATACGACCCTCTAATCACAAATGACACTTTAGTGCATTTTTCTTCTGATTATATCCAGAATTTAACTTTTCTTTGCATTATATCATTCTTCGTTTGTTTAAATGAAATCCAAACACTTTCATCAAGCCCAATGCATTTCGGGTCGAAGCTGACCCTTCATCAGGGGTCTCTGGGAATGACAAAAACCAAGAGCCAATTCAGTCCTGCCAAAATACTCATGTGGTTTTAAGCACCACCATTACGTGCACCAAACGAGACCTCTCTATGGAAGTTGAACTTGGCACCTTAAACTAAACAAACCGGTTCTACAAACGTGCCCGTGTTAGTAATTACAATAACCAATTCGTGACTACCGTATAATGACATGCCCCGCGGTTTTTGTCATGCAGTGTTAATCCATCATACCATCACATGCTAGACAATATTAAAAAATGTTTGTGCACACCGACGCGTTAAATATTGTGAAGTGTCAAGTAAAAAGAAGAAAGCCAAGGCTAAGCTACACCCAGTACCAAAAATAAACATAACTACAAAATGTGTCCTCTGTTCAATGTAAAACAACTACAAAAAAACCAAAGATAATCCACACCCAGTGTCAAAAATTACCGTGACTATAAAGTCTGTCCTTCACTCCTCACCCGTTAATCCTGAAGAATGTGTTTAAAAAGGAATCCGTGTTCATTGATGACTGCGCGCCGAAGCTTCGCAGTCCCGGTTCAAACCCAACGTGTAGTTAGCGTCGTGACGTATCAACATAGCCGGAAATAACTAGATTCTTAAAGTGAAAGTGTGTGATTGCGAAAATGTTAATGGCAGCCAACCGCGTGTTAAAGTTTACCGATTCAAGAACCTTATTGCTGGGTTACTCGCTACATTTTTTGAATAAGACAATATTATGGTACTACGAGTAGTAAAATTGCTAAATAGACAAGATCTCAATGATTTGGTGTACAGAATTGAACAAACAGAAAATATAAATAATATACTGGAAAAAATGTTAGAACTCAAAATCAAAACAATATATGTAAATTGATCAATGCTTCATAAAAAACAAGAGAGTTCTATCCAATCATTCAATCCTTGTGGTTGCATCGGGTTCAATTTTTTAATCCAATAAAATTCCGATCTCAACAGTTGTTTGTGTGGGTCTACGTCAGACCGATTCTTTAACACTTCCAAGATAGTAAAACGTACTTGCAAAATGTTATGTCCTGCTTCTTGCCAATGCATCGCTACAGTTGATTTCACATTTTCATTCGAATGTTACTTTTATGTTCGGTGATTCGAATTTTTATTTTGCGTTCTGTCATGCCTACATAAATCTTCCCACAGGGGCATTTCAATGCATACACCACATTGGCCGTGTCGCAAGTGCTGGAGTGTTGTAATGTAATAATCGTTCCTTTCGTGGGATGTGTGAATTGGTTGCCAATCATTACATTGTTGCAATGTATGCAATTTGCGCATTTTTGCATGCCCTTATGAATGTCCCTTAAGCTTTTGGTTTTCCTGCTCGACAACAGTTCTTTGATGTTTCGAGAGCGTTGAAATGCAAAAACAAGAGTGTTATCAAATAATTATTGTAATTCAGGTTCTGTTTGGATCATAGTCCAATGTTTTTGATGATCTTGATTTGATTAGTTTTGGTGGAATGCTTCAAGATGCAAACAGTCGGCTTTTCTCTAGTCAATTCTTTAGGTTTCAATCTTTATTTGATAACACTCTTGTTTTTGCATTTCAACGCTCTCAAAACATCAAAGAACTGTTGTCGAGCAGGAAAACCAAAAGCTTAAGGGACATTCATAAGGGCATGCAAAAATGTGCAAATTGCATACATTGGAACAATGTAATGATTGGCAACCAATTCACACATCCCACGAAAGGAACGATTATTACATTACAACACTCCAGCACTTGCGACACGGCCAATATGGTGTATGCATTGAAATGCCCCTGTGGGAAAATTTATGTAGGCATGACAGAACGCAAAATAAAAATTCGAATCACCGAACATAAAAGTAACATTCGAATGAAAAATGTGAAATCAACTGTAGCGATGCATTGGCAAGAAGCAGGACATAACATTTTGCAAGTACGTTTTACTATCTTGGAAGTGTTAAAGAATCGGTCTGACGTAGACCCACACAAACAACTGTTGAGATCGGAATTTTATTGGATTAAAAAATTGAACACGATGCAACCACAAGGATTGAATGATTGTATAGAACTCTCTTGTTTTTTATGAAGCATTGATCAATTTACATATATTGTTTTGATTTTGAGTTCTAACATTTTTTCCAGTATATTATTTATATTTTGTGTTTGTTCAATTCTGTACACCAAATCATTGAGATCTTGTCTATTTAGCAATTTTACTACTCGTAGTACCATAATAATGTCTTATTCAAAAAACGTAGCGAGTAACCCAGCAATAAGATTCTTGAATCAGTAAACTTTAACACGCACTTGGCTGCCATTAACATTTTCGCAATCACACACTTTCACTTTAAGAATCTAGTTATTTCCGGCTATGTTGATACGTCACAACGCTAACCACATGTTGGGTTTGAACCGGGACTGCGAAGCTTCGGCGCGCAGTCACCAATGAACACGGATTCCTTTTTAAACACATTCTTCAGGATTAACGGGTGAGGAGTGAAGGACAGACTTTATAGTCACGGTAATTTTTGACACTGGGTGTGGATTATCTTTGGTTTTTTTGTAGTTCTTTTACATTGAACACAGGACACATTTTGTAGTTATGTTTATTTTTGCTACTGGGTGTAGCTTAGCCTCGGCTTTCTTCTTTTTACTTGACACTTCACAATATTTAACGCGTCGGTGTGCACAAACATTTTTTAATATTGTCTAGCATGTGATGGTATGATGGATTAACACTACATGACAAAAAACGCGGCGCATGTCATTGTACGGTAGTCACGAATTGGTTATTGTAATTACTAACACGGGCACGTTTGTAGAACCGGTTTGTTTAGTTTAAGGTGCCAAGTTCAACTTCCATAGAGAGGTCTCGTTTGGTGCACGTAATGGTGGTGCTTAAATCCACATGAGTAATTTGTCAGGACTGAATTGGCTCTTAGTTTTTGTCATTCCCAGAGACCCCTGATGAAGGGTCAGCTTCGACCCGAAATGCATTGGGCTTGATGAAGGTGTTTGGATTTCATTTAAACAAACGAAGAATGATATAATGATATAATGCAAAGAAAAGCATAATAAATTCTGGATATAATCAGAAGAAAACTACACTAAAGTGTCATTTGTGATTAGAGGGTCGTATAACATCATCGAGGAGAAACTAATCAGTTTCAAAGATAAGGTGCACCCATCCACCAGGGATTGGTTTTCCAAACGTGATACTTGTGATACAATACAGTTTTTCAGCACTGACAGACACAGTGCCAACGATGGAGTAGCACAAACCTTAACATAGGAGAAAGATTGGAGAAAAATTGAAGAAAAGAGTGCACGGCGATAATAAATTTACGGTTTCATTGCTCGTCTGGCCACATCAAAGTGCACCACCAAAAATGTCCTTTGAAGAGCTAGCACAAATCACTGCCAACAAAGCAGAAACACTCGTGTTTACCACAGAGGCAGCAACGGAAATTTATGATTTAATCCAAGATGCCAAATCATTCAGTCCTCAAGTCAGCACCGTTACACAATTATTAAAACAACTGGAATTTGTGAGTAAAAAAGAGATTAATCAAAGATTGCATGCTACTACCCTTATACATTACCGTAAGACAAAAGGAATTCCAAGAGGCCTTCGCATTGCTTTAAAACCTATGTTATGTAGAAACAACAAAGCATTTGTGGAAAAATGGTACAAAATTTAAAATAAGTGTTCCTTGGATTTGATTTGATTAATTATTGAGGAATTGTCCAACATTCTTAAGTCATTAGAAGAAGAAATAATAACGATCAAAAGTGAACTTGACAAAAAACGGATGAAAATTTGAGTAACTTATTGGATGACATCAATCAAAGACTGGAGAGATATGCAAAGGAAATACACGATCGTAAAATCAAAAAATATCGAAGAGACACGGTTGATTATAAATTAGAAGAAGTGTATACTTGGGCAGAAGTATACAATCAAAGAAAATGGCAACATAAACCCAATATACGTTCATCACAGGAGAGCATGGTTTCTGACTCTGAAGTCGCGCAAAATAGACCACCTTTAGCTAGCATCGCTGGAGTTTCTACACAACAATCCATGAGCATGTCAGGATCGAAACCAACAAAGGTGTCTTTTTTGTCCACCAGTCCAGCAGTAAACAATGCACCAAACCTAGAAAGACCCGGAGGGGTCAAGGAAATAGACATAGAAACAGAGAGGAGAACTCTACGGAGCAAGACAAAAACGACCTAGTCATCAATATTTCTAACGTTAGCTTGACTAAAGCACAGAAAGCTCTGTTAAACAAAGGAACATCCTTCGTACCAACCTATCATAATAACATCGCGGAAACTGAAATATCAATCTTTAAATTCTTGCGATCTATGCGACTCAAATATTTTTTTAACACTATGCAAACATCAGTTCACACACACACGAGGAATTTGAGTATAAGGAATTTAAGGCTAAAAGCACTTTTTGCTCTCCGATTTCTCACAAAACTATAGATGCTTTTGAACGACTAATCAAAATAGAAGTGAACAAAATAAATTTCAAAGAAACCAGACATCGTAATTTTTCCAACAATGAATGGATTTCTTTACAGAATTTGGCTGAAAATAATCAACTTACGTTTCAGAAAGCAGATAAAGGAGGGGCACTAGTGGTAATGAACATGGAATTTTATGAAACAAATGTGAATGCTCATGTGCGAGATATAAACATCTACTTACAATTGGAACAAGATCCAACAAAAGAATTTCAAAAGATTTTGAAACAAATTCTGGATAATGCTCTAGAAATGAAGTGGATCACGGAAAAGACGTACAAGTTTTTGTACACTGAATATCCGCGTCGCCCACAATTTTACATGTTGCCAAAAGTGCACAAAAACCTAATGAAACCTCCATTCAGACCGATAGTATCTGCTTGTGGATCTATATCTGAACCCATCGGTCAATATTTAGATTTCTTTTTTCAACCAATAATACAAAAATGGGACACTTATATTAAAGACACAACGGCATTTTTAAACATGTTAATGTCACTGGAACAACAAGATATGGAATCATGGTGGCTATGTACAGTGGATGTGTCCGCCTTGTATACCTCCATTCCTCATAATGAAGGAATTGAAGCGATAGAATGGTTTCTTTTAAAAAAGAATCATTAGGAGCAAATAGAATTTTCTTATTGGAACTAATGCATTTCGCATTATATCACAGTTATTTTCAGTGGAAGGAGACCTTTTTTTCTCAATGTAATGGAACATCGATGGGCTTCGCTGGAGCCCCTTCATATGCAAATATGTTCATGTCTAAGTTTGAATACGATCATATTCTCCAAAAACCAACGTGGTGTGAACATTTGGTCATCTATAAGAGATACATAGATGACATTTTTATCATTTGGAAGGGCGAATTGAAACAACTGCAGGATAACATCATTGAGCTCAACCAGTGTCATGACCATATAAAATTCACATACCAAATAGAGAAAGAAAAAATCGCTTTTTTGGATGTCCTGATACAACTTGATGAAAGGGGAATTAAAACCAATGTATATACCAAAGAAACAGATCGTAACCACTGCTTACAATACAAAAGCTTTCACCAAGAGTCACTAAAACTGCATCTCCCGTTTTCTCAATTTATTAGGTTAAAAAGGATTACATCAGATCCATCTGAAGCTGTGGAAACAATTAACAAATATGCCATGAGTTACAGGCAAAGAGGATATCCCAATCACATCATGGAGGAATCTATCAAACAAGTTACAACACTTGATAGACAAGAACTATTGAAACCTAAAGAATTGACTAGAGAAAAGCCGACTGTTTGCATCTTGAAGCATTCCACCAAAGCCAATCAAATCAAGAACATCATAAAAAAACATTGGACTATGATCCAAACAGAACCTGATTTACAATCATTATTTGACAACACTCTTGTTTTTGCATTTCAACGCTCTCGAAACCTCAAAGAGCTGTTGTCGAGCAGGAAAACCAAAAGCTTAAGGGACATTCATAAGGGCATGCAAAAATGCGCAAATTGCATACATTGCAACAATTTAATGATTGGCAACCAATTCACACATCCCACGAAAGGAACGATTATTACATTACAACACTCCAGTACTTGCGACACGGCCAATGTGGTGTATCCATTGAAATGCCCCTGTGGGAAGATTTATGTAGGCATGACAGAACGCAAAATAAAAATTCGAATCACCGAACATAAAAGTAACATTCAAATGAAAAATGTGAAATCAACTGTAGCGATGCATTGGCAAGAAGCAGGACATAACATTTGGCAAGTACGTTTTACTATCTTGGAAGTGTTAAAGAATCGGTCTGACGTAGACCCACACAAACAACTGTTGAGATCGGAATTTTATTGGATTAAAAAATTGAACACGATGCAACCACAAGGATTGAATGATCGTATAGAACTCTCTTGTTTTTTATGAAGCATTGATCAATTTACATATATTGTTTTGATTTTGAGTTCTAACATTTTTTCCAGTATATTATTTATATTTTGTGTTTGTTCAATTCTGTACACCAAATCATTGAGATCTTGTCTATTTAGGAATTTTACTACTCGTAGTACCATAATAATGTCTTATTCAAAAAACGTAGCGAGTAACCCAGCAATAAGATTCTTGAATCAGTAAACTTTAACACGCACTTGGCTGCCATTAACATTTTCGCAATCACACACTTTCACTTTAAGAATCTAGTTATTTCCGGCTATGTTGATACGTCACGACGCTAACTACACGTTGGGTTTGAACCGGGACTGCGAAGCTTCGGCGCGCAGTCACCAATGAACACGGATTCCTTTTTAAACACATTCTTCAGGATTAACGGGTGAGGAGTGAAGGACAGACTTTATAGTCACGGTAATTTTTGACACTGGGTGTGGATTATCTTTGGTTTTTTTGTAGTTCTTTTACATTAAACAGAGGACACATTTTGTAGTTATGTTTATTTTTGGTACTGGGTGTAGCTTAGCCTCGGCTTTCTTCTTTTTACTTGACACTTCACAATATTTAACGCGTCGGTGTGCACAAACATTTTTTAATATTGTCTAGCATGTGATGGTATGAGGATTAACACTACATGACAAAAACCGCGGCACATGTCATTATACGGTAGTCACGAATTGGTTATTGTAATTACTAACACGGGCACGTTTGTAGAACCGGTTTGTTTAGTTTAAGGTGCCAAGTTCAACTTCCATAGAGACGTCTCGTTTGTTGCACCTAATGGTGGTGCTTAAAACATCATGAGTATTTTGTCAGGACTGAATTGGCTCTTGGTTTTTGTCATTCCCAGTGACTCGTGATGAAGGGTCAGCTTCGACCCGAAATGCATTGGGCTTGATGAAAGTTTTTGGATTTCATTTAAACAAACGAAGAATGATATAATGATATAATGCAAAGAAAAGCATAATAAATTCTGGATATAATCAGAAGAAAACTGCACTAAAGTGTCATTTGTGATTAGAGGGTCGTATAACATAATCGAGGAGAAACTAATCAGTTTCAAAGATAAGGTGCACCCATCCACCAGGGATTGGTTTTCTAAACCTGATACTTGTGATACAATACAGTTTGTCAGCGCTGACAGACACCGTGCCAACGATGCAGTAGCACAAACCTTAACATAGGAGAAAGATAGGAGAAAAATTGAAGAAAAGAGTGCACGGCGATAATAAATTTATGTTGTCCAAAAGTGCCATAGTGGGATCAGGCTGGTACGCAACATCTGTCTTTGTAGGAAGGAGAGAGTAAACAGTAGTCCAATAATTGCTGATAATAGGCATTTCCAGGTGAGATATGCGAAGTCTGCATCAGGGAGTGTGCATTTGGGACAGTGGGAAGGATGTGTGGGATCAAATTAAGCAACATCTGCCCGTGTAACATATGCTCTGTGTAAAAAATGGAAAATGCAGAAGTTTATGTGTATGATTGATGGATACCAGTCTAGTCTTGAGAGCAGCAGTAGGCTCAAACCTTGTCAGGTATAGGATATCCCAGGTCCGCGCTCCAGGCCTCGCGGACACGCTTAGTGGAGTCTGGTTTCAAAGCCAGGCATACTCAATAGAGTCGGGATATTAAATGGCTGCTGTCGTCGATTGTTATAATTAAGTGTGAGCGGGTAAAACTTGTCTGGAGCAAGAGGGTATGTGGGTACACAGGAGCGACGCACATTATGTAGGCGTTGCAGGATAAAGTGGTCCATGTAGGTGGCTCGGTGGAAACGGAGATCGTCTGCGTGTGAGAGTACATATCCGTGGGGGAACACAGCTCCGATTGTATGCAATGCGTGGCGGGAGAAAACATCCTGAACAAGTTTTTCCTGCGTGAGTGGGAGCAATGGGTTGTCAGCTAAGGGGATGGCAGGGGAGTACAGGATGCCATTACCTAATAATCAATGAATTCACATCCAGGCCCAGCATGTGGTGGACAGTGTCTCGATATCAGTTGGGTCTATGGGAATGCTCTTCGGTAAGAGGGATGAAAGAGGTTGCTCCCCTATTAGATCCTGTTCCGGTTTGAGGTATGGTATGCCAGCATCTGGATGAAACCAGAAAGAAGAATATTCTCACTGTGCGGCCAGGTGATAGACGTAAAGGTCAGGGGTGCCAAAACCACCCCGTTAATACAGGAGGGTTAAAGAGTCCCATCTGACCCAAGGATGGCGACATGCCCTGATCAATCAGATCAGGAGGCTGCAAAGTGTGGAGAAGCAGCTTTGGGTGAGAGGAATGGGGATGTTTAAAAATAAATACAAAAAGCGCGGTAGGATTATCATTTTAATTAACGATATCCTGCCTGCCCTGGAGAGCGTGAGTCCGATCCAGTGCTCAATCTGGGACGTGAGTTTAGTGATAGCTGGGCCGTAATTCAGTCTTACTATTTGTTCTTTATCAAAATGCAGATGAATGCCAAGATATTTAGTCGAGTCAGAGGTCCAGGTCAGGGGGCATTCAAGGTTAAGGGAAACAGTTCCGATTTGCCCCAGTTTATTTGTAGGCCTGAAAAACTGCCAAAACTTACAGTCTCTCTGACCAATGGTGGGATGTTGTCAGCGGGGTGCTGAACGAAAAGCACAATGTTGTCCGCATACAGTGACAACAATAGCGGGCCAGGGGAGAGTTGGAGTCCACGGTGCATATGCCGTTCCTGTAGGTGGCGAGTAAAGGGGGTCCATTGTGATTATAAAGAGGAGGGGGGCAGTCTTGGCGGGTACCCATAGTGACGGTAAATTGGTCGGTAAGAGAGCCATTCACTCTCAGGCAGGTCGTTGGGTTGGCATATAAGAGCATAATCAAATTGATGAAAACAGGTGGGAAGCCGAGTTTCACCAGGGTTGCCTTTAAAATGGCCACTCCAAAGAGTCGAACGCCTTTTCGGCGTCAAGCAAGGCTGTGACCGCAGGAGTCGATGGAGATCCTGTTCAACACAGAGAATATTGTCCTAGGTTTGAAAGAGGTGGACCTATGAGGTACGAAGCCTGACTGTACTGGGGCAATACTTTGGTCCATCAGCAGTGAGAACAGAGTGGCCAGGACCTTAGCAAAAATATTACTGTCCACATTGAGGAGAGACAATGGTCTGTAAGAAAACATAGATGGAGGTCTTTGCCAGGCTTCATTAATAGTGTTAGCACCGTGTCACAGAGAGTGGGAGGGAGGGAACCCACGGTTAATGCCTCTGTATACATAGCAAGTAAGTGCGAGGTGTAGAGGGTTTTAAAGGTCTTATAAAAAGCGCCATGGACCTCACTCAATTGCACTGAGAATTTTATTGCTTCTGATGGGTTCAGCGAGAAAATGGCGTTGGCCGTCTGAAATCCAGACCATAGCGACGTCCGTGAGGTAGCCATATAAGTCAGTTTTCGCTCGTAAGGAACGAGAGGTGTAGAGGAGTTTGTAATAACTCTGCAGCTCTGAAAGTATACCTTCGTTATCAGTAAGGTTTGCTCAAGTAGAGGTATGGAGTTTAGTGCCAAATCCAGTGTGGCGGTTGGGCCGGAGAAATGGGGCATGTGTGCGCCCGGGGCACTCGCCTTCACCATATCTGCGGGCTGTGGCATATTTCCCCATACATCTTACCTCTCTCTCTGCGTGGTCCTGAAATTCGGTCATTAAGGTTGAGTGGGCGCGCAGTTGAGGATGCACGCCAGTTTGAGAGTCTGCCCCATCAATGTTGCATAGTGCCGATTCAATCCGTGTTAGGCTTGCTCGGATATCTCGGAGTATACCAGTGTGTGTAGAAATGCTGATACCAAGTATATAGGCTTTGAATGCTTCCCAAAGGGTAGCCTGAGACGACACTGTGCCCGCATTTAAGGCTAACTATTCACCTATGTCATTGTGTTGATGAATGGGGGCATCTTAATACAGTATATAGTTGCCCAGGATTTAATTTCCTACTTTATGTTTTTCATGTCATTACATCATAGTTAATTCTGATTTGCAAGCTTTGCTGGTGGCAACATTATATGCAGACTGGAAGCTTCCTTGCTTGCTGGTCTGATCACCTTCTCATACCCCAAGTGGGAAGTCTCCGGCTCTGTGGTTATTAAATGACAAAAATGTTGCCGGCGTTTACAAAGTCGGTAGTCTTTAATGAATATGTGAGTGTTGCTTTTCTGGCCAAACGTCTGACGTGGAGCTAATAGTTTTTTTTAAGTTCAAGGTTAAGCGCAAAAAATGCAGCTGTGAATGAACTAAAAGTCTGTGTCATAGTTCCAGGTGACTGCTAGATCTTTATTAACATGTCATGTAATCTCTGTCATTGCATGATGGCCTGACAATTTTGCGATTCATTGTACCCGCAGTGCCCAGTGTAATTATTTATTTTTGCTTAGCATTAGATTACCAGTTGCGAGTAAGGACAGAGTTTGGATTAAATTGGGCCCTCTGCTGACAAATATTTTTTTACATTTTCTTGACAATGGAAATCCTGAAACGATCTTCACAAAACTTTCCAAATACTAAATGTGGTTGTCTGGCGATTGAATTGTCACGTTTTGGGAGACTTGGTGAAATATCTGTAGAAAATTGTATTAATAACACTTAATAGTGAGGACTTAAATGACCCGTTTTCACCATGGTTGCATGCAGTGTGGTGCTTTTGGAGAAAGCAGAAAATTCTTGATTTAAATTGCGCAGGCACCAACTTAAGTTGTCTCTCTTAACATGAGATAATGTTTTTGTTAGAAATCATTTTAGAACATGAAAAGTTGGTTAGTATTTTTTCAGGAAAAGCGAGTAAATACAGTTCTGGGTACAAACATTAGTTGATACTATAATTATTTTGGTTCTTTACCTAGAACTTTTAACAGGTAAACACTATTGAGAACCTTATTTTTATTTTTTAGGATTGACGTTTTTCTTTTACAAATTGTAGCAAAATCACGTACAGTATAGTGGCTATGCTTGCTTTTGTATTATAATACGATTCATGCACCTGATGATGAGGCACCGAATCGTTTGTATCAGACTAGTAGCATATCGCAGCGTGGGTAGTGTTTGGCTGGGTCCTGGTTTACAGCACTTAATAGTGAATTGGCAGGAAGAAGAGTGGAAAATAGAATGCATGCTGTATACATTATTTGGCAGTTATGAATTATTCTACATGTTCAACTAGGATTTTCTGCAGCTTTTTTCCCACTAAAACAATATTTCTGAAAAAAATCTTTGGATTTTGTTTTAATTTCTGCCTCACTGAAATTTTGGTTTTGTTAAATCATTTACAGAAGACAGAACTAGCAAATATTTTTTGAAAGTTTGCATAAGTTGGTTAATTCACGAAACTTAATGAATACTTTTCATGAAACGAAAAATGTATTTCCTTGCTTCTAATATAGGTTACCATCCTGTCTATTGTAATTCTCAATCTTTGCGTTTTGTTTTATTCTAAGGGTTCGTCTTTAAAAAAAAAAAAAGAGAAAATTCAAACTTACATTTTTCCTATAGGAAGCCTAGCATATTCATTTGAAAAGCATAGTTAAACTGATTTCTCCATTAAAGTACCAAACATAAAATACTTGGGTGCACAACCTTTAAGGTAGCAAACTCAACACTAACTCCTCCCACCGCTGTTTTCTATCTGATATAGTACTGGAATCAAAATGTTAATACAACTTAGTAATGAAATCACCTAGGACGTTGATTATTGTATCACATTACCGATCCACTTGCAACACAGACACTTATAATTTTAGTCCCCACTAATTGGTCCTTATAGAATTACATAGAATCAAATTCTATCAGTAAAATTTGCTGAATGTCAAACCTTTAGAAAAAGAAATAGGGATATTGTGCTGCTATGTTTATGGTTCTAATCTTTTTCCCCCCTTCTTTTTGGCTGATAACACATACTCTCACCTACATCCAGCGGCCAGTGAGGAATTATAGTAGGGGAGTGGGAGTGAGGATGTAACGTGCGAGGCAGGGTGGAGTGGAAGGGGAGAGTGGAGGGTTGGGGGGGCTTCCAGGCCATGAAATGAAGTGGGTGGGGGTGGGGGGCGTGAAACCTTTCATCGAGGTGGAGTCCCTTATGAGATAATCTTAGCCTCTAGGTTGGATTACGGAGTAGGTCCACTCCTGTGCAGTCAATCTTCACGTTGTGGTTCTGTTGTGTCCTCACCTCCCGTGAGTCTGAGCACTCGGAGATGGAGAGGGCTAGGGAAGTCACGGAATACACAGGCAAAGAATTTGATTCAAGAACCCCTCATTTTATCAAATCGTGGTAGTTTGTACTCTAAGGAGGCAGAGAGTTTCTCCATTGCAGCGCTATCCCATAGTTTGTGTAAGAATGGATGGGCCCTACGTCAGTGCCCTATTTAGAGGTGATGACCTGTTTGGCTGCGCAAAGAGCCATCATCCTTGCTTTTCCTTTATTGGAGTACAGTGGGTAGGTCATCTCGTTTGGAAGCCTTATAATATATTTGTAAAGATTGCGCAGGTGTCTTTTAACACTTCTTCCCAGTACCTTTGTAATTTGGAGAAGTGCCAGAGAAGTTGGGTAAGTATGCCCGATTGACCACTGTGCTCTTATGTTTATGGCTTTAAATTGTGTGATTTATATCACTGCCAGTTGAAGAATTTTGAAATCTGAACTGTCTTGGAGTGCACTGCAGGGATCAGATAAGCCTTTAGTTTTTCCTGCTCTGTGAGTAAGGCTCCCTTAAGACAATCTGCCTTTATAAAGCTTGTTTTTTCACAAGAGAAAGGCATTCTGCTTCTTGGCTTTACTCCACCTCCAAGACAGTCAGCCTCATAAAGCCACCTTTGTTCTTTTTTTTTGATAAACAATTTTATTGTTTTTAACAGAGTGCGAGCACTCATGACACGACATAGTACAGCATGATATGGATACATTAGACTTATAGGGACATAGGTTTTTGCTGTTAGACCCCCCATCCAGCGGTGACCCCAAACCACGAGTGTAAGAACACAAGCTAATCCACTGCTCCCAACCATTTACCCCAAACCCTCCGATATTTCTTAGGACACCCCCTTGCCTCGTACATCGGTTTCTCCTGTGCCGCACACCAATCCACCCCCTTACGCCATTTCACGGAACTGGGTGGCGTGGGGTGTTTCCAGGAGGCGGCGATGTCCCTTTTGGCCACAACCATGGCTGTATTGTAAAGTAACTTCTCGTGCCTGGTCCCGTCCAGTCCATCTGTGATCCCTAGAAGGGAGTGGCGTGGATCATGGGGGACCTCCCACCCAAGGACCTCGGTCAGTTCGCTTTCGATCTCTCCCCAGAATTGAGCCAATCGGGAGCATGCCCACACCATGTGAAAGAAATCGGCCGGATCTAGACCGCACCTCGTGCACCTGGCAGTGGGGGAAAAGCCGGCTCGGTATAGGCGCTGCGGGGTGAGGTAGGCCATGTGTAGATAGTATAACTGGATTAAGCGGAGTTTAGTAGATGAGCTAACCATCCTGGGTGACATGAGGGCGTCACGCCAGTCCTCCCCGTCCAGGGGGCCCACCCGCTCCTCCCACTGGCTCCTGAGTACTTCTAGTGAGGTCGGGGTGTTGTTGACAAGCGTCCTGTAAATGCGGGAAATACCCCCCTTCCCCAAGTCGCCTAGCATGGTCTGTGCCTCAGGGGGGCTGTACTCTGGAATCCAGGTGCCGTCAGGAATGTGTATGCGGAGGGCATGTCGCACCTGTAGGTATTTATAGTGTTGTGACGGGTGCAAAGAGTATCTAGATTGGAGATCTGCGAAGGAGCGCATGTGGCCGCTCGCCCACACATCCCCGAGCTGGGAGATGCCTATGAGATCCCATGATCGGAACCCCTGTAGCCCACTGACCTCTCGGAGCCTTGTCCCGTGCCATAGAGGCGTTTGTTGAGTGAGTTTGTTTGTCCAGTGGGTATGTCGCAGAGCCGCCCGCCAGGCCAGGAGCACCGAGCGTGTGATGTCGGGCAGAGTGGACGGGATAGATTCCCCATACATGAGGGCTTGGATTTTGGGTAGGCTAAGCCCACTCAGCTCCAGCCTGTATGCTGGGTCAGACCAGCCCCCATTGAACCAGTCGTGGATACTCAGTAAACGGGTCGCCAGATAGTATAGATATAAGTGTGTCATCCCCATTCCCCGTCGAATGAGGGAATCTGGCAGGTTTTAAAGGCCAATCGAGCCCTCCCTCCCCCAGAGGAACTTAGTAGCCATTGTGTCCAACTCCCGAAACCACGCCCGCGTAAAACAAAATGGGGTGTTTTGGAGTATGTAGAGGAATCTGGGAAGAATCATCATTTTAAATAAGGCTACCCTCCCCAAGGGGTTCAGGGGCAGTGTCTGCCATTTGTGAAGGTCCGCCTTGACCTTTTTCACGAGTGGGGTAATATTAAGGGACCAGCCCAAGTCCGGGAGGAGAGTGACCCAGATTCCAAGATATTTAAAAGACTGACGCCGCAGCGGTATCGTGGACTGCCAGTCGAAACACTCCCTGGAAAGATGGAGCGGGACCAGAACCGATTTACTGGAATTCAGTCGAAGGCCCGAGGTTTGTCTGAAGGAGCGCAGGATTTGGAGGCAACGAGGACCTGACTGTGCGGGATCGGTTAAAAAAATCAGGACATCGTCTGCGTATAGCGCGATTTTATCCACTTCAGAATTGGGCCATTCCCATCCCCGAACCAGATTCTCTGACCGGATCAATGCCGCCAAAGGCTCCATCACCAGGGCGAAGAGGAGGGGCGAGAGGGGGCATCCTTGTCTCGTTCCTCTTTGAATGGGGAAAGCGCCAGAAAGAACCCCGTTGACCAGGACACGCGCCTGGTGCCGAGTGTACAGGACCCCAACCAGCTGCCTGAAGCGAAGGCCAAAGCCCATCATCGCCAGCACTTCGTCCAAGTATGTCCAGTCGACGGAGTCGAATGCCTTCTCAAAATCGATGAGAAGGAGCGCCAAGTATGGGGACAGCACTTGGCGATGAGCCAGGGCCAGGTGCAGCCGCCGGAGACAATGTCTGGTGCCTCGCTGAGGCATAAATCCACATTGATCCGGGTGGAGCAACATGGTGAGATAAGGCTTCAGCCTACGGGCGAGAATTGTAGCATACAATTTAATGTCCGTATTAATAAGGGAGATAGGACGATAATCGGCACAATGGGGAGATGGTGGTTGTGACTTCGGGAGGACTACAATGGTGGCCACATCCGTCTCGGGTGGAAAGGAACCTTTCTCCAAGGCCTCGGCATACAAGTCGGCCAGGCGGGGTACAAGGGCCTCGCGGTATGCTGCATAGTATTCTTGGGGAAGGCCGTCTGGGCCGGGTGTCTTACCCGACAAGGTATGGCGCGATGGCCTCACTAATCTCATCATGAGAGAGTGAGCGGTCAAGATCGGCGCTAGCCGCGGAATCCAGTTGAGGGAGATGCGCACCTGCCGCCTCCATTAGCTCCCTGATCGGCCTCACCGGAGTTTGTTTAGCATAGAGCTGGCGATAGAAGGCGGCGAATGCGCCGGCTACAGCCACCGGGGACCTTTGCGTCGACCCTCCTGATCCAGTATCTCCGGGATAATGCGGTTCGCTCTGGGATACGTGGCGAGCCTATGTAGGATCGCTCCGTTTCTGTCACCCCAACCGTAAACTCTGGCCACAGAAGATCTCCACATGAGCTTGGCGGCTTCCAACGAAAGTTGCTTGATGTCATTGCGGATGCACGCGAGGCGCCTCTCCTGAGCAGTATCGCCCCCTGCAGGGGAAGCGCGCTCAAGGCGCAGGGCCTGCGCCTCCAGGGAAGTGATCCGCGACAGTTGGACCCGTCGTTGCCGTTGGACGTGGCCTTTGGCAAATCCGCGGATGGTGGCCTTACCCGCCTCCCACAGGGTACCCGGGGAAGGGACCGACCCTGCGTTGGTGTCAAAATATTGTGCCAGCTCCAGACCCACCGCCTTTTGAAATCTTTATCTTGAAGAAACCAGGCGTTCAACCGCCACATTGGTCGTAAGTGATGGGGCGGGGCCCCTGCGCTAAGGAGCACTGGAGAATGGTCAGAGATGCCTCTCGGGAGTATGCGGACATCTTGGATTGTGGAGCAGTCCGTTGACGGAATAAAAATCGCATCTATGCGCGCCTGCGTGTGATGCGCAGCGGAGGTGTGTGTAAATTGTTTAACGTGTGGGTGCCAAATGCGCCACGCGTCGCAAAGGCCCAGGGATTCGGCCCAATTTGTGAGCTGCTTCGCCTGTGCCAGCCTGGTTGGAGATGGAGGACCCGTCGTGTCCAAAAGTGGGGCCGAGACCGCGTTAAAGTCCCCCCTATAACGGTGAATCCCAGGGGAGGGTGGGCATCAGAGCAGTGGAATGTTTGAGGGACATGGTGAGCATTGAGGGAGGTGAGTACAGGGACACAAAGTTGTGTGGAGTGCCCCGATTGCCCCGCTGATAATTACGAACGCGCCTGCATGGTCGTGAAAAACCTGAGTAAGGACAAAGGGAAGGGAGCGCTTCAGTATTATGGCCACACCCCGGGAACCTCGAGTGAAGCCAGAGTGCCAAACCCTATCGTAACCATATCTTGCCAGGAAGGGGCAGAGGTTACCCAACAGGTGTGTCTCTTGGAGCATAAGTACATCTACATTGAGGCGCTGCGCATAGCGTAATACGGCCGTTCGCTTGTGGCGGTCTAGGAGGCCATTGACGTTCCAGGATAAAATATGAAAGGTTGTGGTCGAAGGTAATGTGTCAGTCATGGGGGCTGGAAGTCGCTGCGAAGGCCCATCGGACCCTGGTGGGCCGATGGCAAATGTGGGGCCTGGATCAGGTGTGAAGATGTGCTGACTGGTCGGAGTGCGTGTATCGGGCCTTTGTCGGAGTGGATCCACGTGTCATGAGGGTGCAACAAAACAACACGGAACAGTGTAAAACCTGTGGAGAAAACATTCTTATCTCCCAACAACCAAAAGGAACCCAAAACCAAACCCGCCCCTTCCCCTCCCTATACTTCGAAACGGAAGCATCTGTCGACCCCCATTTAACTAGACCAAACTAAAACGCTCGGATCGGTTGCGTGGAGGACCCCTCCTGAAGAACGGATATTCAGTACATCGGCAGTGAGCAGTAGACTGAGCAAGTGCTTAGCAAGATCTGAGGACCCCCCTCCCCATCGGCGTACATGCATTTGGATCAGATTGCATTACAGCTAAAGCGTGGGGGTTCGAGAGAGGTCCGAGTCCACCCGGGCCAGCGGCAGGGCCGGGCCCGTGATGCTCTCAGTGGAGCGATGTCTATTACGTGGCGGGGAGCCCGACTGGCTGGAGGAGTCTTGACGTTCCAGAGCTGCCGCGCTCAAGGATCTGAGGGCCGGTGCCTGAACTGGGCGACCCCTGCGCGACCGTGTGCGACGCCGGCGTCGGTGCCCCGGCGACCCACTCCCCTCAGGTTGTGATTCCTTACTTTCCGGAGAAGTGTCTTGCCGCTGGCGGAGGGGGCGTTCCTCCGTCAGCCATGTCCATGCCGCTTGGGGGGAGTCAAAGAATTGCGTCTGGCCTTGAAAAATGACCCGGAGACGAGCCGGGAACTGGAGTTGGTATTGTAGGCCCAAAGCGCGCAGCTTTTTCTTGATGTCCATGTATGAGCGCCGGAGGTCCTGAACCTCCTAGTGTAGTCCGGGAATATCATGATAACGTGGTTTTGAAACTTGAGTGGGCCGGCCGCCCTGGCTGCCCGCAGGATGGCATCACGATCTTTGAAGTTGAGTACCTTTAGGATGATGGGACGAGGTGCGGCGCCGGGCGGGGGCCTGGGCGCCAACGATCTGTGGGCTCTTTCTACTACAAACCACGTCGACAGGGCATCTCCAGGCATCCATGATTTAAACCAGTCCTCCACGAAAGTGGCAGCCTGCCCTGCCTCCGCCCTCAGGAAATCCCACTAGGCGGAGGTTGTTGCGACGTGCCCGGTTTTCCGCGTCTTCCGCACGCCTGTGGAGCTCCTTAGTGTGATTACGAAGGTGGGCGACTTGGTCTTTGAGTTGTGCAATATCGTCCTCGGCCGTGGATATACGGGACTCGGCATCCGACAGCCGCGCGGTGGCGTTGCGGAGGTCCTGCCTGAGGAGGAGACACGTCAATTTTAATTTCTCTGATTTTCCCTCCACGGACACCTGTGAGGCCCTAATAGCCTGGAAGGATAGTGTCAAGGTCTTTGTCCGGGAGGAGGGGCGGCCCCCCGCCGCCCTCCGGGAGGCTCGAGCTCGGAAGTGGTGAACCGGTCCATTTTTGTCTGCGTGGGGGCCGGCGTAGGGCTTGGTACCTCTATCCCTCCCCATGACCCGGGCCAGCCGATAGTCACTATGGCGACGTAGTACTCGGGGAGCAGGAGGCCGATGTGGGCCACAGATCCAGAGCACCGACAGCCGTCTGTAAGCAAGGCCGGGCCCCACCAGGCGCAAGCGTCCGAACTCACCCGGAGGCCCCCTAAGAAAGTTAGACCTCACTCAGTCAGTGCGTATGGGACACCCACCCACCGCCACCCGATAAGATGGCCGACTGCACCTACGTGGGTCAAGCCTCACACACCCCGCCAGGAAGCAGGGCCGTCCGGGGCCAAGACAGCGAGCCCCCACACAAGCCCACAGAAAGAGAGGCAGAGAAGGGGAGGACACCCGGCCCCACCGCCAGTCCAAGCGTCCAAGGCCAACAGCGGGGACCGCACCCCTGGTACCTCCACCCTGGGCTCAGACAACTGGGGGCCCCCAGCTTCTGTCACCCCTCTGCAGTTCCGGCCTTCAAATCCAGCCTCACGGGGCCCCGCGGTCAGACCCTCGTGCAGCCCCAGGATAAAGCGAGGAGGCAGTGACCCGGCGAGCGCGGAGTCAACACAAAGTGGGGGGAAGGGGGACCCCGTGTCCAAGGCCCACGCTGCTGCCCGATCAGACAGCCGACCCCCCCACTCACTGTGGAAAGTCAAGCCGCACGGCCAAGGTCCGGATGACTGCTCTGCCACCAACTCCACCTCCGTTCCAGCGCCGGCCGACTCGCCGACCGAGTTCCTGCAGGGGACCTCACAATGCTGCCGGGCCGATCGCCCCTCAGGACACGGGCCCGCCCGGGCCAGGAGCAAGCACTGCCTCAACAGGCACTGTCGTCGGCCGTCAGCAGCCGGGGGCCTCTCACCCAAATTTCACATTTCAATAAGCCCGGGACATGAGGGCGAGGCGGGGGGGGCCTGGATCCTCGCTGCCGCCCGAACCGGCGGCCGACCCCCCGCTCACCACAGGGTCCGTCACCGGCAGTGTCCAGCTGTCTCACCCCGCCGCCTGCCCTGGAGCCCGCTTTACCTCCGCTGCCACCGCCGCCTCTACTTCCCAACGCCGGTCGATGTACCGGCCGATCAAAGGCCAGGCCCAGACGGCGCAGGGCTGGTCGCGGATCCAGGAGACAGGGGCAGCAGGCGCCGCACGACCTCAGCAGGAGCCGGCAGCCGCTCCGCCCCCCTCCGCACCTCCGACCACCGGTGCCTCAGCTCTTTGCGCCCGAGGGCCGCTCTCCCGGGGACGGCAGGCCGCAGCAGGCCGGGAGCCACGAGTTCGTCCGGGCTGTCGCGGGACCGCGATCCGGCACCCGAACGTCAGAAGTGAAGAACCGCTGACAGGGAAGCCTCAGCAAGCAGTCAGGGGGTCTGTGTCACTGCCGATGGTCGTTGGATTCGAGGCGGATGACGGAGGGGTCCGGAGCACTCTTAGAGTGCGACCGCCATCTTGACGCCTCAAGCCACGCCCCCCGCCACCTTTGTTATTAAGGTGTGATTGTATCTTTCTTGTTTCTTTTTTTTGTTTTTAACTTCACTTGATATGCTGACTGTTTTGCTAAGGTACAGTTTCTGTTGTGTGAAGACATTTTGTAAGATCAAACTTGCATTTTGTGTGGTCTACCTTTTTAGATTCTTAGTTGAGCAGAGCAACATATTTCTGGAGATTCAGTATATTTGAATAAAAGGCAGTTGTTAAGTGCATCATCTACCAGGCCTGCAGGGGAAAATATTAGGAATATACTTCTAAAAGGTCCCGGCCCACCAAACTGGCTATGGGAGATTATTCCTCCATCTCTGCGATTAATTAGACCTTTCCTGACACCATCTATGGTTCCTTAGTATTATGGTGGTATCGGCATCCTCCCGCTCATGGTTGATGGTGAGTAGACTGGAACTTCAGGCATCAATGATGTGTGGCTGCATTTTAAGGCTACAACATCATCTAGGCCATTGACATCTATATCACCACCTTCTGATCATGCAGACACATTGGCTGGTAATTTTCTATCTCCCGCTTGTCAGGAAAATTATCCAGCATCTTCACATCAGTAGGAACCCACGATTGTGCAACTTTACAGCAGTTACCCTTCTGGCACCTGTTATTCAGAAGCGAACAACAGAGAGTGCAATCTAGGCTGGTAGAGTGCAAAACGTTTGTGCTTGTGGCATATCACATAGCCAGCATTAAAGGTCCAAATTGGCATGGGGACACAGACCATCAACAACTGAGTCTTGAATCTCAGATTTAGTTTCATACTTCTATGAAGAACCTGAGTCAGTCCCATCTTGATAGTGAATGATATCCTCATTTGAGCTGATTGGCGGGATAGAAAGGAAACAATACAACAGCACAGACCTTTGTGGGTTTTTGTTTTTTTTGTGCTTCAGTCAAAGCTTCTAACAAAATATTATGGTATCACTTATCTCATTTCTTCTAGAAGAAACCATTGACTCATTTGTCATGCGCCACCAGTTAAACCCCTGATGAGGAGATGGAATCAAAAATATGATCCTCCATTCTGGGACCATGTCCTTTGGTCTTTCAGGATGAGTTAGGAACTACAACTGCACAGCTTTGAAATAATTTTAAGGACTTGGAGACCTGCTCTTAAAGGATGGTACGTTCACCTCACACCATTAGTTATGTGAGCAAATCTTTGTCAGTTGCCTATGGTAATAGAGTATTCCTAGACCATTCTTCCTGGCTGTCTGATGAAATAGGTGCAGCAAGAAATACAAAATCTACCCTCACAGGACCAAAACAGTTCTGGTCACACATGAATAAGGATATTGAGAAAATGGACACAAAGGCAAAAACCTTAAAGAACAGCTCTCTATATATACAGACAAAGACTTTGTATCTCTGCCATCATTGTCAAGCCTCACTGTGGAAGGAATCATTACCATCCATGTAGTAGCATAACTGATAATTACAGAAGGTAACTGAGTGCCAGCTATTCTAAAAGGCTACAAACACTCGAACTTTCGTCCTGTTCAGCATTGGAGGCATTAAGATCCTTCCATTTGGATGGACTGTTAGACACACATATTTTGATCAAGAAGAAGGTTTGCAAGATATCAGAGCAGACGTTTTTATGCTTGCTATGTTTTGCTCGTGACAAAAGGCCAAAACTAGAATACTGGCCCATATTAGATTTAAGTACAAAGAACAAACGTTTCAAGAAACAAAAGTTCAGCATGCTGGCACTGCATCAGATTTCGCAACAAGTACATCAGAGAAATTAGATGTACACCGCAGATATAAAGTGCCTACATGCATCTACTGATCATGAAGAAACATACAAAATTGCTTTTTTTTTAAAGATTGATAATTATCCCTACAGTACATTGTTCTGCCCTTCTACCTAAATCTGCCCCTTAAGCCTCTTTGAAATGTGTGACGGTCAATCTTTATCAAAGAGGTATCTTGCAAATACACTGATGATTGACTGATATGTGATAGTGCGCTGCAGAAGATTGATGAAGATAACCAGAACCACAAATAGCAGTGCTTTATAACCTGGGTCTGCAAATAAATCACAGCAATTCACATTGGTCTAAAGAATTCAGTGTTAGGTAGCAGATCTAGTCACAAAGGTCGCAAACGTGTATCTTTCAGTGGAAACACTATCTTCAATACTTCAGACAAATGCACATCTGAGAGCCTCTCTTCTGAGCTTTTTGGCACTATGCATCACTAAGCTTCACTAGTAGTCACCTCAAGAGCACATGCAGCATTAGTGGCAGTGAATCACACGGAATTAAAACTGCAAGGTAATTCTATAGCCTCGAGTCCTTCAGTTGTTTCATTGCGGGGGCCGGAAGGTGAAAGGTTAAGCCCTTACCCGGCCCAAAAAGTGGTAGGATTAGTCGATTTTCAAAATCACTAACAATTATTACTATTACTATGACATCCTAGGTAGCGTCATCACCATGCCGAAATTCACATGATGGTATCACAGGAATAACCTCACATGTCTTGACAAGTATAAAGATTAATAACTCTGTCACCATGGACCCTGATGTCATTCTGAGAAGTTACAGGACAAGACCACCTGGCTACTTCAGCAACCACTGGGGAATAAGGTATTCCCCAACAGGGAAACCCACTGCAAATTGTGCATGCCCTTGTCTCACCACAAAACTACTGGAAAATTGAATGACCGTGCCAGCAAAGCCATGGGTTTAGTCTGTCCCTATTTGCAACCTATATAGCGAGTTTTGCACATAGCTGTCAGTTTTAGCCAGCAGTTAATCTACAGGCAACAACTGTCTATATCTGCCAATCAAAACAGTGCCTCAGATCTGTTTATGTTCTACAATGGGTGATACTTGCATCCTGGAGGAGGCAACCAGAGTATCTGTGCCTGTTGCTCTGCTCCGTGTGTTTTACAGCCCCTGTTCTGTATGGTTAACAGCAGTGCCCCTATGTAGACCTCTTATAGGTGTGACATTTTAGAAAATATTTACTTGTCCAGGGGACTGGATGCTTCAGAAATCTATTTGTTCTGTATGAAAATCAGCTTATCCCATTTAGTGCCATGCAGTGAGGTGATCATTTATAGTATCTTTCTCATATCAGCTCTCTGATAACACCTTCATATTTTATGTCCGGGTTTGAATTCCCATTTCTGATTACACTGGACCCTGAACATAGAAGGGTTCCATTTATATCAAATCATTGAACAATCACAGGATCTGCTTATGAATGGGCCCTGTTCAAGCCAGCCTTTTGATCACAGTTGGGCTTTGAATTTCCCAGCATTTTTACATTGTCAGACTTTTGATTATAGTCTAGTTCAAGATGCATCACTGTTCTAATTGCACTAATACTTTCCTTTGTTTTAGTTTCTCAAATCTATGTATTGCTCTTTCTTTTAAACATTCACTTTATTTCATAAAATGTTAGTGTAAATCCACTCAGATTATATTTGCAGTCCAGCGCCTGTGTTGCCAACTAAGGATTGAGACTGCTCACAGCCTGACCTCTACTTCACCACATTTTGTAAATCGTGGGCAATTCACTTCTCCTCAATTCCCATGTTCTCATTAGTCTGAGCCTATACCAAGAGCTGGATCAATTATTGGTTTACATTTTACAGTTAGATCAACCCTGTCTTGTAGTGTCAAAATGTTATGGGCTCGATTTGCAAAGCTATTTATGCATGCACGTTTAGCTTACATGTGCAAATGTTGGTTTTGCTAAAAGATACACTAGCTTTAAGATTTTTTATGAACAAATCTATTTACTGGGATGGAAGAAGACGGTAAGAGGTAGTTTTTGGGCTGGGAAACACTGCAAATTAGTGCTCATTCAGAAACTTGCAGGCTTAAAATATTCACCAACTCCTCTCAATTAATTCCCACAGAGGAAAAACTCAGCAACGTACTCCTGACAAGTGAAGTAGTACAACTTTTTCCAGGGTGGGACGGGATCCCCCACTAATAAAAAGATGGGGATGTAGGGAAGCATACAACTGTAGCTTGTATGCAGATACCCAGAACATGAACCCCCAGTTTATGGCATGGCCTTATTAAGCCTCCTTAAAATGGCCAAACTGGAATCTGTCCTATTTCAAATGCCAAACACTGGTACCAGCAGAGATGCCGGCCCAGTGCCTCCCCACATTGCCAAGGGTAACAGCCCCATGTCTTAACCCTGAATCATCTGAAAAAGCAAGATATGGGAGCAGGAGGAAACAACATAAGGAAGGCTTTTTAAATAGGCAAAGCAATCCAAAAGTTTGAACACTAAATGAAATTAATTAAAATACACTAACCCGTTTGACAAAGCAAGGGATTGGATTTCAAAGTTTATTCTGCCTGTTTATACATGTGGAGAAGTTCACTGAGATTTTCCGCTTTGGGATGCATAATAAAATACTCATCTGTGAATGAATCCATGGTTCCCTGAATTAATACCTGTGAAATTACATGTAATAAATTATTGCAGAAACAAAACGTCAAATGTAAATTTTGTACCATACATTCATCATACCTTCATCAATAGCAACATTGAAAAGGTGAGATAAGCAACTGTAGCCACTTCCTTCATAACTCCGCAAAAGGGGACCTGCAGAACACCATCCTCATTCTCCAGAATAAGGGAAATTACGACAAAAGTAGGAGGAAAGAAGGCAGATGTCTGACCTGTACAGTACCTAATGGCTCCCATTTTGTCTAGAGCAAAATCACAAACATCCAGCGTTGTTTGCTGTAGTTTAGGGCGAACATAGAGCTAAAGAAAGTGATGGCGTATCTGAATTACAATGAGAAGTGACACAATACACCTGTACCCTACAGAGCAGGAGCCTTGCAGCCCTTGACACAGACCAAATAAAGGATACTAAGTAAAGTCTGGGGACTTTTACAAATTGGTAAATCTACACAGCTTAAGGAGCTCTAGAGGACTGCACAAGCAGAAATGCAGCATCCTAAACAAAGTAAACAAGAAAAAACAAGAAAAAAAGGGAATTTGGCTAGATGCAGTGAAGGTCCTATCTCAGAAGCAGATAAACAGGACTTCCAGTTGAAAGGAGAGGCAGCTGTCATCTTTGTATGCTTTAGGGCTCATTTATTTTGTCAGGTTTTAAAGACTTTACAAGGTTTCCTGTTAGCTGGACGTCATTTACTGTCATACTTTAAGGACTTGGATGAGGGATGTGGTGATAGTGCACTAGTGTAGTCCGAGTTAGATTAACATTTTCCCTCACGTTCTCTCTACATTTTTCTTCATTCTCTCTTCTCAAGCAGCACTGACTTTGATTCTCTGTAAGACCCTTCTCACTCACTGGTCTTTTTAGGTCTGTCTTAATAGCGCAGTTGTCGCAAAACCTTATATGATCAACCAAAAAGAGCTTTCAGAAGCACAACTGAGAGAGGGGTTTTGACTCTGCTCACATGTTGATTACCTTGAGTAGAGCATTTGATTGTGGAGAAGTGTGAGCTTCCGCTGAAAAAGAGCGCTTGTATTTCAGTTTTTGCCTTGTGGGAATGCGTATGCTCAGTACAGCAGCACTGAGTTGGTTATGGTGACAAACAAATGATTAAGGCTTGTAAGCCTGATCTGTTTATTATGAAAAATTATGATAAAGGCATAGGCCTGATATATTTATTGTGAATACATATGTTTAGGCCAACAGGCATTTAGGGATAGATTGTTATTGCTTTAAGTTAAAGCACGAAGTCAGGAATTTTGTTCCATGAAATCTCACAAAATGCCGAAGTAGGCAAGGGTTTTCATACTGGTTAATTCCTTTGGCAAGCCTTGGAGGTAGGAGATTTTCCCTGAGGTAATCTTTTTTAGATTCTCTTAGGAGGGATTGCAAATTGTATTGCTAACTGTAATTTTGGACTTATTTGCAATGTTATGACTGTTTGCCTGTTGGTTGCCTTGTGGAGAAGGTGTGCTTAATACAGTAGGGCTGAGTTGATGATGGTTACACCGCAGTGATACTGACTATAGCATGACTGGTTCATTGTGAAATGTTACATCTGAGCAGTAGGCTTGATCTGTTTATTATGAAACGTTATGACAGAGGCAGTATGCCTGATGAATGTATTGTGAAAAGTATTTGTTAAAGCCAGTATGCCTTTAATGGGGGATTGGTATTACACTGTGTTAAATCCCGTAGACAGTAATTTTGTCACATGGAATTTCACAGGTTGCCATGGTAGGCAATGATTTTGGTGTTGGTTACAGCTTCTAACAGACCATGGGAGTGAGTAGAAGATTGCCCAATGAAAATCCATGTTAGGCGTTCTTAGTAGTGAGTGTCTTTTTGTTTGTTTGTGTGTAATTTTGTACATGTTTGTAATTTTTTTGACTTTATACACAGTGATTGATTTTGGGATAGCTTTTGATCCATACAGTAGGCATTTAAGGGTGGATTGTTATTACACTTTTAAAGCTTAACAACAGGTATGGTGTTACATGGGATCAAACAGGTTACTCTAGTAGGCAAGCGCTTTGATGTTGGTCAGTCACCCCCTCTGACAAATCTGGGGTTAGAAGAATTTCTTTTTGAAAGTCTTTATTAGCTCCGTTAAGAGGGGTTATATATTTTCTTTAGCAACTGCATTTTTGTATATGTTCATAATTATATGACTATTTTGCCTGATGGCTGCCTTGTTTTAAAGCCTCTGCATAATACAGTAGGCCTTTATGGGTGGATTGTTAATGCTCTGTGTTAAAGACATCTAGAGGTATTTTGTTACATGGAATCTCACAGATTGCCTTAGTATTCTGAGGTTTTATTGTTTGTTACACCCTTTGTGAAACCCTGGGGGCAGAAAATTGCATTGTGATAATCTTTCCTAGACCCTCATAGCATGCAATCACAGATCTAGTTCTGAGTGGCGGTATTTTGTCTGATTTGATGTGCATAGCCATGCGAAAATGAGCACACTCCAGTGTGTGTTGATGGCCCAGCCCTTTTTGTTTTCCAGCTTTCATCCATTTATATATTTATTTAGGAGCGTCCTGCTACTCCCCAGATAGCGCTACCGGGCCTTTTGTCACTCGTCTCATCAGCAGTGTGCCGCAACCTGTGCGGCTACTGTTTCTAAACTGGGTGGCTATTTTGGAATGGTATTGTATATAGTAAATCATTATTTTACTGTTCCAGGATGACCACCACATTTAGAAACTGTTGCCATCTTGGATAGATACAACAATGATACTCAATGCACAAAACCTTTCGAAGATGGTTGACCCGTGTCACGTTCACTGACCGTCCAACGTGGAAAGGTAAAATGCTTAGTGTATCATTGTTTTAGCAATCAAAGATAGCTATTAGGTTGTTTCTAAATGCGGAGGCCATATTAGAGCTTTAAAACAACGTACACTACGTGCAATGCCATTGAAAGATGTCTGTCTGCTGCCATACATTTTTTTTTTATTGTGAACATATGACCGTCAGGGATAGGCAACGGCATGGTTTCGTATTTGTTTTATTATTTGATTGTTGAGCTTGTGTGTGTGTTTTGTTGTGGATTAGTAAGCGGGAATGCAGAAATGATTTAGTGGGTGAATTAATGGATGCTGAGTGCAAGGATCAGTGACAGAGTGCAGTGTTTATTACTTACTGAGTGTCTAAACTAGGCAAGGAATAAAGAGACACTTTAATTTATAAGCCAGAATTATTTCAATATCAGTGCTTGTTCCATTATGTGATTCCCTTACCATTTGGAAGAAGGTTTGCTGTAGATATTCGACTGAATGTGTAATTTTTAATAATTATTTTCTTGCTGCAGATGATGGAAATAATTTACTTCAGACAGCATCCATCCATCCAGATGAGTGGAAAGGTGTAAAGTGCAAAGTGGACCTAGAAACAGATAAAGTAGATGATGTTCGGCCTCAAATGGTTATCAGTTCTTCTTCAGTGGAAATTGTCCCTGCGCACACACAGGAGAAAATCGCTCCAACTGAACATATTGTTCGCCAAGTCGCTTTGAAAACTGCTTCAGCAGCGGTTATTTGTCCCCGTGCAGTGGATCGTGCTTTGGAAAGGATGCAAAAGTTTAAGAGAGCAGACCCAAGGCGCTTGAAACATGCTGCAGAAGCGAGTTCAACTACTGCAACCAATGGACCTGTCTTGGAGCAGGAGCAGTCTGATAATGGTAAATTCCTCAATTGTTAATGACCGCCATGCAAGCCATAAGTCTGCACACCAAATGCAATGCTCATGACCTTACCCATGATGCGACGGATGTAGTGATAAATTACATAATGTTATTATCACATTAGCATTAACACTATCAACAAGACCACTATGAATATAGTATTTATTTGGTGGAGTATGTGGTGTTATTTAATGAACTTGTGCTTTTAGGTGTTAATATTGTGAAGTCATAGGCATTGTATTTGGTGCGTGAGTTAACATTTGAATGGCTGTTTGAGTTATGAATTACAGTAGCGAATTTCAGTGGTTTTTCAGTTTTGTTTTGTAAAGATTTCACTTATACTGGGGTTTTAAGTGAATTTCATAGGCTTTTAAAAACCTACATAAAATTATTATAACTAACCCTAAATTTAAGTAAGTTGAGTGTTTTTTCACTGAATTTCCTGGGATTTTTGATGATATACTACATCTAACTTCGATGAAAGTATACCCTATACCATTGCGGCTTTTAGCTTATGCATTGTAGGTTGGCCAGGGGTCTTGGTCTATGGCCAGACCCAGTGCACAACCACCTATGGCTATGGGCCAGTTCAGTGCCATACCGACCACGGGTGGCAACCTCGCTGTGTATGGCCTTTGGCTATGCTCTGCAGGATTTAGCCAAAGAGGGTGGCTTGTGGCCAGGCCCTACACATAACCCATCCCGGGGCTGTCAACCACCATTGCTCACAGCCTTCAGCAGGAACTGGCCCCAGTGTAGTGGATTTTTTTTTATTGTTGGTTCGCGTTGCCTTATAGACTTGACTGGGTCCCCTCTTGGGCCACAAACTTGATTCCAGCTCTGTAACTTTGAGAAAGGACCAGACTAGGGTCCAAGAGCCCCTGACGAAGGGTTCATGAGCCTAGCAACAGGGCTGGAGGTCCCCAAACCCTGTTTTCGGTGTGCAAATTCCGTAGCAAAATTAGCTTTTTTATTTTAACCTTTGGGACAGAAGGTGTCCCTTCCCCTGAGCTTTTATGATTCCACGACACGGACTAATCTGCTCATCCTATACTGCAACAGATATTTCTCAGTTGTGTTTTCCCAGTTGAAGAGTTCCGGTCCCTGAACCTGGGTTTGGGGTCAAGGACACAGAATTAACAGTGGGAAAAAGTTCCCTCATCTAATGTTAGGTTATGTTATGAGTATTTGTATAGCGCACAATCTCCCTAGAGGGTATCCTGGAGCTGACCAGGTGTGTGAGGCTGACATTGTACACCTGGGGGAGAACTTGTTGAAGAGAAATGTTTTCAGGCTCTTGCTCAACTCAATAAGAGAGGAGGAGGATCTGATATTTAATGGGAGGTCATTCCATACTTTAGAAGCAATATAAGAGAAGGCTCGACTTCCTGTTCTGCTTTTGTGAATGAGTGAGATGTATTCTAGTGAGAGTCCGACTGAGTGAAGATGTTTGGGGGTTGATAGAAATGTACGCGGCTGTTTAGGTATGCCGGTGCCTATGTTGTTTAGTGCTTTGTATGTGTGGTAAAGGAGTTTGAACCATATGTGTTAGTGTATCTGGAGCCAGTGGAGCTCCCTCAGGTGTGGTGTTATGTGGGACCAGCATGAGGGGTTGAGGACAAGTCTGCCTGCTACGTTCTGGATGGTCTGCAATCTCTTCAGTGGCTTGTAATACCTGCGTAGAGAGCCTTCCCATAGTCCAGTCTGCTGGTGATGAGGGCTTGGGTGAAAGTCTTTCTTGTGTTGTTTGGAAGCCACTTGTAGATCTTTCTCCGCATCTTCAGGGTATGAAAGCAGAGGTGGTGACGGTGTTGACCTGGGCGGACATGTCCAGCTGGTTATCTATGATGATTCCAAGGTTTCTAGTGTGTGATTTGGGTGTGGAACCAAAGTCTGCAGGGCACCAGGTGGAGTTCTAAAGTGAGAAATTACCACTTTTGTCCTGTTGGTGTTGAGTTTGAGACAGTCAAATTTCATCTAGGTGGCCACTTTGATCCTGTAGGCAATGAACATTTTTCTTGTGTGGTGGGATTTGTCCGAGAGGAACAGTATAAGTTGCATGTCATCTGCATAGGAGAGGATGTTGATGTTGTGGACACAAATTATGTCGACTAGTGGGCTCATGTAGATGTTGCAGAGTCTTTGGCTAAATGAGGAACCTTGCAGTACTCCACATCTTAGTTGCCAGGTTTCAGATGAGATGAGTAAGGTGGCTAGTTGATCGTTTGGATTCATTTGGTCAAGAATGTGCATATCCATTGGAGGGCAGGGCCTTGAATGCCGACCCTGTGTATGCGTCTATAAGTATGGGGTGGGAGGCTGTGTCAGATTCCACTGAGAGATCCAGTAGGATGAGGGTTATAATTTCTCTTCTGTCTAGGATCATCCGGATGCTTGTTGCTGCGATGAGAGCTATCTCCATGCTATGCTTGGGCCTGAATCCGGACTGTGTGACATCAAGGAGCCAATGGTTGGCGAGGTGTTCGGTGATGGCTTTCTCCAGGGTAGGAGTGAGATTTGTCGGTAGTTGGTGAACTTGGACGGGTCTGCTGAGGGTTTCTTCAGTAGGGGGTTGACAGCTGCATGATTCCAGTCCAGGAATGTGTCTGTGTCAATGGAGGTGTTGAGAATGCTGACAAGAGCTTTTCTGGTGCGGTGAGTAATTTATTAAAGGCATGATGGAGGCAAGGGTCTGGTGTTGCCCTGGAATGGATGGATGTCATGATTGTAGCAGTTTCATCTGGGGAGATGGTATATGTGGTTATAGTGTGTTCTTTGTCCAAGTTTGGTGGACTAGCTGGATGGTTCGTGGGGTCAGGTTGACGGTTGAAATTGTCGTATATGGTTATGATTTTATTGCTGAAGAAATTTGAGAGGTAGTTGCATAGTTATTGAGATGGGGAGAATCTGCTGACGGTGGCTGCAGGTGTGGTAAAATTGATGATTGAGAAGAATTCTTTGGTGCTGTTGGCGCTGGCATCTGACAAGTTGCGTGCATGTTAAGGGTGGTTCTTGGACAGTTTGGAAGCTCTCTCCTTCTCTGCTATGTTCTGCTAGCAGCGGCAGGCCGGGCCTTTAGACAGACGTATTCTGTGGTGTGGGATGTTTGGGCAAAAGAGGGCCGGGGGGGGGGGGGCGTTCTAGAAAAGAGCGGGAAGAAGGGAATAGAGTAAACAGTCAAAGACAAAGGGCACAAGAAAGAGCTAAACACTGGCAATAAACGGCACAAAAGAGACAAACAAGGGCATCAAAAAGCGAAAGATAAGGGTACAAAAACAAAGACAAATGGTGGCAAAACAACAGTCACAAAAGAGAGAAATCGTAGAGAAAAATACACAAACGAGAAAGGCAGTGGCAGAACAACAGGAAAAAATGAAAATAGTGGCAAAACAGTGGTCACGAAAGTTGAAGACAGTGGCAAAGACAAGGGCCCAAAAGATATGAGATGCAGATCAAATGGGCACAAAGAGTAACAGTGGCAAGGAACAGAGGGCACACGAGAAAGAGCAGTGTCGAGAGAGAGAGAGAGCAAAATGGAGTGTGGTGGGGGGTTCTTCAATGCTGCGGGAGCGGGGCCCTCAAGGGCCTTGTCTGGTCGAAGGACCAGACCCACGTAAGTCCTAGTGGGCTAGTGCTGTACACCTGCTAATGAAATTCAGTTGTTTTTTTGCATTTGATCTGTGAACATGGGTTTGGAGACCATCTATGGACTAACAGTCTCTCTAATTTTTTTACCCTTACAATCCCACCTGACACATTTTTTAATACCAATTTCTCGAAAGCTACTGAATACATTTACACCAAACCAGGCAAAAGCACATCTTTATTTTTTATTTTTTTTACAAACTTTATTGCCTTTTACATGTTGTTCAGCTATTCCGCTGATTGCGATTCAAGAAAATGCAAAACATGGTCGTGTTCAGTGCATCACATTGCATACAATACATACTCCTACATTTATGAGTTCGAGTTCCATCTGACATATTCTGTGTTCGGTATAGATTCTTTCAAAGAGGCCTCAGTTTCCCCCCCGCCCTCCCCTCCCTTCCCTCCCCTCCCCAACAAGAGAACTAACCCCCCTCCCTACCCCTCCCGCCCGCACTGCTGTCTCCCAACAACATCTATTGAGCTCAGAAAGTCGCCTCCCCTGAACCTTGCTGTGTATGTTGGCGTTTCGCCGGTGCCTCAGTTCCAGGTCCCTGCCCTCCCATGTGTAAATATGTTACATATCCCCATCTCTCGGGATCTGCAGTAATACCCCCTCCTGACCTGGCCTCTGGGGGTTCTCTTGCTGTGGCGGTCTCTCGGGGTGGAGGCTTCAGATGCCTGACCATCTCTCTTTAGGTCTTCCATCAGCACCTCCCACGCCCTAGCTCTTTCCAACTTGCCCACACCCCGTCTCGCATTTCTAAGCAGGACCCTGCTCTCGCATCCAGCCCATTTCACCAGCTCTCGTTTCCATCTGTGTACATTGAGGCCGTCTGGATTCTTCCAGCTACTAGTGATTTCTCGCTTCGCGAGTATAAAGGCGAGATCTTGGAACCTGTCCGTGGTCTTAGTTTTGGCAGTGTGTGGAAACAGACTAAGCAAGACATCGTCCGGTGTACAGGGGATTATCCTCTCCGTTATTCTAGCTGTCTCCTGTGTTATTTCCTGCCAGTAGTGCGTTAAGGAGATACAGCTCCATATCATGTGAATAAAAGTCGCCCCTTGTGTATTACATCTTGGACACCTGGCGTCCTCCCTAGCAAAGTAGTGATTGATACGTTCTGGGGTTATGTACGCTCGGTGAAGTATATAAAAGCTTATCAGGCAGAAGCAGGCGTTTCGGGATACTTTGGTTGTCCTTTCTAGTATGTTCTCCCAGTCCCTGTCTTCCAGTGGTCTATCAATGTCTTCCCCCCATTGGTTTCTCAACCGGTCCAGCGGCTGTATGGAGTCCCGTCCTATAGCCCTGTAGAGGCATGCGACAGCTTTGATAGTCCCCCCAGCGAGACTTATGTATTCACAGGTGGCGTGTCATGACGGTTCAGTCGTACCCGTTCCCCAGTGTCGCCTCATGGCCCCCGTAACTGCCCCGTGGAGTAGGAAATGCCCCTGTGGTATATCCCAGTCAGCGCTGAATTCCTCGAAGGGGAGTAGTTCCCCGTCTCGGTAGAGGTCTCCCACCTTCGTAGCTACGGCCTGTACCCAATCGTCTATCCCCTGCCACTGTCCCCCATGGGGAAGGGCCCCCAGCAGCGTCATCGCCATTTCTGGCGAATATGGGCGTTTTGTCCTAGTTTTCTGCAGGCATCGACCCCAGCACCGTCGTATCGTCCTATGCTCGTTACTGCGGACCTGCTGTAGTTTGGCAGTCCCGAATAGGGTACGGAACACATTCAGTTTATCCGGGGCGAAGGGTGGCACCCCCCTGTCCGGCGCTACACTCCCCGCCACCCACTGCGTGAACCTCTGCAGCTGCCCTGCCAGATAGTATGCCTCCATATCAGGCACGGCTAGGCCCCCCTCTGGCCGAGGTCTCTTTAGGGTGTTAAGGGCCACTCTCCTCCGGCTCGCCGCCCATATGAACGCTGACAGGCAGGAGTCCAGCTCTCGGAACCAAGCCGCTGATATCCACACCGGAATCGTGATGAAGAAGTACAACAGCCGGGGGAGGGCCACCATTTTGAGTAGGGAGATACGGCCCATCACCGAGAGGGGAAGCTTACCCCAGAATGCCATGTTGTCCTTGAGCGAGCGCAGTTCCCTCCCTATGTTTCCTTACTTCACATCCTCTATGGTGTGGAAGATGCGCACTCCCAGATAGCGGAAGCATCGGGGCTCCCATCGCAGGTCGCCTAA
Organism: Calotriton arnoldi; assembly: GCA_963921515.1. Taxonomy (NCBI): domain Eukaryota; kingdom Metazoa; phylum Chordata; class Amphibia; order Caudata; family Salamandridae; genus Calotriton; species Calotriton arnoldi. The sequence goes on from CAWUFW010010329.1 coordinate 324,568, forward strand.
GTTCACAGGCGGAATAATCTGGACTTCTGCCAGTTTACTCGGAGGCCCGACAGCGATCCGAACTCTTCCATCATAGTCTTTGCCCCTGGCAGGTCTTCCTCCGCTTGCTTTAAGAATAGTAAGAGGTCGTCCGCGTAGAGCGCTATGTGATGCCTCTGCTCCCCCAACTGGAGCCCGGGGTAAGCCACGTCAGATCTCGCCACGCATGCTAATGGTTCCACGGCCAGAGCAAACAGTAGTGGGGAGAAGGGGCACCCCTGGCGCGTGCCCCTCTTCACTCGGTACTGTTCCGATATTGTGCGCCCCGTGCGGACTCTCGCCACTGGATCGGCATATAGCAGCTGCAGCCAGCTCAGGAACCCCGGTCCAAGGCCCATTTTGGTTAAGACGGCGTACAGGTGACCCCACTCAAGGCTATCAAATGCCTTTTCCATGTCGATGGCGAACACCGCCCCTGCCCGGTCTTCCGTCGCCCCAAGCTCAATAATGGACAGCAGGCGGCGTATATTCAGAGTAGCGTTCCTGCGGGGAATGAAGTCTGCCTGGTCTTGGTGCACCAGGGACGTCATGTATGGGAGCAACCGCATTGCCAGTAGCTTACTTAGGATTTTAAAGTCGATATTTAGCATCGACAGGGGTCTATACGCCGTACACTCCAGGGGGGACTTGTCGGGCTTCAGCAGTGGTATTACCACCGCCTCTTTAGTGGTGCCTGGCAGGTAGCCCCTCTCCACTGCCTCCGCATACATCTCCGCTAGTTTGGGGGCCAATTCATCTACGTATGCAGCGTAGAATTCCTTGGGGAGCCCGTCAGTGCCCGGGTTTTTCCCTCTCGCCAGTTCCTTAATGGCCACTCTAATTTCACGTTCGGATATTTCGGCCCCTAATTGGTCCGATTCCTCTTCTGTCAGGGTGTGTAGTGGGAGGTCTGCCAAATATTCCTCTATTTCCCCTTCCCTCCGGGGCCCAGAGCTCTTGTAGAGCTGCTCGTAGTAGCTACGGAACCTATCATTGATGGCATCTTGTCGATAAAGGGATTGCCCCTCTGAGTCCGCTAGCTCTATGATGGTGTTCCCCCTGCGGGTGGGGTTAGCCAGCCACGCCAGCAATCTACCCGCCCTGTCCCGTTCAGCATGCGTCCTGTCCATATAGACTTGAAAGTCAAAGCACCGTAGCCTTTCTTCCTGCACGGCCACTTCTTCCTTCGCCTCTAGCAACTCCTGACGGAGTTCGGGGTGATTCGGGCGTCGGAGTTCCACCTCCCTCAGTTCTCGGTCAGCCCGTTCCATGTCCATAAGTAGTGTTTGTCGTACCCCTATTGATAGCGCCATGCATCTCCCCCTGATCACAGCCTTAAAGGCCTCCCACTCTGTCACCCTGGAGTCTGTGGACTGTGCATTGTCAGCAAAATATGTATTGATATGGCCCCTGATCTCGTGTAGGAACACTTGGTCCTCTAGTGTCTCGGGCTTAAGGCGCCATGTGGGGATGGGTTGCTGCTGGACCCCCCAATGCAGTCGAGTCAGTATTGGGTTGTGATCCGACACTGTTCGAGTGAGGTATTCCGTGCCGTGTAGCCGTGCGTGCATGTCCGGGGAGCATAAGAAGGTGTCTAGGCGGACATGTAGGTCGTGTACGTGGGAGAGGTGAGAATATTCCCTGTCTAGTGGGTGTGTGCGTCTCCACGTCTCCACCAACCCCCAGTGAGACTGCCAGTCCCTGAACGTCCTAGCTGTCCTGTGCACTGGGGCATCTCGGAGTGGTGGGTGGGACCTGTCGAGGGCCGGATCCGCAATACAATTAAAATCCCCCCCCATGATAATCGACCCCGTCATGTATGGTGCCAAGGTCCCAGACAGTTGCTCCAAGAATGCTCCTTGTTCCGCATTCGGGCCATAAATATTTATCAGCGTGATATCTTGCCCGTCCAGTCGTCCTGTGACCACTACCTAACGGCCCTCTGGATCTACTTTGTGTCCGGTGTGCTGGAAGGGGACGCCTGCCCTGATCCATATTAGGACCCCCCTAGCAAATGCCGAAAATGAAGTATAATATGCTTGCCCTCTCCATCTACGGTGTAGCGCCGCCCCCTTGGAGGCCAGTGTGTGCGTTTCTTGCAACATTGCTATATGGATCCCTCGTCTGTTCAGGTGGGAGAAAATTTTGTAGCGTTTGTGCATAGAGTGCATCCCCCGGACATTCCAAGAGAGGAGACTATATACCTTCTGATTTGGCATTACAGAGTATCTTCTCTACCTCCATCTGGCCCCCTCGCCCCTGCATGGCTTCCGGCGACATATATTGGGTAAAGGGAACCTTCTCGCTGTAGCTCGTATCCCCGTGTAGGTTTAGACAGCAGTGCCCCCAACTTAAAACAATAGAACTTCCCCAACTCCCCTTCCCCAGGACAAGTGAGAAACTCTCCTCCATCCAAACTGCGCTCTGGCATAGAAACGAACAAGTGTCCAACATCCAGGTGGTGGCTAGACTAATGCCCGCCTGGAGAAAAGGCTTCCCCCCCACCTCCCAGGTCCCCCCCCACCAGTGATTGGACCTCACAGCGCCCCTCCTGTACCCAGATCAGCCGCTAGTCATGGCGCCTCACCCCCGAACTCAAGTGTCCAGCAGGTACTTGCGTGTCATGTATCGATTAGGTCAGATCATCCGCCGTTCCGGGAGTCACATCTGGCATAGCCTGGCTGGCATCCCCCACGGTGCTCGAGGTGGTGTCAGAGTCCGAGTCTCTCTGTTCCTCTCCTGAGAGGGAGGAAGCGCCCTGTGGGCCTGCTGCATTCAGGGATGCTATAGCCGCAACCGCACTCTCCCTGTCTCGGCGAGCTTCCTCCAGGGTTGGGTGGCACTTGGGCTTTCCCCCCTTTTCCAGGGGATCGCGTGAGCTCCTTCTCTGGCTGGTCTTCACGCCTCCGGTCTCTCGATCCCTGCTCCTCAATCCAGTCCCACACGTCCTGAGGTGTGGTAAAGAACTTGGTCTCCTCTGCGTGCGCTATCCGGAGTGTAGCTGGGAACACCATTGAGTATGACACCCCCATTTGTCACAGTTTCCGTTTGGCCGGGATGAAGGAAGCTCGCTGTCTCTGCACATCCCGGGAAAAATCCGGGAAGATCCGGACGGTACTGTTTTCAATTTGGAGTTGGCCTTTGAGTCGCGCTTGGCTCAGCACATGGTCTCTGTCTTTGTAGAAGAGGAGGCGAGCCACCGCTGGTCTCGGCGGTCTCCCAGGCGGGAGTGCCCGGGCAGGAACCCTGTGTGCCCGCTCGAGGGCAAAGTATGGCGACAGGCCCTCCTCTGCCACCTCTGTGCGGATCCAGTTCTCGAGGTAGGCCACCATGTTGTTCCCCTCGACTTTTTCTGGCAGCCCAATGACTCTGATGTTGTTGCGCCTTGCCCTATTTTCGACGTCCTCGGCTCGCTGTTCCAACACCTGGACCCTTTTTTTGATGTCCGTGATTTTGCGGGTGGACGTGGATACCTGCGGTTTCAGGTCTCCGACATCCCCTTCCACTGTCGTGACTCGATCCACCAGTTTCCTGTGGTCTGCCCTTAGGAGGCCCAGTTCCCCTCGGAGCGTGTCTATTTTGGATTCTACTGCCGTCCGTGACGTTTCTATGGCCTGCAGGATGTCATATAACGATAGGTCGTCATGGGGCACGTTCTTTTCGCTACAAGCCCCCGTGCGTGTACATGACCCTCCGTTTTCTTCTCCTGCTGACTCCTGGTGCTCCACATCCCGTCTTTTGTTGACTCTCCCCATGTTGGGTTCAGTATGGGAGCTGTCTGGTTAGAAAGGGTGTCAGTTGGCTCTAATGCCGGTTATGCAGAGGGCCCTCCAGGGAGTAAAGTCTGCTGGTGTCGGGCGCTTGGTGTGCGGGTTCTCGTGGCGAGTCGCAGAGCCAGCGCAGTGTTGAGGCAGCGGGTGGTGCAGGCGAGGAGGCGAATCAAAGTAGTGGCGGTGGTGGTGTGTACGTATACCCCTCCTCGCCGTCTGGGGTCGGAGCTTGTGGCACCTCTCCCTCGTCGCGTGGTCCTCACTTTCCGCGCGTCAGGGCCTCTGTGAATGTAGAGCCCGTTGTGCGGTGTCCGTGTCCTCGATAAGGGCTCCCTGCCCACCAGAGTTGACAATGCAAACACCTCGTCTGTGTACACTCTGCCCTGTGCTTGCTTAACGTCGTCCCTCCGTTGTGATCCACTCCGTCTCAGCGGCTCACGGGGGCCCTCCTGTTGCTATCCTCTCTCGATGGGCCCTTTTTCATACCGCGCAGGTTATCCCTGTCCGCTGACTGATGCACTCTCCGGCGTCCCTAGGCCGTAAATTGCTGCTCTTCGGGTCCTGCACAGCATCCCCAGGCGCTCTTGACAGCCTTCGCGCGACTTTCCCCCCTTCTTTTTCTCTCTACTTCCGTGCTAATAGCTGGGCCGTGAGCTCGCTCTGGTCTAGCCTCCTCCAGTGGACCGCTACCCAATTTCTTCCTTCATGAGGCCTCCCGGTTCCTCCAACCTGCTCCCTCTCAGGCCTCTGCTGCCATCTTGTCCAGCCCGCCGCCTGTTTTCCTGCTGTCAGCCCTGGGCCCCGCTTCAACCCAAGATTCAGGCTGTCCCGGATGGGTGGTCGATCTTTTTCTTATCTCGGGCCCTCACTCTGGAATGCCCTTCCCATAGCCATTCGGAATGAAACAGTTTACGCCCAATTCCGCAAATCAGTGAAGACCTGGCTTTTTAACAAGTAATTTTTGCTGTTAATTTTTTACTATCTGGTCTCCATTTGCCTGGCGCCGGGAAACCCTTTTTGGGTAGCTGATGCGCCTTACAAATTAAATAAAATAAATAAATAAACCCAGGGGAGGATCGGCAAGACCCCCGCAGCTGCCGATGTGTTGTTCTCACCCGCACCCTCTTCGCTGGCCCCTCGTTGCTCCGGTCTTCCTCGTGCACCACCAGCTCAGTCGCGGTCGCAGCCTTCTTCCCGCCCGACCGCGCTCTTCCTTCCTGCTTATCAGCGCTCCGTTCTGTGCTTCCTTGGGGGCCTATGGTCAGCGGCCTGCCCAAGAGCGGGTCCCCCCTGGAATCAGGCCGCCGCGCTCCTCTTCCGCGCTCCGGGGCCCAGCCTACTCGCTGCAAGGCACTCTCTATGCCGTGACTCTCGGCCGCCGCCATGCTTCCTCGGCCACCCAGCACTAGCTTCGCCCGCCCTGCCTTCCCTACTGGCTCCTTACTGTGCAGGCGTCTAGGGCATCCGCTTTCCTGTCCTCCGTGCACTCGCAGCGGGCGTCTGCCGCGTTCTACTCGAGTCAGCGGCTTCCGCGGCTCCCTCCGACTCGGCCGGTCAGGCCGCGGCCGCCATTTTGCTCAGCCTCGTGGTCTCTTCCCCAAGTCCGTTTTCCGTACTTTTGCTGGCGATCGCCGGCATGCACCTCAACTCTGCGCAATTCCCCAGTGTTTCCGGAGCTGGGGGAGACGTCGCCTGTGTCTGAGGCCCCTCTAAAGCGGGCAGGATGGCACTGGATGGGGGATTACTGGCGGTAGCTCAGGGTCAGGCTCCCGTCTCCATCGGCGTCCGGCCTCTCCCCCCTAGGCAAAGGCACATCTTTGAGTAAAGTTCTGCTTTCATGCCCACTTTGGTGTAAACCAGTACCACCGATTCTCTCCTTTTTTTTTTTTTTTTGCAAAAGAAAGCTAAGAAACCAAAGGGAGTTAAATGGGAAAGTCACTTTTTTGACCTCCCTCATATCCCTCCTCTCCTCCCACGAGATGTCTTCCCAAAACGTGCCATGCCAAACCCAAATTGAATAAACCTTGTTTTTCTTTTTTTGGGCATTCACTTAAGTTAGTCTATCAGTGTCTGACATGGCAAGTTTCATGCCTCTCCCTTACAAAATTTTAAGACAGACTTTTCCATGCAAAGCAGGGAGTTGGCTGACAGCGTCCAGGCCCTGCAGCCAAACATCACTGTGCACGTCCAATGGCCTTGCAAAGTGCCAAATTGGTAAATTGATGGTGACTGAAGTGCATTACAATAAAACACAGACATTCACTGGAAAAAAATGTTAGTTATGATTAATTGAATACAACCGTAAACCACTTGAAATTTAAACGTTGAAGTTCAGTGCCCCCTTTAATTCATGCCACCTATGCTGAATACACCACTTTGCCTAGGGCATAAAAAAAAAAATCTTGTTTCCAAGAGTAAAACATGATGGGTTGTGCGAGAGTTACCTTGTGCATAACATACCATAGATAACCTTTAACTGTTTTTTCATTGAAAAAAGTGTGTGTGTATATAAATCCATATATATATATATATATATATATATGTGTGTGTGTGTATTATATATGTGTATATATATGTGTGTGTGTGTGTATATATATTTGTGTGTATATATATATATATGTGTGTGTGTATATATATATATATGTGTATATATGTGTGTGTATATATGTGTGTGTGTGTGTGTGTATATATATATATATGTGTGTGTGTGTGTGTATATATATGTGTGTATATATATATATATATATATATGTGTGTGTGTATATATATATATATGTGTGTGTGTGTATATATATATATGTATGTGTGTGTGTATTATCTACTGGCGGTCGCCAGTAGATAGTTATAGTTAGGACCTATTTTCCATAGGAAATCCGCGACATTCTATTTGAAATAACTCTTGTGTCGGTTGACGAATCTTCGCGAAATTTTCAAACTTTATGGCCCGCGCCGGTCCACTCCTACCCTGAAAGTCTCAGGGTGATTCGTCAAGCGGGGGCCGAGAAAAAGGGGGTCCCAAAACGTGTTTTCCCCATTCATTTTCCCATAGGAAACTTTAGACACGGCTACAGCCCGAACTGCTGAACGGAATTACACCAAATTTGGCAAAGAGGTAGTTCTTGGTTCAGAAAGAACCCTTTTGTTAAATGGTGTAAATCCGTTCAGTAGTTCCTGAGAAAATCAAAAGTTAAGTCACATATATATCTATGGCCGAGTAGGGTCCGCGTACCCTCCCGACCACGAGCTGCATGCTAATTGGCTGTCAAGTGGCTGTCAACACTCCAAATCAGGAAGTGTTGGCAGCCATTTTATCCTCGGTAGAACCGAGGGACAGAAACAAGTGCGCAAAGCGCAAAAGGGGGCAGGGTAGAAACACCCTGACCCCTAGGTCTGCTCAGGGGGTCCCACAAGGACCCCTGGGCAGAAAAAGCATATTTTTTTTTAAATCGGCAGGATGCGCTCAGGGTGCGCGGATCCTGCCGATTTGAAATAAAACCCAGAAGAAACAAGTGCGCAAAACGCACAAAGGGGGCAGGGTAGAAACACCCTGACCCCTAGGTCTGCTCAGGGGTCCCACAAGGACCCCTGGGCAGAAAAAAGCATTTTTTTAAAAGAATCGGCGGGATGCGCTCAGGGTGCGCGAATCCCGCCGTAAACATCGAGCGCGGTCTCCGCGCTTCGATGTTATTTTGCCCCGGGTGGCCCAAGTCCCAGGGGCATGCGGGGGTGGGTTTATAGTTAATGGGGGGCCTCTAAGGCCCCAAGCCCCGGGGACCGCCACCCCCGGGGCTTTCTAATAAAAATGTTGCGGGAGGGTACTCGGCCCTCCCGCAGCCCCGAGGACCACCACCTCCCGGGGCTTCTTTTTAAAAAAAAAAAAACAGTTCTTGTGTGGGGGCTCGAGCCCCCATACGCCCCGAGGACCGCCACCTCCCGGGGCACTAATAATGTAAATGCGGGGGTCCGTAACGGACCCCCGAGCCCCGGGGATCACCACCATGCTTTAAAGACATGGGAGGGGGGCGCGGCCCCCCTCCTGGAGCCTGTGGTGGCCCTGGGGACCGCCACCCCCCAGGGCCTGCTCCTGCAGTGTCCCAGGGTGCCTACCCCCGGGACACTGTAGTTTGCAATGGCAGGACGGGAGCCTCGCGGCTCCCGTCCTGCCATTACAAACTGCTTTGCTTCATTGAAGGGAGAGCAGGAAACCTGCTCTCGCTTCAATGAAGCAAAGCAGATTGCTTTCCACATGGGGAGCTGCATGTCAGCAGCTCCCCATGTGGAAAAGCAATGCCGGGACGGTGGGGGGATTGGGGACCCCCACGGTCCCCAACGGAGAGGGCCAGCCCTGGGGATGGGGTCCCTGGGGCAAGTAGTGGCCCGGGAGGGGGCCACGCGGCCCCCCTCCCCCCCAAAAATAAAAAAAATAAAGGCCTGCCCCGGGGATGGGGTCCCCGGGGCAAAGGAGGCCTGAGGAGGGGGCCACGCAGCCCCCTCCTTAAAAAATAATAAAAAGAGTGGCCATGCCCCGGGGATGGGGTCCCCGGGGCCGGAATCGGCCATGGGAGGGGGGCCACGCGGCCCCCTTCCCGTTTAAAAAAAAAAAAAAATGAAAAAAGGGGTAAGGCCCACAGGGCCCAAAAAAAGGAAAAAGGAAGGGGGGCCACACAGCCCCCCTTCGAGGAAAAAAAAATGCCAAAAAAACCGATTGTGCCGCAGTCCCCGCCCCCTTCCTTTACCACTCTGCAAACGCGCCCCTGGCGCGTTTGCAGAGAGGGAACAATTCCCCTTGAATACTGGGGTCCCTGGGGGCCAACTAGCCCACCAGGAACCTCCAGTATGCGCCAGGGGCTGCGTTGCAGAGAGGTGTACAGAGGCCACGCCCCTTTTACACCTCTCTGCAACGCAGCTCTGTGGCGCTTACTGGAGGTACCTGGTGGGATAGTTGGACCCCAGGGACCCTCAGGATTCAAGGGGACTTAATCCCCCAACTTAAAACGCGCCACAGGGCGCGTTTGCACAGTGGTGAAGGGAGGGGCGGGGCTTCAGGTGACATGTGTGCAAACAGGCCCCATGGCGCGTTTTAAGATGGGGAATTAAATCCCCTTCAATCCTGAGGGTCCCTGGGGGCCAACTAGCCCACCAGGTACCTCCAGTAAGCGCCATGGAGCTGCGTTGCAGAGTGTTGTAAAAGGGGCGTGGCCTCTGAACACCTCTCTGCAACGCAGCTCTCTGGCGCATACTGGAGGTATCTGGTGGGCCAGTTGGCCCCTAGGGACCCTCGGGATTGAGGAGGAATTAATTCTCCAACTTAAAATGCGCCACAGTGCGTGTTTGCAGACATGTCACCTCAGGCACCACCCCTTCCTTCACCATTGTGCAAATATTCCTCTAAAATCAGCCGAACTACGAATTCCGATTTACTCACCTGTTATCAGGAGAGACCTCAGTGCTGCATCTTTCAGCCCAGTACTGATCCTGAAAAGTAATTTTAACCGTACTTACCAGTAACTTGAATTTCCTTCCATAGGCTAACATTGACTGGTTTCACTTGGAAATTCTTCTAAGTGTGGAGTTTTGGAACTTTATAATATTCCTCTAAAATCAGCCGAAATACGGATTCCGATTTACTCACCTGTTATCAGGAGAGACCTCAGTGCTGCATCTTTCAGCCCAGTACTGATCCTGAAAAGTAATTTTAACCGTACTTACCAGTAACTTGAATTTCCTTCCATAGGATATCATTGCCTGCTTTTTGCTGAAAAAGTTTCTAAGTGTCGATTTTTGAAACATACAAATATTCCTCTAAAATCAGCCGAAATACGAATTCCGATTTACTCACCTGTTATCAGGAGAGACCTCAGTGCTGCATCTTTCAGCCCAGTACTGATCCTGAAAAGTAATTCTAACCGTACTTACCAGTAACTTGAATTTCCTTCCATAGGCTAACATTGACTCGTTTCACTTGGAAATTCTTCTAAGTGTGCAGTTTTGGAACTTTATAATATTCCTCTAAAATCAGCCGAAATACGGATTCCGATTTACTCACCTGTTATCAGGAGAGACCTCAGTGCTGCATCTTTCAGCCCAGTACTGATCCTGAAAAGTAATTTTAACCGTACTTACCAGTAACTTGAATTTCCTTCCATAGGATATCATTGCCTGCTTTTTGCTGAAAAGTTTCTGTCGATTTTTGAAACATACAAATATTCCTCTAAAATCAGCCGAAATACGTATTCCGATTTACTCACCTGTTATCAGGAGAGACCTCAGTGCTGCATCTTTCAGCCCAGTACTGATCCTGAAAAGTAATTCTAACCGTACTTACCAGTAACTTGAATTTCCTTCCATAGGCTAACATTGACTGGTTTCACTTGGAAATTCTTCTAAGTGTGCAGTTTTGGAACTTTATAATATTCCTCTAAAATCAGCCGAAATACGGATTCCGATTTACTCACCTGTTATCAGGAGAGACCTCAGTGCTGCATCTTTCAGCCCAGTACTGATCCTGAAAAGTAATTCTAACCGTACTTACCAGTAACTTATATTTCCTTCCATAGGAATCCATTGTCTGGTTTTCAGCAGAAAAGTTTCAAAGTGTCGATTTTCACAAACTACAAATATTCCTTAAAAATCGCATGTATGACT